>JBCAUF010000633.1:3673105-3687774 GCA_038406115.1 Haemulon aurolineatum
TTAAAATCTTTCATCTTCTTTTCAATAAGATTATTTATTTCACTACATGTCAATGTAGAGAGGCTTATGTCAGACAGACAAAAATGACTTAGTACTTCTGATGTGTGTTTCAGCAAAGACACAATTTTCTTCATAGGACGTAAGGACAGTAAGGTGCCCATCAGTGTAGATCACAGTGAAGACTGAAGAAATCTGTCAGTTAATAAAAGAAAGGGAAAGAAATTGAAATATAGCTTTCCCACTGAGAGATATCAGGGAAAACAACCTCTGACAGGTGACCTTTTCAGAACTATTTGCAACAGTGATTTGCTCGTTTATTTGGTTTTGTGACACTAATCAAATACATTTGCTTCACTGACTCTCATTGTTAAGTGAGTTGCCCTGTGCAGTATGACATATAGAGTGCTGCACAGCGTGAATTGCATCATTACTGTAGACTATGCTGACAGTTTTTTTGACCTCAAATTTTCGAGGAGCTGGTGACATCTCCAAGGCAACTGGTGAAGGCCAGAGCTAATGGTTAGTTACAGACTCGCAGGCTACAGACTACTGCACTTAAAGTGTAAAGTCTGGTGGTCAAATCTGACCATTCAAGGAAAATAAGAATGGTTGAAATGACCTTAATGTTGTATGTTGTGACGCAGGGAGAAAGTGCATTTACTGAATTATTGTTCAATTTGCTGGTCCATTTTTGGAGTGAGGATACATTAAAAAATACATGTCATCAAATGCACACTGAATGTATAAGATATTCTAGGGAGACCATCATCACCATATATATCAGTGGAAGAAATTAGAGTTGCAACAATTAGTCGACTAATGGATTCGCTGATGGCCAGAAATCACCAACTATTTTGAAAATTAATTAAGTAGTTAATGGCAAAAAATGCTGTAATCATGCTTGTTTCATATCTGGATATCATCTGGTTTTGCACTCACAAAAGAAGATGTATAAAGACTTTGGACTTTCAGAAACTGGGATGGACATTTCTTTAACTATTTTCATCTGAGTCATAGCACAGACTGTGGCCTTTGACTCATACTGTATTCCTTTCTTCACTGCAGGCCCATTGTTTCGCAGCCCATGTGAGCTTCTGCCAGTGGGGATGGGACATCCGGTGCAGGCCACGTTGAAGAGCTTCACTGCCCTGTCCGGCTGTGCAAGCAGGGGCACGGCCAGCCTCCCTCAGGAGGTCCACATCATCAACCTGAGAGGACATGCTCCAGAGGGACCAGACAACTCACCGGCAGAAGTGAGTCATCCTGAGTGAAAGGAGCTAAACTTGAGTTATATTCTCTGCCACCATAATTACCTCCTCAATAAAAACTGTCAAGATTGGACTTGGATCCAAAATGGTGCACAGTAAACTGCTCAGCAATTCTCTCAACCCATCTGCTATTTTTTTAACTAGTAGCTCTGATAATGGCTGGCTGGGGTCCTTTCCCCTTTTGGTTAGAGGAAACTTCTTAGCCAAAGCTAGCGAGGGAAAGGCCCGGTCACACTAGAGTGGCATAGTAAAGTTCATCCATGTGCCCTCACAAAAAAACCCCAAAACACTGGAGACTTGTTGACTGATTGAAGGATTTTATCAGGGCTTGTTGGTGGAACTCTGTTTAGTTGAGCCAATGGCTAACACTCATGCAAGCCAGGAACATGCTCCATCATTGGATTAAGAGTTATCGGGGAGGGAAGAACTGGCAAGTTTGCAAACTATTTATTTGCAAACTCAATAACTCAGTCGCTAACGGGACAATACGTTTGCAGCATCAACTCCTGTCTCATAACTGTATAAGAACCATTTATCCTTTGTGGAACAGTTAATACCCTGACAGACGAGTGTTAAATAAAAGTGAATGGTGCAACAGAGCTAATAAACTATGATAACCTCCTCCATTTTGGACTCCATCCACTGACAAGACAAGGCTGCACTTAGTATGATAAAACAAACCTGTTCCAAACCTCATGATCGCATGGGCTTACCTTGATTAACACGACTTTCTCGAGGGCAAAAAGCAAGACAGTGGTTAGTTCGTCATTTAAATGGCCATTTTCCAACCACTTCAGTGTTTTGAGTAGACTGCTTTATTGTGCTCATTCAAACTGTCAGCACATCTCATCCCCTAATACTGTTCCTGGAGTCAGTGTCGGGTTTGCAACCACTCCCTGTCTTCAGGTGCTGCGCAGCATGTCTCATGGCAGGACTGCTCAAAGTTAGCCATAGTTTCAAGATGAATCATGAGCCCACGGCCTGTGAAAACGCTGCGTCTGGATTTTTAAAGGGTCCCGAGTTCCCATCCCCCTCAGTCACAGCGGTGTGAAAGGCAGCATGTATAGACTTGCCATTGCAATTTTGCTGCTGATGTAGGCTTAAACACTGCCAAGGCCAAATACACAGAAACGCAGTGTGTGTGTGTGAGTGAGTGAGTGAGTGAGTGAGCTGCATCAGCTGGCAAACACAAGAATTACTCTGGTTTCAGTGGCTGTGCTTGCTCTGAAGCTTTACTACATGAACTGTAATCATAACAATGAGAAGGATTTGTCTTTAGTTGTAAGCTGTCATGTTTACGCCACACAACGTAATGTCAAGGACCTGAGGCCGTTTCAGAGCTTCTTTTATATAATTTGAGATTTGTCAGATTTTTCTTATTTTCTTGAACATTTTGATGGACATAGTACAGCGTGGTACAGTATTTAAACCACAACAACCCTGCTTGGTAGCAAAGTTAACGTTTCATTGTACAAATAGTGCAATCCAGCTGATTAATTACTCTCCCAATACTGTATGCAATTATAGTGTGCATACTGGGCCTGCAAGCTAAATAACAAGTTGCTATTATTGAAAAGTGACTGATTTGTCTCGCATGCAAGGAAAAAAACGAGTTAACAAACATGTTGGCACATAAAATCAGAAGAAAACAAAAAAAAGAAAACTCCCTGTCAAAACAGACAAAGAACTGTTTGTGAAAACAATTCCACATCTGCTATTGAGAAATATTACATTTTTGTAATGATTTGGAACAAAAAACAAGAAGTCCTCTTTGATTCAAGTCCTTTTCTTAGTGTTATTCAGCCCTGGTATTAGGTTTGACAACACAGCATTTTCTTCTGCTAATGCAAAAGATCTAGGAACTACTCTCATTTATGAGGCCTTCACTTACCTTGACAACAGTAAAAGACTGTTTTATTATTATTTGCTGTTGTAAATACATTAAATCTAATATTCCAGAATTTGTCACATAAAAATACACCTTTATAGGAAATATTTCAGGTTGTGTACTTTATTAAAAACACACTGTATGCCCCTCTGAGAGCATTGTACTGTTTGCAGACAAGAGGAGCGTCCTGCAAAGTGAGAGGGATTTGTTGTGTTTCATCCAGCTACAGTACAGATATATTTGTGTCATATTTGGTGGATGATGATTAGCCACAGCTAGACGTTCACACGAAACAAACCAAATTGGGTTTTGCCTACACCTGCTGTCAGATAAGACTGTCGGTGCAGTCCAAATCTCAACTTGGACCAGTTAAACGGTCCTTTTTTTTCAGTGCAAGGTAAAATCTACACACGGAGGATCATAAATCACAAAGTTGTTTTCTGTTTTCGAACTTCAAACTCAGACTGGCTGTCTAATCTTATTTTCACTTGCTCTCATGAGACACTTATGATGGTAGCAACGGACCAAATAATGGTTCATGAGTACAGTCAACTGAACCGGTCTGGTAATAAAACAGATTTTTGTACTCTTTTGTTTATTTGTCCAAAGTTAATATTTTTATTCCTCTGTAGGGTTTATTTATGGAGAAGCAGAGCAGTGAGTGCTTGATGAAATCAAACAAATTTGAAGTTTCTTAACAAATAGAAAAGATTGATTTGATCTGTGAATGATCACTCACAGTGTTTACTGTTACGGATAGCCCAGTAAAAATCCTTAGTTTGAGGGTCTGTGAAACCCATCTCTTTACGTCAGTTTATCCAGCTGTTGGTAACCCATCACCTCCATGGTCAAGTGAGGACTTTTGTGGAGGAGGCAGAAATCCAGCTGTCTGTTCCCCCTGCCTACAGCCTTGGCTGCAGAAGGTCGCTCCGGCTCGGGTTGACATTAGGTGGCCATGCTGAAGGTTTCTGCTCGTGATAAGATCTCCTAACGCCTGACAATCTGCCCACTCTGCCCACTCCCTATCTGGTTCTTGATTGCATTTCCACCTGGCTCGTGGGCACAGATCGACCCTTTCCTTAAGTGCTTAGCCTTCGGCGAGGCTGCGTTGGAGGGCACACAGTGCGTCATTGCCACAATCTGCCCCTGATCTTTCGTGACAACAGGAGGTGATAATCCAGTGGAAAGAAAATAATTACATACTGAAACGAAGGGGATTTTAAATTGTTTAACAGCCTTGGCCACATTTGGGCAAAGATGCTCCCACTTAAAAAGGCTGTGAAAAAGGATCACATTGTTTATTATTTGTCCTTGACCAATGCATTTTGAAAGCATGAAATCTATTCCTCAGTTATGAATCAAACAGAAAACAAGTTGGAAGGTCCACCTCATCGAATGGAAGGTTTCTTGAGCTAAAAACAAACTCCACAACCTCTTCTCATAAAGGAATATTCCACTGAAAGTGTGAGTTTTGGATATTGAACAGTAACACCTTGAGGCTTCAGAGGTGTCTTTTTGGAGACTGTAGCTTACCCTTTTGTGTAGGAAAATAGCTGTAGTCAGTTTGGATCCAGTGGATTCCAACAGCATCCCAGCTTCATGACGAACTACGACGCCCACATGAACGTCTCAAACTACTCTCGCAGCTTAATCCCTTTCTCTTCTGTCCATCCATACGCTCAGTTTGTGCCAATCACTCATAGTTTTGCTAAAACCCCTGTTGGAAGTCGGCAGATTAAGGTGGGACGTTGAGCTCAAGATATAGTTTCACATTTTTGGAAAGACGCTTTTGTTGTGAAGAGTTAGATGAGAAGATTGATGGACTTGAGAGAGTGGGAACAGGCAGCTACCTCGGCTAAGCAGCTTGATATTTATTGTTCAGACTCAAGAGTACTATGGATCTTCCCATCTAAATCTCAGCAAGCAAAAAGGTATTCCTCCAAAGTGTCCTCAAATTTTAGTGTGTTAATCCGTTGTAGCTGTCAGATGTGGAACCTTGCAAATTGATTACCCTCCCAGTAATGGGTCTTTTCCCCTGTTTGCTTTGGCACAGGTATGCTTTGCTTATTTTCATAGTCAGCGGAGAGACGGCTGGTCAGTATGTGATTATGTAGATTTTCTGTGAGCTCTCCTCCTCACCTCTGCCGAGGGGGGAGGAAGTGGTGTCTGGGCCACAGAACAGACTGTATTTGGATGTTTAGTTCGATGGCCTGCAGTACAAGAGTTGCCTGTGGCTGATCTTTGGCTGTGCTGGCCTGGCTGTCTGGCTTTAGGGGCTGCTGGAGAACATGATGTGCCCCAGTGACTCTTTAAGTGTCTGCAGAGCCAAGTCTTAACCAGGTAGGGGAATAAATCCGCCGTTGCACATGGTGTGCGTGGACTAATGCGGACAAAGGGGATCACATGGTCAATTTCAGACAGTTTTATACACACACGGAGGCAGACACGCATCCTGCAGCTGCGATGTGTGAGGCCTGCTTCACATCTCTTTCACATCCATGTGTGAAAGTCGCGGCTCGCAGATTGTCCATATTTTCAGCAAAGACGTGAGAGCAATGAATTGTTTCCTGCCTGCACCAGTGAACCCATTCTGTATGGGTATTAACTCAGGGGTATGAACTGTTACCCACAGAAAGAAATGCACAGCTGGACCTGACTCAGAATACGCACTTTGGCTGCTGGCCAATCTCCACACCAGGGCTGAGTTATTAAGTGCAACAGAACACCTCAGTAGTGACTGTGCATAGTGCTTTGTCTGGGTTACGCTCACATCGGCAGGGCTAGCAGTCACCGTAGAATAACACACCAGAAGGAGAAAATATGCTAATCATTCATTCACGTAGCCTAAAGCTGGAAATATCCACAATAATATTTTGGATAGTATTCCAGTGATGTACAAGCCATGTGTTCGGATCTGCTGAGGTGAAAGCAGTCTGAGCCTCAGTAAAAGAGGTTTAATGCTGGAGGATTGAAGCTAAAACGGGGCAAGTTATGAATGAGTCACATTTTCTCGTAATGTTCTTGATGCATCCCTGATAAAAGCATGATCTTTAGAGCCACTTGTATTCAATACAGGTGCTACTCATTTAGAATAATGAGTAACAGCAGATGTTAGACCCTTGCAGCAACATCATGGATTTGGTTCAGCCTAGTTTTGCAAGGGTTTCCTCACACGTATCCAATGAATCAAATACAGCCTCATACACAGTTAATGCCCATAATGTCCACCAGTGAGCAGGTGAATACGTCCTTATTGTTGTCATGCTAGCGGCATGGCTCTAGGGCTGGTCATTTTGGTCTGTCAGTCCCTCGGGCAGTTGTCCACTTTGCTGAAACATTCAAAAACTATTTGATGGATTGTCAAGAAGTTTTGTACAGACGTTCATGGTTCTCTGATAATGAATCCTATTGACTTTGTTGCTCCCCTGGCTATTTCTCTAGCACGTTTTATGCTTGAATAAACATTCGCATGTTAGTACAACGGGGAACCTTTCAAGAGTTTTTCTTGTTTATTGTTATATAAAACAAATTGTAAAGACAACAATGAGTGATATTTGTTGGCTGGCTTTACTGAGCTCGTTTGCATTTTTTTTTTTTTTTCATAGATTTTTGCTTAGCTTTTCTTTTTAGACAGTGGACTGTTTGTTTCATAGATTCCTCTACATGTCCATAAAATGACTGAAACTGGCTCGCACGCACAATAATCTTTTTATTTCTTAAGTGTTATTCACATCTGCCTGAAATAAAAAGTGATGATTTCTTCAGCTCCAGTGGTCCTGATCAAAGTAACAGAAGCCCCTTTTTCTCTCTTATACCCATGGGGGCCTCTGAAGGAAAGACATCCCAGGCTGAGAGGCAGCATCCTGGAATAGGACTAGTAAAATGATTGTTCTGGGCTGGCACAGTCACAGTAAAGCCTGTAGTGCCAGGTCGGCTGCGTGTGTGTCAGCGGGTAGTGATTTCCTTATATAATGGCAGAATAATTTTCTCATTTTCACAAAATTCGGTTAGATTGCATAAAAAGGATGTAATCTTCCAGAGCAAGAGGACAAATGAGTTACAGCCAGAGTGAGCTCTGCCGCAGACCAGACTCAGATTTCATCCAACCTTTAAACCCCTCGGGATTCTGAGGCAAAATATATTTTCGTCGGCTGACTATTGACCTGAAGGTGTTGGTGTTTTGCCACTTAAGCTCTACCAAAACAATGACCTCATCCCAAAGTGCTCTTTTCTGCTCGCCCCCCCAGCTCTGCTTCAGCCGTGTAGGTATCAAGTTTGAACATTTTTCCATATGTTCCCTCTGTCACTCGCTAAAGTGGCCCTCTGCGCCCCGCTAACAAGCCGCCACCACATGTGCGGTGATGCAGAGCTTGGCACTGTGGCGGACACCCCCCAGTTGCTGCAAACGTGTGGAGCAAAAATAAGCAACTCAAGAAAAGAGGCCTGTTTTGGCCTAGAGTGGAGCGATAGGGTAGAAAACAAACAAGAGGGGCCCGTAGTATCTGGGGTCGCCCATCTTTCTCTAATCAGCTTACCAAAGGCAAACATCAAACACAGCCACTGGCTTTGGATCAGGGTGAGGCAGAGCAGATGATTGTTTTATCAGCTGGAATTTGCAGATATCTTTGACTGTGTGAGTGACTAGCTGGAGGAGCTCACCAGGCACAGGCAGCTGGCGAGAGCACAGTGTTGAGATACGAGTGAAGCTCACACACAAGACAACCTGCGCACACAAAGCCAGCAATGTTTTTCGCTCAAACCTGAACTTGCCTATGGGAATTCATATGGCCTCGCGCTGTTTTTTTAGTGAAGGTATAGAAGGGATGTAAGCTCAAGGTGAAATTCGAAGTCTCCTCACTTTTTGGAAAGGTAAAAAAGTGCGCATACTACTTTCAAAAGAGCCCTAAAAGCGTTTTTGGACATATTTGTGGAAACGGCATCTAAGCTTCAAGCCTCTGGGGGGGGTGGGTGTTTGTCATGGCAGCAGTTGACTGAAATCGGAGAGGCGGTATTGCTAGGAGATGTGCTGTCAACCACCATGGGGCACCACTGACTGGAGCACTTCATAGCCATGCACAGCCTACGCACCTTAACACAACAAACACATTTTTTTCCCCCCACTTTTCAGCAAACCCAAAAAACTTTGGTTATCAGCTGCATTTGACATTTATGATGATCCATTGTGACGTTTGTACACTGATCGACCTTAACGTTGTGACCACTTGTACAATGTGATCCAATACAACAGCTCTGCCATAAATTCTGCCTTTGCAGCAATAATAATGTTCAGTTTTTGAGTAACATGGCCAGAGAGGTATTAATTAAACTACACGTTGAATTTTGAACTGGTGTTGAACTAGAGTGCATTATCTTGAGAGGAGTCTCTGTATTTTTGGCCCTCATGTACTTCAACAAGGTCAAAAATGTACAGTAGATACTAACTTTCACTTTGAGAACATAAGCTAGTTAGCACTCCATATGTTGCACTATTACCAATGAAATGACAGTAAGTTTAAACAAAAAAAATACCCCCCCTCCCCCCGGAGAACACTTGCTGTAGAAAAATGGATTTTAATTCTAGTTTGACTCTAATCTAATCAGAGTGTAATCTTGGTCCTTCCTCTCGAAGCGGTCGCCCCGCCCCGTTATTTTCTTCAGCATGTCCTGCCATTCTGCCATATCACCGAGAGATCTCGCGTTGACGTCTTTGCAGTCTGCTCCTCGCAGTTTGAGGTTGTGCTGCATGCAGACTGATTACCATCACAGTTGAGGAGAAAAAGGCTCCAGGTAGCATCCCCATCGCGCTCAAATATGTGGGTGGCACTGATAAGAGCGGTCAACAGGTTTTGGTCCGCCTCCCCTCCATCACTGAGCTCCTTTTGCCCCGGCTCCGCGTCCCTCTGTACACCCTCAATGATCCAGAAAGAACCAAGATCCAGACAGACAAGACAGGCGGGCGCACACACACACACACGCATCAGATAACTCTGTATGATTGGTCCCAGGCAGTGCGCCTTTCTCCTCCTGGGGCCATTCAGCTCCGAGCCAGGCCTCATTTGTTTTTAAGTTTTGCAAATTCCTGGTTGCAGTGTTTGTTAAAACCTTGGATATTGATCAGTTTTTAACCTATTCCCATTTCAAACCTGCAAGCCGGTCGTTGTTATTCACACACTGTCCAGCATGTCTCTGTTTCGTGTCATTGATTTTGATTATTATTTCCTGGGAGGGAGAGTGTGTTCCCAGATAAGTCTTACTTTCTGGCTAATGAAAGGATGTTTTGGGTTTTGTCTGAATCAGCAGGGATCACCAGACGCTTAATTAGCTCTGTCAATAAAGGAAACTGCAAGGACACTGAGCCTCCCTGATACTGAGCTCTGACTGCTGGGTGTCAATGTTTGTCTATGAAAGTATCACATTACAGTGTTGATGCATGGTGCTTATGACGCACACTTGAACCTTCGTGTGATTTAGATCACTGAAAGGTCATGAAATTGCAACCACATGCTCAAGACAGGACTAGCAAATCAGCCGACACAATTACATTGTCACTAGTCTCCAGTTTTAACCATGTGTCTTTGTTATACTACAAAGGTTTGTGTATGATTCATAATTTGAGTTTTTGTGCCAGCTGGCACTTTGTTTGTTGTTGAAGCTGATTTAGAGCTTAAAGTTGAAGCCGTATTGTTTTTTTGTTTTTTTTGTTTTGTTTTTTTTGTTTTTTTTAACATTTTCATTGTTTGTACATGCTACCACCACTAATGGTATGCTCTGTGACAGGCTTCGCTTATCCCACTACAGCTGTCGTCCCTTGTGTGGAGTGTAATTTCAGTAACTCGATAGGTCTCCATCCGTGCCTGCTGGCAAATGCGCCCCATAACTGTAATGAACACTGGACCCCCAAATCCCAGTGCCAGCCTCCCGATAATCAATCAGGCGTGGCCTCCCGGCCTCCGGCAGAACCCTCTCGGCGGGGTCCGATGAAGGTAGCGGCACCAGGGACATCTCAGCGCCACCTGATCCTCGCGAACGCCATTAGAGCCACTTTGATGCCTGGTGTCTCTGCACCTCTTCTCTCCACACCCTGGCTGCGTGACAGGGTCTGTTGCTATGCGCGCCAGTCTTACCAAACCTTCTGACGGGAACTCTGTGGGCAGAGATGCACACCAGCTGCCGCTAAAGCCCGATCATCGCTTAGATTGCGTAACACAGCTCTGGTCAGAACTGATACAGCTTGGTATTATCACTGTTTACTCACTCAACCTTGATATACGGCAGATAACTACCACACAATTTTCCCCCATTTCACGTCAGTGCCGCTTGGCACTTCCTCTCCTTAGTGTTCTGTTTATGTTTATGTGTTGAGGTGACTCACGTCTTCTGGAAATGTTTCTGTCTGGGTTTAATTTCCTCATTTTTTTTTTACAACTCTCTCCCTCACTCTCATTCTTCTCCTGTCTGCCTCTTCCATCTCTCAAAGCCAGGGCCTCAAAGCCAAGCCAGGTATGATTATATCGTGGTTGTTGTTATCCTCAGAGGAGCGATCAGCAATGCACACGCTTTTTCCAGAGTCTGGACTGAGGATGAAGCAAATATGCAAAAGTGAGAGAGAGAGAGAGTGAGAGAGAGAGCATTGAGTTTCTGAATCTACGATCTGTTTGCTTGGATCACCATCCAATTTGCCTCATAGATAGCTGTTTAGTTATTTCTTCCATTTTCTTCTCTCCAAGGGACATTTTAATGATTTTTGCAGCACTTTCATGGACCAGATCACTAAACACTCGCTTTTGTCGCTCTCCTCCAGGGCTCACATCTGTGGAGGACTGAAAATTAGGCTTTGATGCTTCGTGCTCAGTCTGTGTTGCTGGTTTCTCTCGTTAAATGGTTTCGTGCAGCATCACAGTGACGAGTCTTTGAACGGCAAGCATATGCCAGAAGATGAAAATCACACTTTTCTGGATAGAATAGTTTTCTGCTCAGGGAGACGGGAGTCTAGCATGCACTAGGCTTGGTGAAACAGAGTGTGTGGGTGTGCGAGAGAGATATGAACAATATTTTTCTTATCTTTTTCCACTGACGAGAAAATAGTGTTTTTCTGACCAGAATGGTAATGAGTAATGAGGCAATGAGTGAAACTACGGGCCTGTATTTGTGCTCTGCATAACACTGAACAAGATTTCTGTGGACTCTGTGGAGATTCAAAGTTCATTCTTGACTTTGGAAATGACAGATGACAAAAAGACTTTCTGGGAAGTGTTTTGCACAATTAAAGATTGCATCGAGCACAGTCTGTTTCAATTATGCCGACATGAAAGGCATTTAATAAAATGATGATGAGCATCAAGAATCAAACAAAAAGATGCATAAAATATTCATATATTCAGACTGTCTAACAAATACAATAATAAACATGTTATGTTAACTGTTCTTCAACTGCAACCCAATTTTGCTCAAATTTTATAAAATATTGTACCTCTGTTATCTTGACAGTAATTTATAATCATGACAGTTAAGAGTGGACTGATACTGATCATATAATATTGACAAACTACTGGAAAATCAACCTGACAATATAACTAAAAGTCTTTATATCTGACGACATGCATTGTTACTGTTTATACCTCTGAATTGTAGCTGCTTGACAGGAGCAGACTGACAATCTGAGCTGCTTCATCAAACCTGCAGGACAGAGATTTTAATGTTATGGGCTGAAAAAATTCTATGAAGTACTTAATTTCAACAGAGATATTCAGGATATTGTTCACTATCTACTATCTACCAGCTGTTAGTAATTTACTCTAACGAGCTCTAACAAGCGACAGTAGCTACAGAGGCTTGTTAGGTGTTCACTTCACTTCACCTCCAACGAGCTTAACGAGCACGACCACTTAACGAGCTAGCTCTGTGATCACCTCCACTCACTCACCCATCTGTCGGCCTTTTTGAACAGCTGACTTTTCAAACATCATATTAATGCAGGATTGTACAGATGTGGGCATGCAAATAGTACAATAACCAGACAACTGTAATAAAGCTAACAACAACAAAAATTTGTTAAATTTTGAATAAAATTTTTGTAACTACAGCTGACAAACCTGCCATTTGCTGGTAACTGTAGGAAGCACGGTCAATCTGATATTGTTGACATTTGCGATGGAGCAGATTTGATAATTGCACTATTACAGTTTTCCGCCCTTCTCACAGCGTATAGAAATATCAGTGCAGTGGGGTGAAATTGGATTAATATCAAATAATAATGTTCAGCATTTAATCTGGTTCAGAACTCATGGCAGACTGTTGCATAAATGCTTTACTTTGTCGTAAACACATCGGTCTAAAAGAGCACAGTATTGTTTGTTGGTTGCTCATTGTTGACTTGTAATGACCGGAATAAAGAGCAAATCGGTGCAGCAGAAATGCATTGTACCAGAACAACTGTAATGGTTTCCATTAACAATGTAGATCTCTGCCTTGATAATATACACGCCATAACCGCATCCAAACAATCATCAGTATAAGTGTTCTCTGCAGTTTTTCATGGTTCTAACTCATTCCAACACTCCTAATATTAAACTGTCAAATCAGTTTTACAGTCTCCATCATTACAGATTGTTTGATCCATGATTAGCTGCAGTGGAAGTACAAAGGCTGTATTTATTGAGAAAAGCAAAGGGCCAATACTTTTGCGAGCTGTGACTGATTAAGTTCTGTTGAGGTCGTTACATCGGATAATGTGAATCTTTGTGGGTTGAATTAGTAATTTATAGGCTTTTAGTGCTGACACACATTATGGGGCTAATATGATTAGTCTGGGAGTGCAGAGGGGAGGAAGTTTAAAGAAGAGTGTCACAAAGACGGCATACCCTCTAGAGTATCACCTCTTATCAAAGCCAGAGACTTTTCAGCAGCTCTTGGTTTAGATTATGCAAATTTTTAAAAAGTTTTCTGTAAAGAAGACTTTTGTTTGAATTCAATGCATGGTCACGCCATGAACCAGAACCACCTGACTAGTTTTGGTCCAATTGGTCGAGCGCTGGAAACAAGGAAACAACACTCCAGGTCCCAAACATCAAGTTTGTTTTCCCCGTCTCACTACCAGACTGTGAAAATCTATTTTAATGGCAGTCTGAGAACCAAAGGCATAGTTGCATGCTGTAGAGATGGTAACAGAGGCCCGCCACTTTACTTTTTTTCTTCTTTCTTTTTTTTCCCCCTCCGCTAACAAAGACTCCACTGTGTGAAAGTTCAGATCCCGCTGAGGCTACATATCAGAGCTAAGCAAGTGCCTTTTAGGGAGAACACAGCATGCCGTCTTTGTGAGTTTATCAGCAAAGTGAGTACATAAACAACCACAAAGCCTGATAAAGAAGAATAGTCTACAACATTATTGCACTGCAATTACACCAGGATAGTAAGTGTATCGCCTGATATTTTTGGTAACATGAGAAAATCAAAGCTTTGACATTTTCACAGTGCAGCTGTGTGATCATGTGGCCGATCTCGTTGTGAATTCTCTCTGTTGATGCCCTTATATCTTACTCAGTATACTGATACCAGTGTGTTGTTGTTAAAGTGACTCCAATCTACTTTTTTCTTTTTGCCTTACCAGGTTGAGCTCCATCTGAAGCCCATCCAGTCTTTGCTGCGCCACCAGAAACCGCTGGTCTTCGTGCTCAACTCCCCCCAGCCACTGATCTGGAAGATCAAGACCGAGAACCTGGCCCTGGGCGTTAAGCGTACCTTTCATGTGAGTCCAGCATCGCTAAAAGCCTTTAAATCCTGCTTCCTAAAACTGTGGATTCATTTCCTCCCAGGCTAAACCATATTCCCGTTTCAGTAGCCGTCTTCTCTGAGAATTGTTTCAAGTAATGTAAATTTGCAGAGGAAACCTTTCGACACTCCGCAAGAGGTTTCCCATGATGACACAAATGCACAGACATCGTATACACATTCATAATGTTTCATCCATGCATGCTTGCTTGCTTATTTAGCTACAGCAGTGCACTCTTCTGCAGATGGATTCTTAATATTTTCTTTTGCACAATTGTAAGATAATTCTGAAAGTACGTTTAAACGAGCACAAGTTTTTTTTCTCACTGTCATCATTTTGCCAAACTCAAACCAGCATCATTTCCCGACATCATGGTTTAAGATGTCCTTATCCAAAAAGATGATATGTGCTTTGTCAGCTTCATTCACACTCTGTAACCACAGGGTCATATCCGCTCCCCACCACCACATCCATCCCTCTAAACAGTCCTGTTGATAGCTTGGCAGCTGTTCAAATCTGACAGGGCGTATCCGTGTACCATAAAAACCCTAACAAGGGGGAATGTTTGGTAGCAAACACGAAACCGCTAAAGCTCTGCAGAGGAAGGAGTCGATCTCACACCTTCTGATATCTGCTGAAATCCTGAAATATGTTGCTGATTTGTTTAGGTGATCATCATTTCAATAGTTGCATTTGGTGTCCAACCTGAGGTGCAACTTTGTAACATCAACAAAACACTCATTCA
>JBCAUF010000633.1:3837168-3854628 GCA_038406115.1 Haemulon aurolineatum
TGAGAAGTGGCAGTTCCCATGAACAGACATCATCCACAGAGAGTGTGCATGTGTGTGTGCGTGTGTGTGTGTGTGTGCGCGCATATACAGACCTGCAGACACTTTGTCAGCTGAGCGCAGCGCGTCTTTTTCCTCCGTATCCTTCAAATCCACGTCGAGGGGGAAGAAAAAGTGCTGAATTTCTACTACCTTTGAACGCTCATTAGCACCTCATAATTACTTTACTAATTAGGATGACATGGTTATTAACAAGATGCGCTGTCATGACAGTCACCAGCACTCCCTCCCCATCCCCTAAATATGCCGACCTTGCGGGCTCTGAGGATTTGGCGTAAAGATAAGATGCTATATCCGTGACACCGCAGCCGCTCAGGACACGTTCACGGCCTCACTTTCACATCGTAAATACCGTTATTTTTTCCTGTTGTTTTTAAATAATCTTTTAATTCAAAATGAGTCCTGAAATTTGCCAAAGTTAAACTATTGACTCTTCCTCGCAGCTCATGTTGAGAAGTTTAGAAGCATAAAGATAAATGCTCTGGAGAGAGTAAATAAATTTAAAATGATACCTGGAAAAAAAAATAGATATTTATAACAGATCCTACCATTGAAGCTGGAGCTGCTGTGGAGTTTGGCCTTTTTAAAAGACTTAATCAGATAGTTTAAAGCTCATAATTTAATATTTCCCCTTGTTTTATTTCTCTTGTCCTCAGTCGTTTCTGTTGCAGCTCTGATATTTCATATAAAACTGTTTACAGCGCGTGGCCTTAAAGCACACGCGTGTTTTTCTTTTTTTTTTCTTCCCTTTTCCTCCTTTTTTAAAGAGCTGTTCTGCGAATTAAACTCAACTCGGTGGTTGGCTTGAACTGTCGAGATAAAGAAACAACTCCCTGATTGGTGAGGCGCCAGAGCCGGTCAGCACGGCAGCCAATGGGAGCGCGGTGGAGGTGCAGGGTGGAGGGGGGGTTTGAGGAGAGAAAAGGCGTCGAGTGTTTATTATAAAGGAGAAAATATTAATTCCCCCTCGCCGTGGGCCGTGACGTCAGTATAGGAAGTCATTGTAGAGCAACACTGGAGCGATTAGCAGCAAAAAGGGGGAGCCTGATGTCGAGGAGTCAGCCCTATGTATATCTCTCTATACGCCTCAACTTTTAACACAAAGTTCAATATCCAAACACCCAAAAAGCGACGTGGACTACGCAGACCCACACTTTGCTTTTTTTACGCATTTTCACTGAATGTAACATCTTGGAGCAGCTTGTAAACGTGGATTTTGTTTCTCTCCTGGGTTTATTTTTTTGATTTTTTTTCTAATTTTTTCCTCACTCAGAGTTCATTTTTCTTAATTTTTCTGCTTTTATTCTTGACTTTCTTGCTGCTTCTTGTCGGAGGAGAAGCGTCTCACTGTTGTTATGACGGCTTCACTCCTTTCCTAACATGGAAGGATCCAGCGGGTCGAGTTTTGGGATAGACACTATTTTATCCAGCGCGTCCAACTCCGGCAACCCCGCGCTCATGAACGGGGATTTCCGACTCGGCGACGGCAGGACAGCGGATTTCAGGAGCCAGGCGACCCCGTCACCATGCTCGGAGATAGACACTGTGGGGACGGCCCCTTCGTCCCCCATCTCGGTCACCATGGAGCACGCCGCCGCCGACGCGCACCTGGTCCAGGACAGCCTTCAGCACCATCACCACCACCACCACAGCCAGAGCTTGCCGCTGTCGCCGCAGCAGCAGCAGCAGGCGCAGCAGCAGCAGGCGCCGCTCGCCGGGGCCGGCTGCGCCCCGAGGACTGCCACCTCCTCGTTCCTAATCAAAGACATTTTGGGCGACAGTAAACCGCTGGCAGCCTGCGCACCTTACAGCACCAGCGTCTCGTCGCCGCACCACACGCCAAAACCCGAAAGTGCCACGGCTCCGGACGGCTTCAGGCCCAAACTGGAACAGGACGAGAGGAGCAAGTTGGACAAAAGGGACGACATACAGAGCGAAATGAAGTGCAACGGTAAGAGACGCGATTTCTCACCTCAGGAAGACGCTGTTTGAGCTGCGTGTTGTCAGTCAGGTGAATTATTATCAGCTAGAAAAATGTGCCCAAGAAAAATAAATAGAACAGAGATTCAGCTAGAGTTAGGCAATTAACTTTCTGATGATTATAATAATAATAAAAAATATTATTAGTAATAATAATAATGATAATAATTTTAAAATGAATAGTGTGTGATTCTTTGTCTAAGTCTCCAGCTCCTTTATTAGTCTTAATAGATGTGAAAACAGATGTAAGCCTGGTGATTTTCCCCGTGTGCGCGGCCCTCCCTAGTGGGTCAATTAGAGAGATTATTGTTCTTCCTGGAGGGGGTGGGTTTGGGGAGGGAGGGGGGGTTCACGGAGCGATGAAAAAACTGCTACAAATAGAGATGGATTGAAATATTGATTTCTCGTTTTCTGTAAGGAGAAAAAAAAACTAAAAAGAAACAGGGAAAAGGGAAAAACTTGAGGTGACAAATACGCAGTAATTTCTTTTTATTGCTCTCGCACGTGTCACGTTTCTGTAAGTTGGAGGGGAAGTTTGGCTGCAGGCGCGTGGTGTGTTTATTGTTATTAATTAAGAATAAATCACATTTTTTTTAGGACAGTGAAGTGTATGAATGTCCAGTGAGGCCTGATCTAACTGTTGTCCTCCTGTGCTCAGGTACTAAAGAGGAGAACGACCGGGAGATCTCCAGCAGCAGAGACAGTCCACCAATGCGCACGAAAAAGCCTCGCAAAGCCCGGACAGCCTTCACCGACCACCAGCTCAACCAGCTGGAGAGGAGCTTCGAGCGACAGAAATACCTCAGCGTGCAGGACCGCATGGACCTGGCCGCAGCTCTCAACCTGACAGACACACAAGTCAAGACCTGGTACCAAAACAGACGGTAAGAAACCACCACCATCATCAGCAGCAGCATCATCAGCATCATGATGAGTGCAGCTGCAGACACAACAAACAAACACGAGAAGAACTGAATGTTTTTCTGGTTCCGTTGTTTATTAGAGAAGAGGTTTATGTGAGCAGAACCACACTGACATATTTAATTATTTTCCAAATTATTAACACCTGATGGGAGCTGTTACTTTTTCCCCAGATCACATTAATGAGACTTTTTTTTAGTTCAAGAGTTTTAATTATTTTTGCAGTCAGTCACATGTGTCTGTCAGGCCTTTATTGTGTCTCATCGTGTTTAATCCAGTGTGTGTGTGTCTGTGTGTGTAGCTCACAGGAGGCCCACATATATTCTGTTTTTATATTTTGAGAAAATCTAAAAAAAAAAAAATCTATTTGTATTTTTTAATATTGAATATATTTGGACACATATGAGGCTGACATTAAGAGATATTTCAAAATAAAAGCCCTGATGGATTTTGCAGGAAGCAAATTTAAAAAAGTAAATTTTTTGTCAAGACTTTATGCGTGCATGCACGTGCACTTTTATAGTTTTATTTAAACAATGCTTTTATTTTGTATCTCTTTTTTTATTGGAGGCGTCACACAGTACTGTACTTGCTATTTATCCTGCACATTTTTCCTCCTCGTTGTAACTACTGCAAATACATATAAAAAAACACTTTTTCACCTGCAGAAATTCTTTTAAAATCCTGCAACTTTTATATTTCACCCTAAAAATAAAGTTTCATTTGAATACTTTATTAAAAGAGCCTGTGTGTGCAGTGTTTGTCCAGGTGTGAGGAAAAAAAAGTAGACTTTGAGAAGTTTTGAAGTCATCATCAGAGGAGTGTCTTGATATTTCCTCCTCTTCTCTTCTTTGCCTAATTAAACCTTAAACCATAAATCGGTGCGTGTAATAATTAGGCCTCTGCATACCAATTAAAAGGGGGGGCGTTTGGGGAATTTATGCGAGAGAGAGAGATGATTAAATAATTCATCTCCTGTATTTTGATCTGATTTTTTTCGCAGGACGAAGTGGAAGAGGCAAACGGCGGTGGGATTAGAGCTGCTGGCTGAAGCAGGAAACTACTCGGCCTTACAGAGAATGTTCCCGTCGCCGTATTTCTACCACCCGAGCCTGCTGGGCACCGTGGACAGCACGACGGCGGCTGCGGCGGCCGCGGCCATGTACAGCAGCATGTACCGGACTCCTTCCGCGCCGCATCCTGGCCTCCAGAGACCTCTTGTCCCGAGGGTGCTCATTCATGGCCTTGGGCCGGGGGGGCAACCGGCACTAAACCCCCTGTCTAACCCCATGCCCGGCACACCGCATCCGCGATAAAAAAAAGAAAAGACAGAAAAGAAAAACATAAGAGACGAGAGAAAAGACGCTGAAAATGTGATGTGAGTAACTACAACGGGAACCACATTGCAGGACTTTTTTTCCTCTCCTCCCCCCACCCTCAAAAAGACCCATTTAAAGACATTTTACAGAAGTAAAGGAGGTATTTAATATAGGCCCAGTAGTCCTAAAGACTTGCTGTCCGGGGCCGAGAGACAGGACACGAGGACTGCAGCTCATGTCTGATTGTTTGTTTGTTTGTCTTTTGTACAAATACACTTACATTAGCAAATAAACTTATAAAGTTTATTAGATGGAGAAGAACGGAATGAATAAAGACGTAATGATACAAAATTGAATTGCAGATGCTTCTGTTGAAACGTGAGATCAAAAATTTCATTTTTTTAAAACGCAACTTTCATCGAGACGAAGAAGAAAACGCAGAAAGAATGCAGAAGCTTTTGTTTATTTACCAATCACGTCGGATTAAACCAGGTTTATATATTTCTATATTTTAAATTATTTCTGTTATTTTTAATTAAGAGGAACTGTAAACAATAATTTCAAATATTTTTATATTTTGCCATAATTACAGTGTCAACCTTTTTTAGGCTGACATAATTTTTTACGACATAAATGGATCAACTTAAATAATTACTTATTGCAGCATATGGTCTTTTAAATTAAAGATCGTCCGATTTTATAGTTAAAACTCAGCCGACCGAGGGTCAGTTTCCACGCCTTCATATTTCTGTTTACCAGCACGCATACATATGGATGCGCAGCAGCTGATTGGTGGTGGGATGAATGGTTTTGATGAGTCGGGTATACTGGGAATGTGGCCTTGGCTTAGCAGCTGTTCCCTGGGAGCGCAGCAGACAATGTGCCTGAATTTCCCAGCGTGAGCGATCAGACCCAGGATCAGCAAGAGAAGGAGAAGAAAAACCTGCTGATAATCTGCCCACTCTCTATAACCAGTTAGTGAACTTGTTCCGGGAAGTTTTGAGGAACAATCTCTAATGACCTTATTGTCACACTTTTTTTTGGGTGCATCATTACCATATTTATATTTTTCTGCATCATCCTGCTGTGACGCCTCTTCTGTGTGTATTTGCGGTGATGACGCGCGGTGGTTAAATTATCCCGTGCGTCTTTTTTGCTGTGATCCATCTTCCTCTGGATGTGTCGTGTCTGCAACGCGGCTGCTTCAACAGAGCCAAACTAAAACCAACACGGTGCACAGGCTGAAATTAAATGTTATGAAAATACTTTGATTTTATTTAGCCTCCTATACGCGCGCGCATGCACCCCCCACCCCCCTCGGGAGATTATGGCTGCGTGTGAATTAGCGCCTCGGGGCCCGTTTGTTTGGGTTTCTTGTCTTTGAACCCATTGCTTATTACAGTGAGCCAAATTGACCTTTGCTGCTCTACAAAAAATGAGGAATGCATACAAACCTGCAGCATCTGCACATATTATATTTTACCTTTTAATATTTTTCATTGGAGTTCAAGAGCGATTTTTTTTTTGCTTTTTTTGCCGGTCATATTGGAGAGAAAACAACAACACTGCTGCATTTTAATGCTCGTCCTGGAATAATAATAACAATGATAAACACAGTAACGCGGTCATGCACAGCTCGCCCACATCCAACACATGACAGCGGTGTCACTTTGCCAGCAGAAGCAGGAAACGCAGGCTTAAGTTTGGCTGCTTCTTAATACTTTGAACACATGTTTATGCAGCTCAGTTTAAGCCGTCTGCTTGTCATTCACTACGGGAACATTTAGTGCAGAAACTCAGTCCGGCTGCACCGTGCGTAATGGACAGCACCCGTAAGGACGCGCAGCCGCTCCGTGCGCGCTTTTTAACCATTTAACCAAACAACAGTAATTATTATTATTAGACAATTATGGCGCGCTCCGCTCAGAGTGTACAATATCTGTTCTCATTAAATATGAGGGTGAAAGCACAGACTGTGGAGGATAAATCGCCCCTTCTCGGCCTCGTAACAAATAAGAAATGATTGCGGAAAAACATCTCTGGCCTATATCACCAATGTTGAAAAATATTAGCCCGCCATATTGACCCTACAGCTCCAGCCCATTACTGCAGTATACTGCCGACGCACGTTGTTCATATGCATGACTTCTGCAGCATTATTTATTTATTGCACTCTGCGGGTGGGTGGGAGGGGTGGGCTGGGTTGGGGGGTGTCGGCGGTTGTGCGGGCTGTTCCAATTCATTAATAATAGCCTGAGCCGTACAGCAGCACTGAATTAATAGGCTGCTACCGGCTCACAACTACCTGGTAATTTTGCACGTTGCTGTAATCAGATTTTGTATTGTTGTTCTTTTTCTTTTTCTTCTTCTTATTTTTTTTAATAATTCCGCACATGAATAGAGCTCAAAACAGCGTTGAGTCAGTTTGAACTGGATCACAGTGAGGCTGTCAACTGAAATATGATTTTAAAATTATTATTTTTATTATTTGAATTGATGCTTGACAAGGGTTTAAAAACGCAACAAAAGTCAAAATTTGAGAATGTTTTTTGACCTACAAAACATATGTGAAATATTCTACAAAACTGTCCTGGTGGAAGATATTATAACATATTATATTATATACATAATATTATTTTCATCGTAGCATTTTTTATTTGGTGCTAAAACTTGCTTGTGAATCTGGAGTTTTGTGGAAGATGAGCAATACTTGAGGAAACAACCACCGGTGGAGAAAAGGGCAGCAGACTTGAATAAAGAGGATTAGGTCTTTCTTTTACATGGCGCATATTATCCAGAACAGATGGGCTTTAGAGAGTCGTTTTCTTCTTCGTCTTGCCTCGAGGAACCTTGTTGGGCACTTTAATTGCCACTTTTTCCAACTGATGTAATGGTGGGATATCTTTTTCATTACAATAATGAGGTAACACTTGCTCTCCTTGGCCTCTCATTATCACACCTCCTACATCACTCACTAAACACAAATTTAACCCCACCCCCTCCACTCCTCCCAAAAAAAAAAAAAAAAATCTTGGCTCTAAGTTCTCCTATACATCTTGTACACTATTATCAACAGCTGCTGTCCACCGTCCCCTCCTGCCTGACTGTGTGTTGGTGTGCTCCTTTTCATTAAGAGCCTGCAGGAGAATTTAAAGCTCTGCATAATAATAGTTTAAACTGATGAGTTTCTATTGGAAAAAATGCATCAGGCGGACTTATTATTGGAGGTTTGGTACATGCATCAAATTTGCGTGTGCTGATAACAGTCCAAAAATACAAGAGCCAAACCTAAGAGAAACCAGGCTTTAGATGGTCAGCCTTGATATTTTCTCAGCAGGCAAATCTTTGACTTTTTTTTCATAATCGTCAGCTCTGTTTAAAGCGAGAAAAAAAAAAAGTAAATCTAAGAGTGTGCTACCAATTCTACAAATTTAAAAACCCTAACCTCCAAGTCGTAGCCTCTAGCTGCGAGATGATGCTAAGAGGTGCAGTCTGCTCCACATATCTGAAATGATGCCTAAAAATAAATAAGGCTACATACTGTATTCTCATGGTGTCGTCCAAATGGCATCTTTGTGTGCAACCTCTTCAATTAACTTAATAGAAGAAGAAAAAGACTTAAAGGAAGGGAAAACCTTCTGTCTTTTAGCATTAATTAACATTAATGTAAATAATAAAACATTTGCAGTCATGATGCGACATTACACTTGCTCGTGAAGGCATTATGCATCATAAGAAGCATATTTTTAAGGATTACGTTGTTAAACATTTATTGATATATATTAAATGTATCAATAAAAAAACCTGTCAGGGCTCACTGAAGTAAATATTTTTCCTGACAACCTCTAAGTAAATTAAATAAGCCGTAAATACATTTCCATAAGATTTCATCTCTTATTTGTCCACAGTACATTTGCACATGATACAAGTTTCATTTTCACTTCACTAATGTTACATCTCTGTAACTCTGGGATGTCAGGAAATCCATAGCGGTGACCTACTGGGTCTTGTCCGCAAGTTATTTTGTTATCTAAGACACTTACTGTAAAGTGCACTGAGGTCGGGACTCTGACATAAAAAAAGGATTATCAAAGACTTACTCTTAGTTTCTCTAATGTGCACAGGGTTGCCATTCTCTCTGACCTGGCAACACGCTACCTCTAGTCCCCTTAGTGTTGATAGGACAAATTAGTGACATGAGGTATTTGTGATAAAAACAGAAGTGCTTTATAGCTTTCCCTAACTAAAAATGCTCCTAAAGTTTGGTTGTTAAGAGCAGTGAGTACCCGCCGAACAGACTTGTTGACACGGAGACTGCAAGCCATCCACTCGTCATCTCATAAACACCCACCTCACGGCTGAGCCTAGACCGGCGTGGACATCTGCAACAGTCCCACTGAATGATGCCGTATAGCTGCGACATATCATAGTTTAAATGGCCTCATCATTTCAGCAAATCCAGCCAGTTTCCCCTCTCTCTTTTTGTCAAGTGACAGGACAGCTGATGGCAGAGAAGCTCCGCTACCTTTCAAGTTTCAACCAGGCGCCGTCACATGCGACCGCACAACCAAGAAGAAAAAAGTCTGTCAGCAGTGATGTCAAAAGCTTCAATTTTTACAGAGCAATTAGGGGTTTCATCACAGCGGAGTGATGTCAGGATTCATTACGGCTCAGCAACAGCTAATTGCTTCAAGGTTAAAGTAACAGATCTGACGGCATTATATTTTAAGTGACAGACTCAAATTCTGGTGGTGTTTCACAGAGCACAGCGCTGACATTAAGGGAGTGTGCTCAGGAGGATGGGGGCCGAGATGCAGTTGAAATTACTGCACATTAGGATTGTCATTGGTTGGAGTAGCAGTGAGTCTCTAAGGAAACATACATATAGGGACTGGTGTTTGGGTCTACCTCTGTGAGGGGAAACAAAGGACAGCGTAACTTTGCAAACATCCTTTCCATTCTTGAAGTGTCTCTTGGCCCTCATGGGTATAAAGTATTGACCCAGTATGTGAAACTGATGGAATATCTTATTTGCGTTGGAGCTGTGTTGGAGCCCGTCTCAAGCGCCCAGCAGCTTTAGCTGTTTGTTGTATCGCTGAGAGCTGCAGTGGTTCCTGACATGTTTCGCTTTTGTCCCCTTATAATGAAGCATATCTTTTTGTGACCAAATGTCAGGGCATGAGTCATTAATGTAAAAACATTTGAAAGGCTTCAAAAGAAAACGTTAAGATTAAAAAAAACTAAAAAAAATGTATCGAATTTACAGAATTTGCTTGATTTCCATCTTCTCGCATCAGCTTTTGGGGGTCGTGTTTGTGCAGTATTAAAGCTGCAATAGCTATTTTATGGAGATAATGCCAGTGTTTTAGCAAGCAGTTGCCTATTTACACATCCAGCTGACATGGTGCTGCTACATGAGCATTCAGTGGGAGTTGTGCTTATAAGGCTGGATAACAAATGTTAAGTCCAATATTCACTCTTACTGTAGTTATGTTTTTGGTCTCCACCAACTCCTGAGGAATATTTTTGCTTCTTTAGGTGCCCCCCTGTATCCATCAGCTAGCCACTGATTTTCGTTGGTCAATTAGTTATTGGTCATTTGATGCTGCAGCTAGCATACATTGGGCTTTTTTTGTTGTTGTTTTTTTTTTTGGAGATTTTTCAACATCAGAAGAAGCCTGCCTGGCTGAAATGAGACTGGTGGGACTCAACCAAAACAGTAAAGTTGCAGCCTGACAATCAAAACAATGAGCTGAGAGTCACAGTAAAACACTCTTGAATGAATTGAAACTGCAATAATTTTCCGTGACTTCTTCTCTTCAAGTGACCCCTCCCACGTACAAGTGGTCATATGCAACCCATTGGTAATATACAACATTGATTGTAGCTGCTTTATGACAGCAGTGAGCATAAGCAGCAGAGCTTTGGCTTTAGTCTGGGCTAAGCTAGCACCCTCATATTTAGACCTTTTCATAACTTAATGACCCAATTTAAGAGAGAAATCAAATGTATTTGAGCAAAATGAATTATAGATTGGTGCATCCATGCCAGAGAGCCGCTGGAGTCATTTCTTTCAAATGAGCAGTTGTTTACCCTTGGCTTTTTTTTCCTCCTCTTAAAGTAGAATACCTGATCCTTTGAACTGATTGTTTGTTTAACCGCTGCTGGGAATCGAGAATCCCCGAGGTCTGAGTAAGTGTTGATCTAAGGTTGGATTTGAAATAGCCTAATGAGGAACTCTTTGGATAATTAGTGATAGCTGGAATGCTTGTGGATAATTTGAGTGCTTCGCCACCCTGTATGAGCAAGACGACGGGGAGGAGGGCGGATGATGAAAGAACAGAAAGATCAGGGTTAATGAAAATTAGCATGTCAAGTTAGTCCCTACCTCTGTGTTTTTTCCCCCTTTTCTTTTTTTTCCATCTTTTGTTCTTCTTAAGATGCGTTATTGTTGATGTAATGGAACAATTAGCGCCGTGGTTCATTGCAGGGATGAGGTGCTGCTGGGGAGGACTGCTGCTGCTGGAACTGAAACTAACGCTGTGGTAATTAGAGTCAGGGAGGTGTCTGGTGGCGAGGTCCAGCAGGAAATGGGGAGGTGGCACTGGGCCTATGGGGAGAGAAAGGCTGTCCCCCTTCTGTGCCCACTCGGTAGTCTGTGGGAGACCACAAACAAGAGCTGTGCCCAGTTCAGACAATCATACAAGTTTGGACTGGTCTGGACTAAACCACCAACAAGTCGTGATTGTGTTTGTGAACACATCGCCATGACCACCGTTGGTAAAGATTTTTATGTCCCCTATAAGTTGTCAGCTGTCATTTGTCATTATGCAAGCAAACGGCACATCTATTAAAGCCCACGGTGATCTAATCAGTCCAAAAAGAGACAGTCTGATCTGTTTTATGATGATTGTTAATAACGATCACCTTCATGTTGCAGCGATATATCATATGTACGGAAGCAGCAGAAGAAGTCTTGTCTAAACAGAGCCAGAGCCGGATCTGATTTTACAACACGACAAAGTCAGGGTGACGACGTTAACCTCATTTCCATCACATTGTTTGTTTTTGTTTTGAATCACAAGAATAAGCAGCGAGCGCTTCCTGGAGGTTGTGTTGTGGCACAGTTAATTACATTTTTAAATTAAGGCTGTCTCCAGATCAGCTTGGTGAGGAGTGACATTGAGAGAAAACACCGGGTGTGAAGAGAAGGGCTGATAGGAGTTTACAAGTACCTGCTATGTGCAAGCACAGGCCTGCAGAGTGGGGAAATGTGATTAGGAGCTTGTGCTAAGCACTGTCTGGCCCTCTCACCACTTTACTGCTGCAGGCCACAACGCAGGCTGATTGGAGCAGCGTCTCTATACATTTCGCAATCGTCACCTCCTCCAAGAATCGGCGCGGCTGTATTTCTAACACATGCATACTGTTTGTAGACATATGTCAGTTACTCATACACATAAAGTGGTGAGAAACGTGGAGAAGTGTGTGTGCATGAATAATCTGAATTGCTAAAAGTGTCGTTAAATGGATCAGGGAGGATAAGATCACCAAGGGAGTCAGAATGAAACATCGACACAATTGTGTTTTTCACTGGCGGTTGGAAATAAACCGAGCTTTTTCAGGGACAAAACTGGTCTTTCTCTGCATTAACTATGGGTATGGGCTTTTTATAAGGTTATTTTCCCCATAGCCACACAAAGCAGCTACCCCCCTAGTTGAAGCGATTTGCTGTTCACAATGCCTCAGCTTAACCAGCTAGGTCAGGTCAAGTTGACTCAGACAATAGGGACTTTAGTGTCTCACCCGCAGCACAGAGTGTCGCAGAAACAAAGCAGCTCGCTGCAAGTGGAGCAAACATTTCATAAAGTCGTGGCCTCAGTCTATAAATGTCCTGTCTAATCTGCTAGTTCTCATCAAGCAGACCTTTTATCCATTTTCAGACTTTGTTGGTGGAAAAAAAAAATCAATATTGAACCACATTACTTTCTTATGATTGTTTTCATGATTTTGATGCACATTACTACGCAAAGTGTATTCACAAGGTTGTTCATTTTACTGCGATTTTTATAAGTGGTTGGCAAAGTATCGCCTCTTAATATAGCGCGCTTTCCCACAAAAATGCCTGAGTACAGTCAAAATGGGGCTGCATGATATCTGCATATTAACATTTATTAACTTTGTGATGATATCCAATTATGATATCGTGTTATTGCTTTCCACGGTTCTGCAACTCCAAGCAAACTGGAATTAAAAATGAGCAACAAGAGTCATTTAAGTATGCTGTTTTTAGTTTGTCTGCTGAAAAAAAGAGAAGAAAAATAGTCATCTTTGATTGTAAACTCACTACTTTTGGGATTTAGAGTCAAGAACAAGATATTTAATTATATCAGCTTGGACTCTGGGGAACTGGAATGGGCATTTTTCACTATTATCTATCATTTTAAAGACCAAAATACAAGCTGATTAATCAGGAAACAACTCAGCAGATGAATCAATAATGGATATAATTGTTGTAACAGCCCTAAAGAAGATGAATGTCATGAATTTTTTAATACCTACACAGGCTGAAATTGTGTTTTTTTTATTGTATGACCTTTAGTTTTCTCAGCACATATAGACAGTGTAATATCCTGCGAGGTTGGCGTTCACCGTCACCGATCCGCTCCTCTGAAATGACGAGGGGAGAGGCCCAATTATAACCTAACATATGTGTGATAATAGGGAGATAATTGCGTGGCGTTCACAATACCCACTTCAAGACCCAGCAGCCAACTCTCCGCTCAGCTGCTGTGTGAAAAAAATACAGTTCAGCTTGCCCCCAAGTATTGCAAAGCCAGCCTCTAGTTATCATTACAATATACATGATATGAGATGAAATATAACTGAAAACACGTAGTATTACTACCATGCCTGAATGCAGATATTCAAAGAAAATTCCCCGAATATATCACAGTCAGAGGCTGTATACATTGTCCATGCTTTATGGATGTGCACGTCAACACCTACGGGAATTCATATACAAAGGTCTCCCAGCAGCATACACAATGGCTGCATATAGCAGGAGATGAACATCTGATTTGTCACATTTGAAACGCTAATGTTTAAACCAAAAGGAAGAGCACACAGTAATGTGTTCATTCATCTGCATAAACACCACCTGTCCCGGCACAGACAACTCCTCAAGCAGCGAAAGTTTAGTGGCAGCCTGTGCGCGAGCCAATCAGTGGGGGCCCAGCTGTGGTTTCACGAACCCGTAGCGTTTTCAAGTGTCAGAAAGCGCTCTGAGTACTGTTGGTGGTGCTAGAGAGAGAATACTTTCATTTCATGTCATCCGCCAGCGAGACGAATAGGCGACACGATAACAAAAAGAAAACAGGGTGTGCTATCACGATTGACATCCAAAGGTAATTTATGCTGGCCCTTTATTTACTCACGCAGCTCCCATATACACACTGAGAGTTGTTCTTGAAGGCTAATTTGGAGCATATTTGGCATATTGCAGGCCCTTTCTCCTTAAGAATTTCCATCATTTGTCTCAGGCATGAGCAATGTGTTATCAAAATCCAGAACAGCATTGATCACCTCGCCTTTTTTTTTTTTTTTTCTCATTGTTATCATCCCTGGAACAGCTCCTTAGTGCCAAAGCTTTTGTTTGTTTTCTCCTGTTGTTTTTTCTACACTGATACTAGAACAATACTGTCAGTTTCTGTCTTGACTTCCTTCCAAAAGTGGAATGTGGCATGTTCCTCAAATCGTATCTGTAATGAAAAGGAAAGCTTGCCTCACATGACACCTCTTCAGCTGCATGGGAGGGACAAAGCTTGTAGTTTGTTTTGATGGTTAAAGAGGGGATGGCATCTGGCATCGTAATTATTTGAATAAATTACTGCGGAGCACTGATAAATGAAACCGAAGTGCTGTCAGATCTTGATCAGATTCAAGGGTTTTTTTTTTCCGGAGTGCACAATTCCTTTAGAAATACAACCGCAATTCTCAGATGCCTGTTTTTTAATTACGTGTCATCTGCTCCCTTTTACTTCAGTATTTTTCTTATTTAATAGATGCGTCTCTTATTGCTTTTGATAAATCTAATTCAGTCAGTGGAAATCTTTTCTGTATCTATATACACATGGGTTATGTTGGTGTTTTTTTTCTGTAGTTTAGGTAATGGTCACTTCTTTCAAGTAGTCCACTTTCAAGAGAAGCTTTTAAAGGTAGAATTGTGGGTAAGTCGACTGTCACCACCAAAATCATACGACTGATCCACAAGGAAGAAAGGGCCAATTAGAGATCATTTGGCAAAGAAGCTTTCGATTGCTTTCACTCTCGTCTTATTTGGTCTTTTGTTGACCTCTGCTGAGAGCACAGGCGGATCCTCTGACGACCAGGAGAGGGGCCGCCGTCACGCTGCTCTTTCATCTAGCATTGTGAAAGCACAAGTGGCTGTCTCCGCCAACCACTTTAATCAACTTAATGCAACTGATACTGCCTGTTGTTCTGAGCCCCTGGTCCAATTCAAAGAGGCCCACAGATGGACGATGCCGTCGAGGCTTTTCCGCAGACCTCTGTGGCCAACAAGTGCTGTGTGGGTTAGAGATGGAGGCACGGGGAAGATGGGGGTCATGGGACATGCAGACAACACTCAGACAACCTGTCTGCAAGGGCATGCTGGTTCCTCTCTCCTCTCTCTCCATATCCACGTCTTTACAAGGGCTACACAGCACATCTGATATGAAATGTGGGTGATGGACCTTTGTTTAGTTCAAAGGTTCATACCTCTTTATTCCTAAGTCCCTTTGTGGATCCTTCGGGCCTTGAAATATGTATAACTGTCCTTTTCATTGCAGCCATCTGAGGGGGAAATCAAAGCCAAAAGTTTCTGTGAGAATCAGTTTGAAATGGAGTGTCCATACAGTGTCATCATTTCTTAACCTGCTACCTAGCACAGAGCCCTTCATGACCTCCAAAACATGAACATCCACTACAGGCTCAGCGACAGCATCACCGACCACAAAGAAAATATCAGAATACATGATTGTTTGTTTCGAATGCAAGAATGTTTTCAGGTTAATTGAGAGCAGACAGGCTGGTTAAATCTTTATTAGTGTCTTAACATCCTAATTTTACCAGTTTCCATAAAAATATGAAGCTGCACAGGCACAGTCAACAGTGTAATGCCTAATAATTTAACACCATTTTAATTGTCCTTTCCAATGGATGCAACATGAGATTCCAATTACACTTTGCTAAAATTGATATTGACGGCTAATGAAATGTAAAAGAGCTGAACCAATTACTTTGTTCATAAGGCAACAAATGCTGTTAAGTTTCTTGAAGACAGCAAATGTTGGTGGCCACCTCCATCATTTCCAGTAAACATATAATGCTAGCAGCCGCTCTATTTTTCCAGATTACAGCATAAGAATAGCTATGAAGCTATTCCAGTCATTAAGCTATTGACATTCGCTGTCAATAGTGTATTTACATTGAGACAACTGGCTGTTAATTCGAGATGACTGACTATGTTATTCACATGGTTTACAGTAACGTGACATGATTGCTTTGTCAAACAGAAAACTTAATCTTGGGATGATGAGTGGTACACTACACTACAGGCTAAAAGGAAAGACAGATAACGAGGGGGGTGAACCTTTAATTAAACATTTTAACAACTTTTACAACATGAGGTGTTAGCTCTAACCTGAGAGAAAGTATACTATCTCAGCACAAAACCATGCCTATGCTATTTATTTTTCAAACACACTGCTTTGGCTTACTGGCTTACCTTTGTGGCTTAGAATTTGTGTAAAACGCAAAAGGAAATCAATGAAAGTGTGTACGTGGCAAGAGTAATTAGAAAGACTGACGAGCGATCCATCACTGTTAGTCTGGAAGCAGAAAACCTTAACGAAAGTGAGATAATGTCATTAAGGTGTGGATGAAGTAAAACAAAATAATTAAGCTTAATGTGAAACAGTCTCGAAGAGAAAAGAATGCAATGATAGAAAACAGGAATCATCTTATAATACCTGTGTCCATTGTCTGCTGTATGTAGGAAATTTAATTGAGTAGTGCAAAAGCCTTACTAAAGGACAGAGAGAGACACACAGCCCTCCAAGGCATGACATTGTTTTTGACTTGGCAAAGTGCTGAGCTCAACAGCAGACCACTAACAAGGAGACAATCACCCCTGAAGGAAGGATGCATACACAGAATGGCAGGAGGACTCTTCTCTTCTTTAGAGGGAAAGTGGTGAGCACTCACTATCCAATACTCCTGTGGTTAGATCCTCCGTCATAACAAAGGTCTAGCGGACGGTGATTTTCATACCCTCCGTTTCCCCGGCTTCATTTTCTATTTGCACTGCGGTTCAGCACAGACATCAACATTAAGATTTCTCTTGAATATCAATAATTTAGCTTTTGCTTGGAGTTCATTTTCAAAGCACTCAGTCAGATGAAGAAATGTATCAACTTGCTTTTATCTAACACTGAGAACAAACCAATCTAAGGCATTGATGTTATTTCTCTGCTTTGTTGTCTGAATTGGAGCGTTGATCCCCGAGACACAGTGGAGGTTTTGTTTTTATCTTTGGATTAAGGAAGCATAGGTCTTTTTTAGATTGGGGAGCGCTCTCGCAGGGGTCAAATAACAGATTAATAGGTCCAGTAATGAGCTCCCTGGAGTGTCCGAGTCTCTCCGACTTCCCCAACCTCCATTATGTCCTTTTATGATGGATGGTTGCAACCATCATTCACACATCTCAAAGAAAAATGACTAGGATGCCATTTGTGTGAAGGAGAAACATCAGCTCTAGTGATATATTGTTCTGGTATGATGTTCTCTTTTGTATCTTTGTTTGTCATCCGTGCTAAACTGTCACTGCTGTCTCCTTTTGTTTGGTCTCCCCACACAGCAACAGGAATGTTGACACGCCACTCTGGGTTTCTTGAAGGTGCTTAAAGGAACTTGGGTTTCAGATCTTGCGAATTCGTCTGCTTTGATCCAATCACGCCCTTGATGCTCAGACCACACACTTGAAAATATGAATGACGAGACAAGACACCAAGGCTGGTCATTCTCGCTTCACACCAAGACACTTACTGCTAAATCAGCACAAATCAGCCAGAGATGGCTCTCAGCAATCGAGTCTACAATATAGTGACACATCCGGTTCAAA
>JBCAUF010000633.1:3863745-3874254 GCA_038406115.1 Haemulon aurolineatum
TAGCTGATCGATTGACGTGCAATATTATCGCCAAGATTACCAAGCACTTTGGGCTTTTTGATATCTATAAATTAAATCCAAGCTAATTTAGTAACTATTGATTAAAGATAGTGTGGTCAAACCATTTTACAAATTAGTTGTCATCTAACACAAACTTAAGTTTGGATATTCACATAAAGAATATTGACTCATAGAGTAATAAGATGTTTTCTAAGATTTTGCCATTAGACATCCTCTTAAATGTGTTATGTACAGCAAGACTTCAGCTCAACAGCACTTAATTACATTCACCACAACCAGCATCATTTATTTATTTATTTATTTTGTCACGTGATGGGTTTCATAGTAATGTCACAGAGCATCATGCGACCTTTAAACTTTGGAAGAATATTTAAACTGCAGTGACAACAGTTATAATCTCAGAGTAAAACCTACTGAAGCATCACTTTATCCCATTACACCTACGGTGAGCAACCACACAAAAAAGATTTGATTGATGAGAACTATTTTTTCTTAAAAACACAGAACCCAATTGTTCTAACTACTGTGAGGAGAGGGTCATGAAGGTGCTCTGAGCAGAGAGAATTGCAATAAACTATCAAGAAAGATGGAACATTAAAAAGACAGTCAATAAAATCTGAAACAGTACAAAAGCTGAGTGAAAATACCTGCATGAAATTCACCACCTGGGTCCTTCATTTCTGTTTAATTCAAGAGAGCAGTAAAAGCTGATTTACTACACAGCTTCTGCTTAATTATGTTCTTATAAATGCAAAATTTTCACCAATGCCTTTTTCTCTTCTGATTTAGTTTAGTGATCTTAAATGCTTATTTGGAAATAAATTAGTCATTGCAATGAGGGATTTAGCCTTGCAGCGTTTCCTTTCAGAAGTTGCATTGGTATTCAGCCATAACACCTGTTCATCCAGCCAAGGCTCTTCTGCAGAAACGAGGTGTATTTGCTCTCCTTCCTCATGCCCATTTGATTTGCTGCGGCGTGGTATGATTAGATACTGAGTGAGAAAAAGGAGAAAAAAAATCTGGTTATACACCAAGTTAAGTCAACTGGCAGGTGTTGGGTCGACCATAAAGGATTTTGATTTTCAATGTGACTTGTGTTGCACTTGAAGCTCGAGTGGCATGATTGGTTTTGTGAATGATTTAATTTGCAGGTCCAGTCTGCTCAGTAGCAGTGAATCACTCAATATCACAATCTGACCTTAGCGTCCTCATTCACAGCTAGGCTGACTGTTTCTCATTTTGGGTAATTGTGAGGGAGATTTGGGTAAACATATTACTTATTCAAAATGTGCTAAATTTCAAATACAAGTTTGGAGATACAAACTGCGAGCACCAGACAACTTGTCTGACCGTCTAGTATTTAGTCTACTCTCATTCGTATGAACAGGACAGACACAATATCTGAAACCTCTCTCGTAACTTTAACTTCCAAAATGATGCCTCATTTATTCATAACCTTCATGATGGTAGTGTTTATTGCTAGGACGTTGCATTAGACTGCTTACTAAGTTAGCTACTGATCCTAGTTTTACTTCTTACTATTTGAGCCTCCTGATCTGATTTTGAATTCAAGCAACTTGGTGACTTGACAGGAAACTGACCAGCTTAAGCTATGGACTCAAAAAGTACATGCAACAAGACTTAAAGTAATTTGACCCATGGACCATTAACAGTTACACATCTTTATTTCGTCTTACTCTGTCTTTTGAAGGTTGCAAAAAGGAAGCATGCCTCAACATTTTGTCCATTTATGTACATGATACACTTCCAGTATAGATCTAAATACAGAGATACAGAGAATACAAAGAGACATTTTTGAGACATGGACAGATACAGATTAATATGGTAGCTTTGCTCCTTTACTTAAAGTAAAATGGCAACTGAATGTGGAACAAAAACGTCCACAGTTGAAGATGTCCTGTAGCTCTGTGCCCAATTTACCAGCTGTTTAAGACTTTGAGGTCACCAGCATAAAAACATTTACATGGGAGAACAAGAAATTACATCAGCAAGGAACAATTTATGCAGTTTCCCTAAAGCAAAAGGCGTATGGACAAAGTGATGCATATGCCTCGTGTTTGAGGGAGTGCTAGTGGTCTGAACTGGACTCAAGCTGTTAGACATAGAATAAATATTAATGAAGTTTTAAAAGACTTAACTAGACAAGCAAAAAACAGCTTACCTTAAGATTGTTTGGTGTTTTGTATGTGTACTGTAGGATAAGAAATAAGTTACAAACTATATGCAGGCATTTGCAAATGGACTGGATAATTGATCTTTAAGAATTCAGTCTTAGAAGAATAAAATTTGAATTTCTGTCACTACTTATGACATGGCTTTTTCAAGATGTGTATCTTCATTTGTACAGATCAGGACTAGCAGCTTAGCAGAAAAAAAAAAGTGTCCTCCAAGAGGGGTGTTAATTGTTATTCCTCACAACTATATTTATATGATACAACCGATCAGTGCTCATGATGGAAATGTAGTCCAACAGCAATATTCTGGTAAAAAAAAAAAGAAAAGAAAAAGAAAAAATAGCATAAATGCCTGCCTGTTTTCAAATCACAGCATTTTCTATTTCTCCCAGATTCAAACAATGTAGGCTAGACAAAAACAAACAATGCAAAGCTATTTGGTTTTTAGCTCACAACCCCCCACCCCTCCACCCCTCTTTCCCCCTCCTCTGTCTCCACAGAAATGACAGGAGAAGTGCACATTTGTAGCTTGCAGGTAGTGGTTGGGGTACAGATTGAAGCTATGATATATGACATGTGTTGCAAGCAGTCTCTGTGTATCTCCCAAGGACCTGTCACAGCTCCAGCACAGGCAGTTAAAGGCTCTGTTATACACAGTTTAATCCTCCATTTAGGTCACAATCCACCAGCAAAAATAGGGTTTATGTTCAGACGTCTCTTAATTTCAGAAAATAAAAAGAGCACAATTCCCATTGCTTGTTTAAAAATGAGCTTTTATCAGCTTTAGCTTTTAATATTTCCCTGTTTCCTGGCTACTCCTGCATCCAGAATATTTAAATGTGAAAATAAATAATGGCTGAAGAGCGGAGGCATCTCTCTGCTTCACTGTGTGTTTTAGTTGAGCACATATTAATACAACCACTAAATTTTTCCATGCTCTTTGATTCTTCCAAAACTGGATTCTTTTTCTCCACACATAATACACATTTCCTTAAATATAGTCAATTATGTATCAGCCCTGCGCAAATAAGTAATTGTTCTCTGTTACATTTAAAAGGCTCCTGATTTTCCCTCAAGTTTTTAGCCCCCAGATCATCTGCTGATTAGGGCTGCATTATTCACTCAAGACTGTGTCATTGCTAGGAGCTACAACAAGCACAAGCCTTGTCCAACACACTTTATCTCAACGGTTAAATGTACATGCGTACATGGTAAGCTGCGCTTTAAAGAGCAAATGAGCACATATGGACACGCACATTTTGTATGAGACAGTGTTTTAGCCGCACAAATAAAATGGACGAGTCGATGTGGAGAAAAGATGAGCTCAAGAAATTGATCTGCTTGTTATGAGTTTTGGGGAATCAAATCGGGTCAAATTTCATTGAACATTTTCTCTCGCGCTCTCTTTTGAAAGCAGCGATGCCCTACATGAATAGCGGGGGTTGTCAAAGAGCAGATAGTAGCTATAAGGTCTTAATAGATGTGTTTTTGTGCTGCTTTTACCCTCTGGAAATCACTGTGATGCTTAGCCAGATAATAGTCATAGTTTGACCAGAAATAGATCTCACACTAAGCAAACTGGGTTGATATTTTCCTCTAAGTGGAGCAGTGAAGAAATATGGGATCTTCTTTGTTGTGACATTGGATGATGAGGGAGGCACATCCCCTGAAATCCAGTCTGAAGGTGTCTCTGCGCTTAGAGGACACAACCTGTATATATGACATTCCACCAGGCTATATCCCTGCGTTTTGCAGTTGTGACCTATGGGTTGGGGGTTGTGTGCCTCCGATCACAGCAACAGTCTGAGGGGGAAATCTGCTAAGAGTACAGTAAAGGGAGCATGTCTTTCTCCAGAGCCTGCGGCCCGCTGGTGCTGAGTAAGCCCATGCAGCAGGGGATGCCTGTGAATTAATACTCCTTGACAGTAAATGTCAACAGAATTTAAATTGCACTGCCTGCTCTCTCTCATAAGCATGAGAATGTCTTTAACTTATATTGGGTGCCATGAACACGGCCACGGGAGCCTTTGGGGGGGGATTCTTTTTTTGCACTTCAAGACGTCTCCGCGTTTGAAACCACCAGCTCAGTGTTTCTTGTCGCGTATCTGAAACCAGCCGCAAATTCAGCAGGCATGCATGTGGCTAATTAGTTGAATTTAACCGCAATGATCATTAGCGTTGTAGACAGATCTGCTGCGATCTCAAACCGGCGCCCTCCCTTCTCCTGGTCAATGGAGCGTTTCACTGTTCATTAGAGGAGGACGTTGTGATGGAGCGGGCCTGGCTGCCTGTGTTAGTGTTAAATCCCATAGCAAGAGCAGAACAACAACATCTATATTAAGATTATGTCTTCCTTAAAACCAGTCGTTTCCGCAGAGCACTGGAGGAACTGAGACACACCGGAGTTTTGTGTTATTTTCGTAACTGCTATGATGACAACATGATACTGGAAGTCGTAATGTGCCAGAAGCTTGTTTTAAAGTTGTTAGACATGTTTTTTATTTTTACTCATGTTATCTAGTCCTTAACACATGCAACAAAAACACATCTAATGATGAAATAAGACATGTTAAAAAAAAAAAAATTACATCAGGTCAAGATGCATATGATTTGTAAATGTAATAAGTCCAGATGTAGGAAATCGACAGCAATATAATTTTAGCCCATGCCGGGAAATTTTAGTGTCAGGACAGCAGAACTAGAAACATAGATGCATAATACAGACAAATAGCCCAATAGTATAACACCATATACATTATCAGCATCTAGTACAAAATGATACATTAGAAACACAAAATAAAAAGCCCTTAGGACAACATACACTATAAAGAAGTGTATCAAGACACAAAATATCACAAGTAAGTCATAAACTAATGATGAAATAAAAAATGCACTTAGAAAAATAATTCCACTTGCAAGGAAATAGTATCAAGTTGCATCAATAACTACAGTCACTACACAGCAACAAGATTATCTATCAAGTTGAGGAGAAAAGTTGTGGAAATAGACTTTTGTGATGAATGCATTTAATCATCTTTATATTTCATCTTTGTACATTTGAATGTGTGACAGGCTGCTTCACAGTGAAGCGAAACTTGCATACAGTCGAAGTGACAAGGGTTTAAGGTGTTTCCTGCACCGATTAGCTTAATTTCAGTTTTCTATCTGGATTATCCTTATAACTTCTGATATTGAGGCCATTTAAGTGATGCATGTTCATATACCTGATTAAGTCTGGTCAGAGCCACATGTGAAATAAACCAAAAAGTGTGACAGCAGGCACAGGTTTAGGTTGGTGTATTGTAAGAAATCCTGTAATCAGTAAAAGCGAAAGAGAAAGGGGAGAGCTAAATATTGTCTCAAGTCTATGTTTAGGAGGCTGGCGTTGAAAAGTAACACAAATGTCGGCGGGCAGTGGCTGCCCTGCAGTGACCCCCGAGACTGGACTTGTTTCAAAAAGAACACAGTTGACAGGCCAGCGGTATCAATGAGCTGACCTCTCTGCAGCCCATGCCAGCAGGTATTTTTCCAATTGTGTGTTTTTTCTTCCTTTCTTCACCTTGCCACAATTTATTCCCGGTGTGTTAGAAGCTGCGGAGGTATGAACTGTGGATTTCAGTGGTTGTCCTAGCAGCACTGAGACCACTGATCAGCGAAATGCTATATACAGTGCAGTGTACTCGGGATCTATCTATCCATCTGTGTATCTATCTTGAGTGCTCGACTGCAGGTTTCACATTTACCTTTTGGTGTAAATTGCAAATGTAACTGACTGTAAGCAAACTGTCAAATCAAAGATAGGGAAGGAATATTACACGTCAACAGCATGAAATCACCTTTACCTGAATAGGCTCTAATAAGCTAATTGACCTTTTCCCGTCACTGGCTCTTTCACCGCTGTCTTAAGCTGAGAGGAAATGTTGAAAAGTGAGTGTGTTTCTCGTTTTAGAGAGCAGAACTTTGTTTCTTTACTTAGCTTCTTAAGGATTTAAGTTAAATGAGCAGACTCTCTCTGTATTTGGGTGTTGAGTTTTCTTTCATCTCTAACCTTCCAAATTAGATGCAGGCATACCTACCGACTAACAACTCTCCTTTCTTTGTGCGCCGAGGAGACAGAGGGCAAATGTCTCCTTTCATTTGCTTTCGGAGTAATAGTATTGTGGTGCGGGAGAGCATAACATTTATTAAGCTATTTATAAATTGTAGTTGGAATATATACATGTCAGATGTGATTCCATTCCAGTTGTTGTGCCATGTGCTCCAGCAGCATCCCAGACTGTTCAACAAGGAGGCCACATTATAACCTATAAACATCAAAATTCTTACAGTCCCCCCACTGCAGTTGTTTCAGGAAATGCATTTGTGACACCCCTTGGTTTGAATCCCAAAGTGTATTTGTTTAATGCTCTTTAAAGCTTGTCTCTATAGGTATTCACATCTGTCTTTGGATTCTCTATCCTACAGAATCGTGGTGCAAGAAATGTCAAGACGGATCTTGACTCCACCTCCGTCCCTACCCCCTCCAAAACCACTTAGCCATGCTGAAGTGCACTTTGTCCGTAACTAGATATAAAGGCCCTTGTTTTGCTCCATTTGGATAAGCCGCGGTGTCCGAAGCATTGAGTGTAAAGCGCACATCTCCTTGTATATGTAATTTTCTGTGCAAATATGTGTTTTGTTTACAGAGGGGGAAAAGGTTCATTGGCAAACCAAGCATGAAGTGGAAAAAATATGATTCTGATGGAGCATGAGTGGTCAGTTAGAGATGTGTGCTTTCTTTTCTGTCTTGACTATCCTAAGGTCATTTCTTTTATTCTGTTAGCTCCACTTTCTCCCCCCGTCCGGCCCTCAAAGCCTATTTTATCTCTTTAATTACAGCGCTCAACGAGCAGACACGTGGGTCATGGAATTAGGTGTAAACAGAGGAATCTCGCGCCGCAGTTTTGCCTCTTTGACAGCGGCCCTATGTGTGCGAGAGCGATATCTGCGTCTGATGCTCGCCGTCCTCGAGACTGGAGGGCAAGAAGGAGATCCATACTTAGGGAAAGTGCTCCAAATTGAACGCCAAAGGGGGCCAGGCTCCTCGGCGTCGGGAGGGAATGGCGTGTCCATGGGGAGATGACCATTGAGACAAATTGGAGCACAAGTTTCCGATTGTATTACCGTCACAAAGACAAATATAATAACTACAGATACGATTGGGAAGCATGCTTAAGACGAACGTGACTTGCCGCCTTCACTGACAGTAAACAAAGGGTGGGAGGGAAGGGGGAGGGGGGGGGTGAAACTTAACTGTGCAACTCAAACAAAGCCGGCTTTGCTCGCATCACATTAGGTATGAATATTTTCATTAATTTTGATGTTTTAAAGCATTGGAAGTTGTAATGATAAAGAAACATTTAGACTTGAAGTAGAAACTGTAGCGTTCCCTTTAGGCCACACGGCATAACCATTTTATTCACAGTAATTAAACCTGCTCTGCTTTTAAGCAGACACACATATCTCTTGTAGCCTGTGGTGCTTTTGCTCAAAGGTTTATCCAGAGGGAAGAGCAGCTAACTTTCACACAACTGTGTTAACACTCCTCTATTGTTTATTTTCCTCTGTATACCCGTATAGATGTGTAGTATTAACCATTAGCTTAACAAACCCTCCATTAGATGGGAATTTAAATTTTTCTACCATCTATGGCGCAAAAAAGAAATGACAGAAAAAAACAAAACAAAAACAGAGGATTTTGAGTTAACACTGCAGAATCTCACTCTCCGACCTGACGATGAAGCGTGCTCAGTGTCCCGGTCGCCTCTCATTTCATTATAGAGCCCCTCTTTGTGGGTTTCCCTCGCCGCTCCGCGAGGGCCGTATGGCTCAGACAAGAGAGGCAAAGAGAGCAAACACGCTGTGACAATCGTGTCCTCCTTTTTATTCAGGAGCTTTCACCATTGGCACGATGGTTGGCCAGGTTAATGTCTCCATACAGCATGTCAGCAGAAGCATCCCCTCCACTGGATGTGCACACTGGTGTGACGGCCAGCCCCGACATGTTTGCTGAGAATATTTCACTGGAACAAAACCACAGGAAATGTATGTTTTTTTTTTGTTTTTGTTTTGTTTTTTTTAAATTTTGACACCATAATCAGGGGGTATATGAGTTTGAGTGAAGGTGAGAAAGTAAGTGTTATTTGTCATTTGTAAAGCACAAAGTAAAACAAAAAAAAACGGAAATGGAAAACAATGCAAAGACATATTTTGACACCAAAGTTATTTCAGAACTATTTAAAACAGTCGCAAAGTGTCCGTGGTCAGCTAATTTTATCATCCCTGTCTGTACGCAGGCACTGATAAATTCACATCAGCATCACATGGACGAGTCACATTTCTTATCTTCACAGCAAACGTGTGAATCATGGTGTGGCAAACCTTGTTAATCTGCCTGTTTACAGTTTGTTGAGCGGTATCACACTATTCAGGGCACATGGGGAGACGTGGAGCCTCTCCAGAGTTCTGCCCAATCCTGTGTCATTTACTGCCTGCCTGCATGACAGAATATATGCAAGCCGGGCTTATTGGCGGCAGCGGCGACTTCTCGCAGACTCGAGTGCGTTTGGCCATTTTGGACGGATGGTTTGACAAAGGCCAGCACTTCTCGAGCTTGCTGCACAAATGCTCCCATTTAAGCATTCGGGTGACTTTAAAGGCACGACGCTCCCGCTGCTCCTGAACCAATCTGGCATGATTGTGTGCCACAAAGTGAGTCCATTTGCCCCGACCGCTGTGCTTTCACTTGACCATGCGCCTGAAATGAAGGGACATTTAGGCTACATATGGAACAGAACTGCTGTCACATACATTTGTTGTTCGCATGCTTTGCTGGATGTGAAATTGCATCCAATTTGATCGTGGTCGTTCCGCACTTCGGAGTGTTGGGAATCAAACTGTGCCATTTTTACACGCCTGTAGTCAGTGTGATCTGACATCATTATATTGAAACGATCCATAAAATACATTGTAATGGAGTGGGATGATCACTGCTTGATATTTATCTTCAGGGGCGAAAAATAACTTAGTGGATTTACAAAGTATAATTTCAAGGGACTTTTTGGTTTTAAATTGTATCCTTCTACTCTTCTACATTACAGAGAAATATGGTATCGTTTACTTCACTACATTTATTTAACTGCTATAATTAGCTACTTCTAAGTTTATAGAATATATCAAAGATTAAACGTATAAAGTAGATACAATTTGCTCCATCTCAACCAGATGCAGCAAGTATTATGCGTTAATGCATCAAAAATAATAATTCATTTGAGTAATATTTTGAATACAGGACTTTTTACTTGAGTATTTATTCAGGCTGGTATTGCTACTCTGATTCTGTCGACACCTTTGGTTACCGGTGATAACAGCAAATGCAGTTTAGGGCAGCAAAAAATCTATTGTCGTTTTAATAAAGGAGTTGGGACAATAACGGGCCTTTTTCTATAATTCTGTGAGCAACTGTATCTGACTTTTATACTGCACACGGCATCACGGCATTAGTCTGAGGACAGCAGGGCACAGTAAAACTGAAGCTAGTTCATTACCTAGGTTGGATGGGTGCAGCCTGTCGCCTGCAGGTCCAACAGCTCATTGTGGATGCTCCTTCTTGTTCCACCACTCCCTGTAATGCTTCAGATTGATCCACTGTCAAAAACTGCAATGCTGAGTAGCTAATATCACTGACAACCACACTGCGTTTCCTGTGTTTACTTGATAATAAAAGTAAACTCATGTTTCGCCGGTGAAATGCTTTTAATGTGAAACTGCAGCAGTCGGAAGTGTTCGCTTTGCATTTGCAATAACTTAATATGGCAGTTTTTATCGGGGTGTCACCGCAGACAATACTGTGCAGTACTTTCATCAGAGGGCCAGAGGTTCACCATTGTGTTAACCTCATTGGGCCATAAGTAGTGACTTGACATACATTTGCGTAAATGACAATCTTTTAGATTGAAGCTTTAACTGCTTTATCTAAATGGTCTGCTCATTTCTGGTTATTTTTCTCCCCAGTAGTGAATCAACTGTCTGCCTCCCAATTATTATGACTGCGAAGAAAATATAATAGCACATGCTCCGAGTGACCTATTTTAGCTTCTACATTATTTGCTCTTTGTTATAAAAACATAGATATTTTTGCAAATTTTGTTAGCATTGATGATTAAGCCGGTCCTGTCTCATTATTATCATAAGAGTGAGTTTAAAAAGTATACACATCTCCTTTTTTGAAAATCTCATTAAGAGCGGTCAGTGT
>JBCAUF010000633.1:3886827-3897378 GCA_038406115.1 Haemulon aurolineatum
ACATATGTATAAAAGACATATATAAGATTTAAAATTGTTTTAGCACTACAGAAGCACTGCTGCAGTATACAGCTATATAGTAGTAGTTAAATATTGAGTGTACTCTCTAATGGTCAGGCTCTGCTCTAACCCGGTTTTTTTCATCTAAATAGTAGCTGACTGTGTGCGTGATTTAGCATGACAGGTGTTATACTTAGTATATGGCAGGGATACACTTCAGTTGTATTTAAATATATCTGGCTAATGCCCCATAAAATAGTTCCACTGTTTGAATCTTTCAAGACCCCACTCTAAGCCATTTCTTTGAGACTTGTTTTTAATCGCCCATGCTTAAATGTTAATTGCACATACCTCTCCCAAACACACTCTTTTCTCCTTTGTCAGGGGCTTTTTGTTAGAGAAATATGTTACTAATGGCTTATGAATTAATAAGAAGCCAAACTGAATTAGACTTTCATGCAAGGTGATTGTAAAGAGCTTGAAAGCCCCAACATTTTATTCAGATTTCAAAATTTTCTGGACGAGTGGGTTCCTTTTTTCCTCTGGCCTATAATGCGTCCTTTGTCATCATCTCTCAGCAGTGATTTAGGCTGTGGGATGTTCTTGGTGTAATTTACTTACCCAAGCAGAGCCATTAATTTTCTATTATTGTGAAAAGATGATTCGTGTTTTGGAGGCTGTCTTGATTATTTATTTAGATACACAGCAGGGAAACATGAGGCAGTGGCTAATGGAATATAAAGTCACAGGCCTCATTCCCATTCTGACATTTAACTACAGAAGCGGCACATGTGTTAATGTGTCCTCCCCAAGCACCTTAATTCGAGTTGAAATTCCTAATGGAACCCGCTATCTGTGCTGGGCCTTTGAGACAGTGAGGGAGAGGGAGGGGGACACCAACTTAACACATAAATTCACTTGTCTGAGTCTTGGCTGTGCGTCTAGCGACTTAAATGCTCCACTGGTTGTATGTCTAGAGGGAAATGACAGCAGATAGTAGCATTTTTACTTGCACTGTTGCCTCGCATCCTGGTTTCATGCAGTGACATGATCTCTGCTTTACTAAATCACAGCCATGCGCATTTGTAAGGTGCAGGATTTAAAAATGAAAATACCCAAGGAATTAATGGAGGAAATTTTCTTGAAAATCTTTGGATACCTTTGTCTCATAAGGCACCCCCCATAAAAATCTTTGTTAAAGGTTAATAAAGTATTTACTACTTCTTCATAGATCAGTTATAAGCTATTATTAGGGGAGACTTTTGCTCTTGTTTGCATAGTCAAGCAAATAATACATACTAATACGTTTCTCAATTTTTAATAAGCAATTAATTCTGTTGTTATCAATGTTCGTAAGTCATTCAAGGATTATTATATCCTATAATAATACATTATTTGCATCCTTCCTAAAAGTTATATGAGAAGATCAATACACACGTATATCTGTCTGTTCACAATAAGGCTAATAATCCAAACTGTGAATACAACAATTTGTAGTATTATGGGGTTATGTATCAGGCTGTTTCCTGACTGGGAGCAGTTTCTACACTTCAATCTTTGTGTGGATTGAATAAACAAGATTAAAGTGAATGTTTGAGACATGTCGGCAAATATTTTTATTCTCTTTCTTGCAGTGAGTTAGATGAGAACATTAATATAACCATAAAGGGGACCTAATATGCTGGTGCATAGTAGGAAGAGTCAACTAAAGGCAGCTAATGTGACAGTTAAGAGGAGAATTTGAAACAGGTAAGGCTCTCTGTCCATCAGGAAACTACAAAATCACAGAGAGTTGAGGCATGGATATTTGAAAATAAATAAAAACCGTTTCAGTCTAATCCAGATCAGAGTCCCGACTGAGCAGGTGGATGGCATGATGCTGTACTGCTTTGGCTGCTTTACCTGGAGCCGATGTCCAATCCGTAAAAAGGATGAAGCAATGACAGGAAAACTGAAAAAAGCTATTGATTCAGGCCGGTCTGAAACCTGATCGTTTGGCTCACAGGGATTACTTTTACATATGTTTACCCATATTATTTGAAGCTTTGACCATGTACAATAGACACTCTAACATTGTATTTCTGACAGAGAGTAAAGAAAAGCATGATGATTCCCCTTTACCATATGGCAACGAAAATGCAGCTATCAGCATCTTCATATTCCCATAATTAAGGTTAAAGTCATTATCCTGCACTGACACATATTAGGTAAGTCATTTTTAAGGGTCTTGATATGTTTCACTTTTTAACAAGCAAGTTTCCTGCTGATTTTCTGCCAACCCAAAAGTTGTTAATGTCCGATTTTGCAATTTGGTCAAAAGTTGCACTCCTTTGTTTGGAGTTATGTAACCCTGTTCTGAACAGGTAGACACAATAACTCACACAGCTGAAGTACAGCACAATTGACACTTTCCAGGGATGTCCATCATGGATGCATCTCCATAAAACTGCTTAGAAATGAAAATCACTTGTTATAGCTCCAGATCTTGTCTCATAATCGTCTTTGAAAGATGTTTGATAAAAGTCTGTATATGTATGGTCAAATGCAAACAGGGCCTTCTCATAGCTAATTCAGCATTCATAAAAACTGTGCTGAATATTTTAAGTACAAATTGTTATTATTATTTAGAAAATAACAATATACAGCACTCTTGGCTAAGACATGTAGTAAAAGCTGAGTTCAAAAAGTTAATGTCTTATAACTTATACATAAACATTTATACAATTATTACAGTAAATTGCTGTATAAGACTGCTACCAGTATTTGTTGTGGAGTTCTGGGGGTTGGAAAGTTGAACAAAATGCAGTCACACTTAAATGAAACTATGCTGAGTGGACAGAAATGTTTGCACAATGCATTGGCCATGAATCAGAGACTTGACACTCAGTCGTTATTACAATTAATGACAGCCTCTCGTCTGAATGACTAACATGTGATGAAGCGGTATGACTCTTGCCTTTTTGGCTTTTATCCAGCGCGGCGGCCAGGCTCAGTCAGGCTTGTTCACTTCACCGCAAAGGACATCTAGTGGTTACACACCCAACCGACTAACTCCATCTCCACTGCCTCCTGTCTGCAACCTGCACGACCTCACAGCCGTGACTGTCTCAGGTAAGAGTTGTAGAGAGTAATATCCTGATCATGAATGGTATGTTCTTCAAGGATGAAAATAGCTGTTAATTAAACAGTGTCTTTTAGAATAAAGCCAATAGAAATTGATCTCATAAAAGATGTGATAGGACAGAGAGCTGACTGACACAGTTGTAATCTCAGTATGAACGTGGCGCAGGCCGCCGGATAATTAAAGAGAAGAAGCAGTAAGGACATGGCTATTAGCAGGTTAATTAGGCAATAATGAAAGAGATACCTCAGGTTACTGTGGGCTTTAGCGCAATATGATTCCGCGCCGAACGATATAAGGTGGGTGTTAAATTTAATCCTTGCACATTAATAGAGAACGGCATACCTTCCAGTCAATTATTGCCAAAAGACTTCACCTGCTCTGCACAGTCACAAATGGAGAATTCAGAATAGATTCTATTTGGTGGCTGTCCACTCCGATTAGTTTGATGAAGCTTACAAAGCTTTTAGAGGGGATATTTGCGAATTTAGCAGGTGGCACATATCATTCATGGATCTCCTTATTAGAGAGATTGGAGTGTTTCATTTAATGAGTAATTCATTTCCTGCTACTTTCTGACCCACTTTGACAGAAGTAGAAGTACGGCGTCGAGCATTTTAAAAAAGCCACTTAATGGCAGTTTCGTAACCTTGAGTGTGGCACCGTCCCAGTCACTATTTGACACCGTCTTCATCTTTGTTTAAATATTCCATTTAATTATGAATCGGTGTCTGCTGTGATCAATATAACCACTGAGTCGGAGCGTTTACAACCTGCCGCTCCCGAGAAGTGGCCTGCAGATGTTTGGAGTCAGAGGACGGCTGTGGTCAAAGGTCAGTGTCCAGCTTTATCCTTCTCAGGTTAGAGTGACAGCCAAACCATGCGCTTCATCCACCCCCTCTAATTGACTTACAAATGCTGCGGCGCTATCGGTGTCAAGTAACTCACAGCATTAAGTATGGCTGTAAAGTCAATATGACTTTATTAGTGGCGAGGTCTCCATTGACAGGCCCTACTTGCACTTTTGACCCCAGCTAACTGTGATCTACTGTCCAGAGACCGCTCTTGTCTTCCCCTTTTCTTTCCTTCCTTCCTCCCTCTCTCACTCTGTCATTATCCCACCTCTCAATGATCATGTCACCCTCTGACTCCAAATCCCGGAAGAGCGCAGGCGGCCAGGAAATTCGACATTGTTGCTTCCCTTTTTAGGAGTCTATCGGTAAACCTTGCTAATCCACAAATCCAACCTTGGATTTGAGCCGCTGAGTCTGAGGGGAAAGTAATTGGGTTGTTGCTAATAATTGGATTTTCTGCTGCTTGGTTTAAAAAAAGAAAAAAAGAAAAAAAAAAAACATAACAACCAATGTCCAGGCAAGAACGAGCCCGCACCCCTTTAAGCTTCAGTTCATAGGTCGAAGCAGGCCCCAGGTTGCACACATAAAGTGATTAAATTTTAAAATCTGCTCTCAGCCCCTGTGTTTCTAAATAGTGCTTTCTTGAAAGCTCTAATTTTTGCAAAGTACTCTGTAAGTCCTCATTATATGACCTGAAAGAGCCATTAATGAAAAAAGTCATTAGCTGCCTACATTACATCAGATGCATTGGCGGAGGAAAGACGACAGGGTGAGAAAACCACTGACATATAGAAATATTCTCTTCAGGTTGAGGTCCACGTTTACTTAAGACTATTTCCATTATACTGTTACTTTATACTTCTACTTCACCACAGTTCAGAGTCAAATATTGTACTATTTGACGGCTATGGTTGCTGGATACTTAGCCAATTAAAAAAATGACATTCAAAATGTATGTAAATTACCTTACAAAATCAGATTTGTTGTCATGGGTTTGAACAACCAAACTGTGTAAAATAGTTTGAATTAGCTCAGTTTTTCAATAAAATGCTGCGTACACATGAATGCACCAGTAAAGATGAACTAATAATATTAAATTGGATATAACATACTGTTAGCACTATGTTACTACTAACATTTTAGTGCAGTACTTGAGTTGGAAACTTCTTCCACCCCTGCTCCTGCAAAAAAAAGTTATTCATGTTCCAATTTTGAGTTTGAATAAGAGTTGATGCATTGGAATTGACAACAGATCTGTTGATCAATACATGTTTAACTGCTACAGTAAGATCAACAGCTTCATAGACAGACGTGTTCAGCTCCTTTACCCAAGCAAAAGTGCATGAAAACTACATTATTATGTAGTTCTTGTGGACAGCATTAACTATGTAAGTAAGTTCTTTACAGCTGCCTTCATTGCACATCACATTAATATCTATATCTAGTGTGTTAGTCTGTGTGAGAGTCTAAAGCCTAAAAAGTGAGAAGTGTTACTTTTGTTGTAATTGGTGAGAAAGGGCTCCTGGCAGTCTTGGTTTTAGAACCTGTATTCATGGGCTGGTTGAAAAAGTCTACAAGAAGCCACAGGAGGCTACGGAAATGAGCAGCGTACCACATGTTGGGTCTGTGGATAGACCAAGGGAACAACAATGCTCCCTATCGTGACTTTGAGATCCCAGCCCAGATTATTGGGAAGGAGTGAACTTCACGTTGCTTTAAGGGAATAGCGGAGGGCCCGCTGCACTCTCCTGCAGCTTACCACCACCCCGGATGATACAGTGAAGTCATCCTGATTGTTTTCCCTTGTGAAGCCATTAGATCTAGAGACATGCTGGCTTCACAATGCACTACTCTAACGGCTAACATCTACCCAACAAGTTCTCTATACAGCAAATCCATAGGCTCCTACAAATGTTATTATACTGTAGATCCCTGCTGGGTGTACAGGAAGTCAGTTTTGTGTTGGGAAAAGCAATCAAGTACAGAAAGGCAGAAAAAGTGCAAGAATGTCTTCCTGTGTAGTTTTGTTGGGGGGATTCTTGGAAATGTTGGAAACTCCTGGTATTTTGAGGTGATCTAGTGGTCATTTTAGTGTTATTTTCTATTCAGTATGTGAGTGTAGTGGACTTGTTTGGTGGAGAAAATCATCAGCATTCATTAGTAATACTCAAATATGGAGAAGACATGAAGTTTTTTTTTACTTTTCTTTCAGTTTTATGAGTTGTGCAACAGTTTTTAAAGATACAATTAGGACATGGAACCCAGCAATTGTAAATTACTAAAAAGATAATACAACTGCCGTATCAATACCGCTTTTGTGATAGTGGAACTGGCTATGATACTAATAGTATCAACATAGCCCCATAGACAGCCTCTATCCCTCAAAGACTGAGATACCGGTGAGAAGGAGAAGAGGCTCAGGCAGGAAATCTACTCCCCATCATTTTCCGTATTACTGTGCACTAAAGGTCAAAGCTAAAAAATCGTCATGGAGTGACTACAATTATATATGATTTTTGCAAGAGCAAGAACAAAGAAGTGAAAGAGCACGGCCCTTTTCCTGCAGTCATTTTCAGAAAGCTCTAATTTTGTAATACAAAATAAGGGCAAGTTAGAAGCACTAGACAATCCTTGAGTAATGGAAAAAACCATCCTGTAGATTAGAGAGTCTAGAAATGGCGAAGCATTGGGATTGTATTAACACAACAAAGGGAGGGGGTAGAAAGCATAGAAGAAGGCAAGCAATCACATGTGCATACACACCAAACATTTGGAACTGTGCATATGAGCACACGGTTCATTCTTTATGGACATGGGAGCAAATCGGCCACCTAACATATATGCTTTCTGTAATGGTACTTTCACTGTACATAAAGATCTGACAATGTAAATGAGTACAAGCATAAAGAGCAACTGTCCACTTTGAAATTTCCATATTTTCACAAAAAAAATCTGAGTTCCCTGTCCTGTCAGCTTTCCATAGGCAGCACTGATGAGAAGCAATTCATAATTTATACCCTTGCATTGTGCTACAACAGGAGCCAAAAGTGAAACAAAAGCATTTTTTGCTCCAAAAATAGCATATGTTCTTGACCTTGCTCTGCTTTGTTTTCACTGGAAAATGGACGAAACGGAGAGAATAGCAGCATACACGTATGATATAAGATATGATGAGGTATGAAGTATGATATAAGATTTCAACTGTCATAACACACCATCACAAGGGAAATGCACATATTACTCAAATTCCTTTAATTTTTGAAACTTTCATCTCTAAATCTTATTTTTAATTGCTGATTATGGCATATGTTTGGTTTGATATAGGTAAAATAATGGACACCAGTGCTTATACTGTAGTTGGTGTAAAATTTAGAAAATAATTGTCTGTTTGATAATATTTCATTTAGGCTGGAGTCAAAGTGCTTCAAAAGTAACTGAGAGTAATAAGATTGTTGTGACATTATTATAATTATAAGATGAATTTGAATAATTCACTCGATTATATCATTGGCAGAGTGTATGTTAAAACTTGCTCAGTTGTACAGTTTGGGTGTTTCTTCTTCAGTTTATGTTGAAAATATCTTGTGCCACGAGGTGACTTTAGTTGTTTAGTATTTTCTATATGTCATAGGTGTAGATGTGTTTGATGTTTAAAGATTTATCCATTTGTCGTCCATGTTAAAGAGCTGTAAAGTCTGAGAAAAGTCAGTTATTAATAAATGTGATGAATTACTGACAGTAGTCACGTATGGGGGCTATGTAAAAATGACAATGTGGCTCTGTTGTAATTATGAGTATGTTGGCACTTGATGTCAAAAACAGCATGTTGCTCAGAAATAAGGTTGTTAATAGAGCAATGCGGAGAACTTTTGATTTCCTCTTAGGCAGAAACAACAGAATGAGAGCGACTTTGTTCTCCCACCATTGTCCACCCAAGTTCCCTCTTTTCGGTTTTCATGTCTCAAAAGCCCACATTGTCTCCCAGGACACAAATAAATCAGTGTTCTTTCCTTTTCATCTATGTTGGAAAATAATTAAAAAGGGGGTGCTGAATTGTGTACAAGCTGATTCCTCTGTTCAGTAAGCCACCTTCATCTAAGAAAAGCCCTTTTATTTTCTTAATAATATGTTCTGCTCTGTTTAAGATTGAGATCAAATACTCTCTCATAGAGCTAGGGTAATTAGATTTCACTATGTAAATGGCCTTTAAAGCGCACTCAGAGTGTGAGATGCTGTGCTCACATTTGTTCGCTGCACTGCTGCCTCCCTCAGGTCATTTGTGTATGAATCACTTGGCATCGCCCTGCACTGAAACACACAGCTCTGCCACAGGATCTAGCCCACATAAACACTGATAGGAAAACAGTCATATTAGCAACCCAACGTGTCAATTTAAGAGCACAAAAAACACAGCTCTTATCCACAATTTTTGCACAAATTTAAAAGCTTTATTTTATTTTTGTTTGTCTTTAGTGATTATATTTGTCCAACTGTTTTGTAAAATGAGCCTGACCTACCGTCACAACTAACAACCAATTTCTTATTTAGTGATGTCACACAGCACAATCTATTTGTCTGTTGTAATAGCAGAGTGTTACATTTTATTTTATCATATTTAGTAAAACATCCTCAGATGTTCAAATTAAAAACACAGCATTAAAATACAAAAATATTAGTATTTTAAAAAAGCACAATAATTTGCCAGATTGTATGCACCTCATAATATAATCCTTTTCTAATTAGTGGTTGTTTGCAAAAATGAGTAAACAAAAATGGCATTTAAAAATCACCCCCTCCCCATCCTTATCATTTCAAACAAACAGCTGCAAATTTAGTCATATCCTTATGTGTGTAATTGAGACGTGTGGTAGCTTTTAGTGATGGATTTGTTATTATTCAAATGTCATCTTTAGGGGTGGGAGTGGAGGGGTGGGGGGTGGGGGGGGTGCGCCTGTCTTGCTAGCGAGGCAGAGACAGCAGCTATTGTCTTGAGGAGACAAAAGGAGTAGTGACATCACTAATGTTTCAAAAATAAACAGCAGGCTCCTATTATGTGGTACAGTTAAAGCCTGGAAAGGAGACCATATGTTAGGCTGAGGGCTATGCTGCGGAGAGTAGCCACGCATTTCATATCACTGACAAGTCTCCTCTCCCTCAGCCTTGTCAAACCACTGTTGTAAAACAATTAAGCTCCTATTAACATATATTTTATTAATTGCCCTATCAACATGGAAACACAGACATGTAAATGCCCCAGCCTGACAGATTTAGAAAAGCATAGCGTGGCAGCTTTCTCACAGATAGTGACAGCTGAAGGAATCAGGTCAGATTATATGAGCATGGACAACTCAACAGATTTGTTTGCTATTGATAGCAGCAATCAATTCAATTAGTTGTCTCTCGTACATTGAATGGCTGATGAGATTAGCAGGGGTAGTGTTTTGTCATTTATTGTTTAATGTATGCATGGATTTCTCTTTCAAAAGAAAAAGCGCTTGATTTTTTTTTTTCATTGTGCAGTGACTGTTTCATAATTATTGCCTCACAGCTTTCTATTTCCTCTGGAGTAATTGGACTGCCCTGTTAGATTATCCGGTCTAAATTGCAATACTAATTATAAAGCCTAACAGTTGTGTCGCATCAATAGTCAATTAGGATTAATTAAGATAGGAAGTGACAGCTGACGATTAAGCGCATCAGTTGCAGTTCAACAATGTAGAGGTCAAATGATCAAGTTCTTTTCTGTCACAGGAGCGTTAAGCCGCCTTTCAAAAATGCTAATTTTTTTTTACTGACATATGAAGATCTGCAATCACATGCATGGGCTGCTTTACAGTTTTATTATTTATTTTACTGCGTGCAGAGTTAGACACAGACCACTGTTATCTTGTCCCAGTGACAGAACAAACGATTTCATAATTGATTATGCTTCTAATTACAAAGCATACAATTAGTGGAAGTTATTGATAGTTCAGCATGTGCCTTTTAACCCCGGAGCTGTCCGTCTACTCCCAGAGGAGACGTGTGTCCTTCTGTGTTAATGATGGAAACGACTTTTAGATAACAAGGGTGTCCCAGACAATCAGCTGTGTTTACACAGTGACCTGGACATTTACTTGCTTGGCCTCTGTATCTCCCCTGCCTTTATATATGCCAGCATCACTCTAATTACACCGCAGCAAAGCAGACCGACGAGGCTTCTACCACATCAACAAACAGAGAAGAATATATTATTTTGGTACTGATAATTAAACCGGGATTTGGTTCTTTTTCTCTTTTTTTTTTTCAAATGATATATCTCTTTTCAGCATGGCCCTCATACGGCTCTGATAGATACACTTGTCACGTTTGCAAGAGAGACGACGCATTTCATTCTCAAACTCTCACTAGTTAGCCTCAGACATTTTCAAATGTCAGGGAGGCTTACTGTTTCAGCGCCTTTTCTCTGTCTTCTCACTTAGTGACACTTACCTGCGTTTCTTAAGTGCAGTTTTTCCCAACTTTTTATTTATCTGACGTACCCCTCACTTTTTTTTATCAGATGAGCTCAAGTACCTCTTCATCAGCACCATCCAT
>JBCAUF010000633.1:3977346-3988452 GCA_038406115.1 Haemulon aurolineatum
GAATTTAATTTTTAGAGATCAGTTGCAATATTGTTCCGAGAATCTCAACAACTATAGATATTTTCTCCAAAGCAGTCAGTCCAGGTGACACAACCAGCACCAAGTGACATTTTTACAGTCTTTTTAAAGTGCCAGAAGAGATTCTTTGAATTATAGTGAGGTTAGTTTTCAACATCAGGGTCACAGGTTTGCTTTAAGTCCTAAGAGATGAGGGTCTCTTAAAGGTTCCTCTCACTTGTTCACAGATTCTAATCAAAGAGCTGCAGACAGGGCCACAGATGAATGAATGGAGGCACCCAACTCCTGCGCCATGATGGCAGGTCCCAGAGGTGCGTGGTCACCAAAAGAGGAAACATGTTAAGGATCAAATGCCAGCAACCGCATGAAATCAAAGGCGAAGACATACAGCGAGGCACCTTTTACCATTTAGAGGCAGCTGTAGAGGAAGTGCAGGTTTCATTATGGATGTAATGGAGAGCCGGCCAAGGTCAGAAAGCAATCATCATTCTGACACCTCGCCCAGCAGGCAGTGCCACTCCTCAGAGCACCGCCAGCGCTAGAAAAGCTGTCTTACACATAACAACAACAGGCGATAGAGGCCAAAGGCAATGTCACAGGCCACCCCTCCATCGATAACAGTGCAAAGGACCTGTAAGAGAGCTTTCTCATAGCAGAAAATAGGGCCTGTCAGCGTGCAAAAATTCTAGGGCTTCGTGTCAGAGAGCGCAGTCCAGTGAGCGATCTTGGGTGTGGATATGTGTTGACTTGACATATGTCTAAACTGGCTGGAGAAGCACCAAGTCAAGAATAACCTGTCTCCTTTGTAGGAGCTAACCGAAGCACAGCATATGGCAGGGCCCGTGGTGGCGTAAAGTAAAGACAGGAGGCAGAAGAGCACGAGGCTCGTCCCAGGCATGAGCTGCCATCCCCGTAGAGGAGCCCTGTAATTAGCAAGGCTAATGAAGAATAGGGCTGAGACTAATGTCCCCGCTGACCTCTGAGCCCTCTTGGCAGGGTGAGAGGGTGGCCTTCAACAGAGCAGAACATGATACTATGCTATAGCCATTAACCCTGACCCAGCACTCCCCTCAGGCTTACATCTGGTGCAGGACTGGACCGGTACCAAATCTCAGTGGGCAGCAAGACTGAATACCTGGGTCCACAGGTAATGAATTGTCTGATAGGGCCTATTATCTCTCATCTACTCCGATTCACTAACTGTAAATTCAACCTTTAGGAGACAGTGTGTTATTAGCAGGGTTGTGCATCTCGTATCGTTGCCATTGACTTAAAAATGCAATTCAAAAGTGCATCTGAAGCATCCTCAAGAGTCCTCGTTTTAAGTCTGCACGCTGTAGATATTCCATCATTATAAAAACTGTTGTTGTCTGTTTTGCACAGCATGGTTCCTCACACTGTGATTACATAGCGGAGGAAGACACCTGTCACATCGAGCTGTTACTAGCTGTTACTAGCTGTCAAGGCTTCCTACAGATTGGTTGCTGCTCATATGAATGCGCAGAAGAAGAAAAAAAAATGACAAACCCAATCTTGAAGTGTAAAATTCTGTTTGTGTATGCCCAAATCCCAATTTCAGAAACAAAACGTTACAGCCTAAAGAGGCAAAAGAATTACAGAGTCTAGAAAGTGATAGTTAGAATCACTTTGGAGGTATTTGGAGCTACATGGTGGATCATTATCATTCCAACTTGGAGTTTTTGGTGAAGCTGCTTTTTTTTTTTTACTTCTGGAGATGAGAGACAGGCGGTCTAAAACACCTCGCCAAATGACTGTCCTGCAGTATATATCAGCATTAAAGTAGTTGTGATGACACGTTTGAACGCTAACAAAGCAACATGACTGTCAGCAGTCACCATTATAAACAGCAGCCCCACTGATGCGTGTCAAGCTTTACATGTGAGAGAAGGAAAATACACATCAAACAATGCAAAATAATGGACACCCCAGTACAGACTAGCATAAAGCATAGATGGTCATTATCTCAATTCATCTAACAGTCTGTCAGAAATTATGTTTAAATTATAAATAATGATTGTAATATTCCGGTTACCTCATGAAAGGACTTCTTTAGCCACGTGAGCAGTGTTGGTCCGTCAATCGGTCGGTTGGCTGTTTCACCGCTTTGGTCCAGACTGAAATTACTCTTGTAAAGATTGCCACCAAATTTTATATAGACATTCGTGGTCCCCACCCAGAGGATTAAGCCTAATGATTTTGATGATCATCTAGTACCATCATACGGTCAAAGTTTTAATTTGTCCACTACTTAGATTTTTGACTAAATACCCACAAAGCTAATTCCCATCAGCCTCATTTGTGCGAACCACTTACTAGCAAATGTTAGCATGTTAACACATCAAAGTGAGATGGCGAATTTGGCAAATATGAAATGCAAATATAAAATATGATACCTGCTAAACATCGGCATGTTAACATGTTGGCGTTAGGGTTTAGTTGAAAACACAGTGCTGAACCTAAGAATAGCCTCATAAAAAATGCTCGCATGCCAGTTAACTCCTACCTTTTGAAATATAAAACATTACAAATCATCAGAAGTCAATTAATGTTAAACTTAAAAATACTATACATTGTATTGATTTTAATACCATTACAGTTGGCAGCTTTTTTTCAGAAGAGTGAGGCTCTGCAGATATTTTTTAAGTGTTAACCAAAATAAAATGTCTGATAAAAACAATATTTTCTGATGACATCATATGATGAAGTAAATGAAGCTGTTTCACATACTGTATATTACATCTACACTACTGTGAAACAAAAAAAATATTCTCTGAATAACCATATTAAAACAGAAATATACACTCTGCCCTATGTGAGAAAAGAATAAAAACAGACTAGCTTTGTGTATGTGTCTATTTGATTAGACCAAGTTGAGGAAAAGGACAGATAAATATTGTATAAATGAATTTATTGTGTAATGTGAGCAATCAAATTAATTAAGGGGTCCACAGCTGTTGGAGGCGAATAAGGCCATGAATTTTTCAGTGCTACCACTTCTCCCTAAGATTTTACAATAAATATTTCTGGAGGTCTTGGATGAATTTTTCATGGCTGAGTGGGGGAGATGAAAGGCGAACGAGGGATCCAGGGGACGGGAGCTCTCTGCTGCTGACACACCACAGAGAGGTGCATCGGCTCCAATCTTTATCAATGAAACCCAACCGGCACTATTGCTTTAATTACCCTGCTTTGTCAAGCATTCCACTATCAATAAAGAAAGGCTGGGCCATGTGGTCGGCTAAGGGAGGAGAAGGAGGAGGAGGAAGAGGCGAGCGGGTGATATCATGAGCGCCGCTTGTTTTCATGCCCTCCCACTTTAAGGGAGGAAATGATGTAACTGTGATCGAACGGAGAACAAGTCTAGACCACCTTGCCATGCCACTGCAATACAACTGCAACCTGTGCTTTGTTTGGGAGCTCAGAGATTTCTTAACGGTCATTTAAATCCCAACAGCGTGATGATGGAGCAGCAGCAGCACCTTTAATTCAAGGCTGCATCATTTATTTATCTATGATATCCTTGTGAGAGACAAATCAATAAAACATCAATCTGCTATAGTCATGCTACTATATGCCATATACCATGAAATGCCATTGATTTGCATGCTATTGTCTAAGCATGAGGCATAGACTGAATGAATAAATCAGAATTGTGTACAACTTGTATGTTTCCCCTGATTTGGTATTCAGGGAGGATCCTGAGGTAACTAATTCAGGAGAGACATCTGTTTGGTGGGCAATGCATCAGCAATATTCCACCTGGAATTGCATCCATAAACAGCATCCCTTCTTTTCACCAGAGAGCAGGGGTGGTGGTGATGGAGGTTATATGTATTTATGTCCGGGATCTGTTAGTTTTAACACCACTTATGCCAGGCTCTAAATAGCTACTATGATGCTGAACATCTGTATGTGAAAGCAATTGGAAGTCTTCTTAGGCGAGGATAGCAATCAGGTCTAACACACACATTCAGTATTATTATATTAAAAAAACACCCCAACAACTATAAAACTATGCGGTGCGGCTAAAAATCTGTTGACTGCTCTACACTTTTAGTTTATTTCTTTTTCTTGGCTTGAACTTGGCCTTTTGGTTTTAGTCCATAAAAATTCATAAACCTGCATTAATTTCCTGACCATTTGGGCGCAGCAGAAATATGCTGTATGTACACTGTATAAAGTTGAAATGAATATTGGTGACTATTGTGATAGCAAACAGCAGCATAGTAGTGTTTCAGGTACCCTGAGGAATTTAAGTCCAATATTCACTTCCTTCTAGCTCTGTTTTGGTTTCCACAACTTTGGAGGGAAATACTGTATCTGTTTCTTTAGCTGCTGGATGTTCAGCTATAGTCTCACTAGCTCACTACTAGCCGTGTCTTTTTGCTGTTTGGTGCAGGATAGTTTGCGCACAATGGATTTATCAGGGCTTTTTTTTTTTTTTTTTACACAACCACCTTCTGTGGATAAAAACAACACTGGTGAGAGTGGTAAGACTGAATCAAAACAGTAAAGTTGTGAGCTGAAAGATACCAAAAAGGCTCCCTCATCACCACAAGTGACCCCCTAAGTTCATTCATTTGATCGGTATTTGGTGTAAAAATATTGATTATTGCAGCTTTAACGCTACAGCAGAAAATAATATTTTATTCGTCATAAAAATGACCTTTCTAAAATGGCTCTGTACATACAGTTACCATGCACACATACTGTAAAAATATCACAACTGCATGCAATCCAGGTTATTGTCTAATACACTTAACCCATCCAGGCACAAACTACGGTGAGTACTACAGTACACAGTACATTGTCAATATGATATTCTGTGGTCTTCTAGCAATGTGGTTTTGTGATCTATTAATAGAAAGGAAAGCAGGCTTACGATAACAGACAGCTCCACTCAGGGCTTGGAAGGACCGATTGTTTAATTCTGTTATATTCTCACCAATCAATGCGTTCACTTCAAAGCGATGGGAAACGCTTGCATCCAAAGTAGATTGATCAGTTCTAATACAAGTCATTAACATACAAGTTGTTAACAAGTGAGGCCTCTGTACTGTATCTAGGAATCAAGAGAGCCATCGATAGAGCCAATTTAAGACTTTTAATGTCTTAAAACCTTGAGTACACACTCCTCCACTCCAGAACGGGATCAACCGCCATTAAACTGTTTTCTTTCATTCTTTGCCTCTGTGTTTTTCCGTCTATCTCTCTGTGTCCCCCGTTCACTCACTCAACCTCAACCACTTAGCTTGAAGCCTGTACTAAGGCATGAGACCACTGGTATACTTTACTGATGATAAATTTATAAGCCAAACTGAGGGGAAAGTATTAAACCACCTTGTGAATAGCCGGGGTTCACTTTAACCCAGGCGGCGTATCCTTTTCATCAACAAAAATAACTCTTCAAAGGCCATAAAAGCATGCTTAGAAAGTAAAAGGCCATTTTAGCGGATGAGGCCAACTGTGTGAGAGGCTTGAAAACAGAGACAATCCAGCCTCTGATAGCCCACAACTCCCTCCCCACTCCTCCCTACTATCCCCAACCCCTGGCCACACCACTACCAACACAACACACATCCCACCCCTTAAAAAAGCTAAATCAAGGCTTTGAAAAACATACAGTGTCTTTAATAATTCAAGCATTGGTGGGTTTGAATAGCCTCTTTAGCGTAGAAATATACAGTCTCCTGATATAAGATCAGTCCCTCAGGGGGCTCCCTCAACATCTTACTGCAGTGTGCCCTTTCTCAGCTGCAGTATGGGCTGCTGCTTAAGATGCAACTACCTGCCTGATTATATTAAGCAGACAAATGGAACGTATACAGGATTGCATGGCGTGTACCAACAGTTTCAAAAAATATATATATTTTTAATGGGTGCACATTTAGAAAAAGAAAAGAGCTCTGAACTTGTGTAGCACCCTGTGAATCCATGAATCAAGTGCAAAGTTTTGCAGTAAAGCAATTATTGCAGTTGACTAGCATCTTTACTGGGGTTGTGGACTAACACAGGATTGTAAATATTTAACTATCTTTGCACCCAATGCACATTCATATTTCATCAGGTTTCTTGCAGTTTACTCTCAAAGCAAAGTGTTGGACTGCATAATTATTTCAGTTTAGCAATTTTTTTTCCAGCCTATTACTTTCATAAATACAGGAATTTGAGTTATAGCTCCTCAGAGGGCTAATTTAAGAAAAGCATGCATTAATTAATATAACCTAGATGGAAAGGAAGAAATCCCTAAGTAAGTAAGCTGTTGGCAGATATCAAGGATGATTTTCGCCTTCAAAGGAAATGGGGATGGATTTGAGAGGATGCGGCGGTTTAATCAATACTGTTGACTCTTGAGGTTGGCAGGTGTGGTTGGTGCGTACCTCTCAGTGGAAGCATTTCCATCATTCAGGAAGAAAAACTCAACGCAGCCAAACTGGAGATCTACTCCCAACTTTCCAAGGCCCTCAGTTGTCATTCAAAGTGTTTAATCTTTGTTAATTTCCGATTTTGCTCTAAAAAAAATATGGCAACCCTGTTGAAATATTCATCTGGGCGTTTTCTTTGTCTTTACTTCAACCACTTCAGTGCACCGTACAGTACAGTACAGTGACTTTAAACCTTCAGCTGTACGCTTCCATTTGTGTGTATGCCCATTCTCACATCCGATGTGTGGAATAATGAAATAAATATCGAACTCTTAAATATTTTAGTGCATTCTAGGAGTAAAGTGGAAGTGTTTTTCTGACAGACCGTGCCCCCCTCCGCTCTGCGACCCCCCCCCCCTTTCCTCACAAATGCATTGTGTGCACTGGCCGGCCCAATCCATCACTCGGCGTCTGGCGGGAGAAAAAGCACTTTCCCAGGGTGGGTGTTTTTTAGTTCTGCCAGCGCTGCTGTTTCAGTGGGCACCCGTGAGACCTCGCTGATGGACACTCTGGTCATCACTGGCAGGGAGCTTTGGGACTCTTCTCAACCTCCCTTCCCTTCCTCTCCCCCCCTCTCTCCCCTGCACCTCCTCCCCTCGTTCCTATCTCCACCTCAGCCTGTTCCACTCACCTCATGTTTTCACCAGCACCTTCCTTTGTCCCAGCAGTGTTGTGCACTCCTTTTTGACAATGATGACTACTGTACCTGCCTGAATTCTCCCTTGCAAAGTGGCTTGGCCTTTAGAGACCAGCCACACTCCGTTCGAGGTCTCGGGCCTCTCAGGGTGTTGGGAGACATGCCGATGACAGCGTGAAAACCAATACTGCCAGGAGGAGACGCAGATTTCAAATCATAATTGTTGCATTTTGATCAAACATAACTTCAGTGGAGGACTACATTCGCCCGTTCTGAAGGGATTCTCAATGGTGCAGCCAGGGAGACACTTGTGGTATTTCTCACAGTGGCTCCCGTTCAGCTCCATTTTGCATCACAACCAGGCAGAGCGCAGACAAAGACGGGGTTTCTTTTTTTGTGTGTGCGCAGAACAATTATGTAGAAATAAATCTATTCAAATTGAAGTCTGCTCCAGTTTTACTCCGACAAACTGAGATTTGATTTCCAAAATGCTCGCTCGTCTCTTCTACACAAAGAAGCCAGCGGGGAGAGGGTGCGATCGCTGGAGAGAAGTGGGCTGGAAGGCAAATCTAGGTGATGCGTATGTTCTTAGAGTGCCCCTGGGTCTTCCATGGGTAGGTAGGATCTGACAAAAGAGATCTGTACAACAAAAAAATCCTCCACTCTGCTTGAGCATGGGATATTAAGCCCAGATAAAGATTCTCTCTTAAACATACTCTCTTCTCTCTTTTCATCCCTCTTTTATTCCCCTCCCTCTGCAGTGGCAGAAGAAATTACCCATTGTACCATTAGATAAACCCAAACAGCCCTCTCCGTAAGACCTCCAGTTCCTCGTGCAGTCCCAGCTTGGCGTCCCTCGGGTGTTTGTTCAAAAGGAAAACTCTGCGGTGCCTCCGGGGGATGTTTAACTCATTGCAATGGCAAGTATTTAGAGAAAACTCAACAAGTTTGAGGCTGTCAAAGCTAGAATCCAACTGTCAGGCAGAATTATGTCTCCAAGGCGTCTGATGTGAGGTAATGACCAATTGCATCATTTTGACAAACCCACCATCGATGAGAACTAGGGCAGACGGCGATTGCTTTTGCACAAGTGTTTCATTTGAATTTGAAACACTGCTGCTAAGTGCATTAAATGATGCTGATTAACTAAGATTATAGCTGCGGCAGGGATGTGATTTCTGTTTTGATACAGAGCATAAATTGAGGCAGAGCAAACAGTTTTTTTTCTCTTTTTTTTGAGTGGCTGATGAATAATTGAGAGTCAGCAGAGGGTACATCAATAAAGTGGTAATGAAGCATATTTGTGTGAGATTTCTAATCCTGAAACTCTGTTGCTCATCGCATAGCCCATAACATCTGGTGTTGTGATCAAACTTACTGTATGTTAATTTGATTCTTATTAAATCGCACGTTTTGCACATGTGGCCACAAATGATTTAAAAGAAATTATTATTTAAACTGAGCAATAAATACATCATTAATACCATTGCTATAATTGTTGCTACAGCTATTATTATTATTATTATTAGCACTTGTTTTTATCATGTAATAGAATTATTTTGTCATGATATGCATATGTTTCATCCGAAATAGAATATTTCTTAGCCTTAACCCTGACCCTGGCACAAACCCTCTGGCTGAAGTAAGACTTCGTATAAAATTACAAAATACACTGAACATTAAATACACAAAGCACCTCTGTGCTGATGTTTCAACAGCAGCCTTTCCATAACTGAGGCTTTGGTGCCCTCTATCTTTGAGTGAAGGTGACAAAAACATTATTGACCAAAGATAAACTGATCAACTGTTTCTTGCCAGTTTTGTACATTTGGAGTCATTTCATTTGTGGTTAAATGTATCTGACATGTAGCCATAAATATATGATGAACATAAGAGTAAATAAGAGATTATCCTGCCAGCGGAGACTTCTATACAAACTGATGTTGATACTGTAAGTGATGCTGAATAATTCAGTTTGGAAATTTTACAAAAGCAACATATGGCTTTGATTTTTTATTTACCACAGTGTCTACAGGTCACTTTCTTTGGAATAAAACTGTTCCTTTGTTCTGCCTTTTTCTAACACAGTTGTGGCATGTTGTGTCCACCTGGAGTACTGTTGACCTTCTGTGAGGCAGCTACCTGGTTAAAGAAGTCCATTTTCAAGGCTGTTCTTGCTCAAATCAAAACTCCATTATAGATTTTACCTCCAGGGGAACCTAGGGCTCACAAGGTCCTTGGCAATTTTACCTGAGGAAGAAGCTAAAAGGATTTGAATCTCCTAGGATGGGTGAAGAGAGGGAGGGTGTGAGGACCAGAGAGAGGGTGGGATACGCACCTCAGGACCCGAGCCCCTAATCTTTCTCTGCCAAGCAGGGAGCAAAGCAGAGCAAAAATGGAGATTCAGATATGGTTCAGTGGCACTGAACCTGAAACATCAGGGCCTGCAGAAGTGGTGCAGGAGGCAGAGAAACCTTGAAAAAAAAAACAAACAAAAAAAAAAAAACAAGGGGTGGAAAAAGAAGAGCTGAGAGATTACTGTGCAGGGATTGCCAGGGGAGCTAGTTTCAGCTCCCAGAAACAAGAGCTTCCAATACATTTAACATATATGAAAGAACAACAGCTCTCGCCTCACACCATCCTTAACTATTTGTACTAACAAGACAGATGGAGGCCAAAGATGCAGACAGATCACATCAGGACATCTGTCACTTCATGGCAACAGCCTGCTTAATAAGTGACAAGGCTTCCTCACCCGTGGGCACAGGATGGGGGAGGGTGGGGTTAGTGTCTCGGAGCAGTGGCTGTGCAAAGCAGCCGTCAAAGTCATGTGGTGCCCTTTTTTTAAACAACTTGTCCCAATTACAGCCAATCACATGCGATCTGTGCCCTTGATTATCATCCTGGGCAGCAGACATCAAAGCTGCCTTCTATGGGTGCTGACACGAGGCTGCGCAGTAATTAGTGGACTTCACTGAGGAGAGTTTCATCACCAAATGTTTTCAAAATACTGAATGTCTTAATTTGCAGGGGGTGGGAGGGAGGTGGGGGGGTGGCGGCGGTGGTGGTGGTTCACGTCGGGAGAGAATGATGCCCTACAGAAATAATTAAAACATAATTACAGCTCATCAGCTGTGCAAGTGCTCACAAAGTGCTGTCGCTGAAGATCTGCCGCTTTCCTCGGGGCATCAGCAGAGTAGCAGGCCACATACAAACCCGAATATTCCCAGCACAGCCGCACTTACTCAAAATAAATGCTTATGTCTTATTACCAGAAATACCAGGAAGAAAATAAATTGGCCACAGCAGCCCAAATTCGGATGAATTTCTCTCGCTGATACTCAGGCGCTTATGAGTGCTTATTATCCTTGATAAACACCTGCATTTGTTAAAAATATGTTGTCTGCCAAGGACAAACCAGGGAACACTCATCAAACCAGGAAGCATACAATACACAGCAGGTCGTTAAAGCAATAACTTGTCTCCTCGGCTGATGTGTCAAACTGCATGCTCCCTAAAACGGAGATGCACAGATTGAGGAGCCAGTCAAGCTTCTAAATTGACATCATGTTAGCTCTGTCCCCAGATTGCAATGTGGGTTGATGGCTATTGGTTGTACGATGACCACTTTGTACAAATATGGCTGGCAGTGTGGTCCTGTAAGGGGAAAGTGCACGCTAAGTGTTTGTGACGAGTGCTGAGGCCACTGCTTGATTCCAAGGAAGTAATGAAGGCTGGACTGTAGGCGGTGTGTTTTCTTCATCCACCTGATGGCAGACTTCTAACAACCCCTGTGTCAGGCCGGCTTAAAGTCACGCATCCTCTCTCTATGCTGCTCATCCAGACGTGTCACAGCATGTATTTACTCCTCTCGGCCCTGTGCTGAGGAGCCAAACGGCACAATCATCACAATCAAGTCTGGTTTGATGATGTATGTCCTGTACATAACGCAGAGTGTGTTTGTTTACATTTGTGTGTGCTGGGCAGATCGTTGGCCAAGAGCAC
>JBCAUF010000633.1:4079794-4090613 GCA_038406115.1 Haemulon aurolineatum
CTAGAATTGGTTTGTAATATTTCTTCAGCTCCAGTGGCTACACAGGAAGTTAACCAGCTAAGATTGATGTTACGAACCGGTGTGAACACGTCATAGACCTCGTCTCTTTGTTGTGATCTCAACCATGGTGCAACATACACAATGCTGAGTTTAGAGGACTACACATTGCTGTGAGTTTTGACGGCCTGGATGTTTGCCATCATCACATCTGTACCTGTGAAAAAGATCGACAGGTAATGCTTGCTAGCTCCTTCTTAAGAGTGCAGGTGTTAACAAAAAAATATACGTGGTGGGACTTGATTTTAACATTGGCAAGAAAGATAGCTCAAATCAGCAGCTGATAACGAACGGTACGTGAGAAAGCATCTTAGAATATACAGTGTGACATGTTCCAGTAAAAATGCACCACGTGAGACAACGTATCTTAAATGTCTCTCAACTGTTGCCATGGGAAACGTCCTCCCAGAGGCCTGAAGCTTTGACGCTTTCCATGTCCGCAAAACAGTTCAGTTGCAAAAGAGTGCCTGAAGTATCACAAAAGTTGAGGAGAATTAAGGTTTGTACTCATTTTCCAGTTATTTGTGTAATTTCTGGTATATTTTCAGTTAGACATTAAGAGTAGGACAGCGATTTTCAAAATATGCACCAATGATCCTCTGGTCTCTGGTCACAATTCATGAAACATACAAAATCCAAATATAGAGCTGAAGAGATAGTGAACTTGTGAACTTTCAGTCTTCAGTGGAGAAACTCGAATGAAATCCGACACAAAGGCAACCTGCAAGTCACATCATTCATCATTAAAGACCATGAAACAGATCAAAGAGTAGATGAATTGAGCTTTTCAGCTTTCAACAGGCGCTGCAGGTAGGGGATTGCTTCCCACTGTCCATGCCACCTAGTCATAGCACAAAGGGAAAAGAGCCTGACAAGTGAGCATATGACAGAGAAGATTATGTTGAGTTCATAGGTCACATTGCTTTAATGCGCAAAACCTCCAAAATGCCTTTTATTGCTGTCTGGGAGAGAGCTAAAGCCTTAGTTTAATGCGATAGAACGGGGGTCCTCATTGCTTTTAAAATATGCAAAGAAGTACATGCTAACATTAACCACTGCCTACATTATTTATCCTGCTGAAAAGTGTTTTATCAGCACTAGTCCTGCTTTACTTTACTTTTAAATATTCAAATTAGAGCAGAACTAAAATATCTACCACGCAAGAAAAAGAGCTTTTTTACATTTCATTTTAAAATTAGCTCACAATTCTCCTATGTTTGGTCAAAAGCTGTTTGGCTTGTTGCAAATTCTGTAAGGCAGCATTTTTAAAGAAGTTGCCAAAGGCCTGACTACCCAAAGTGATCAATATTTATTTCTATGTGGCAGTCAAGAACTGATGATCGTTCAACTTCTGCTCACACTCCATTAAGACATTCACTGACTGGGGTAAAGCTTTTAAACAATGCTCAAATGTTCATTTTTAGCATCATAACCATCTCAAAACAAACAATAGCTGGTCAACCTCTTAATTATACTGAAAGATGTGGATTCCAAGATTACTGTGTGATGTAAGGACTGTATTTCGTAAATTTAGTTCCACTTTGTGCAACGACTTGAAATCCACTTCATACTGTTTGTCAGATCTCAGAGTGAACTTGAATGTGTGTACAAAAAGCGTGATGTGTGAGAACGGCCCTTAAATGCAATATGTTTTTCATAGTAACACCATAAGGTCATAAACTAAGAGATTCATCTCTCACAAGTTACTTTATGTCCATTTCTTCATCTTTAGTGGTCGAATCTTTCCCTGATGTGGACTTTATTTACATGGCAGGAGGTTTTAGAGGGAGAGGGAAAAGCTTTTACTGTGGTTTACATTGGCCATGTATCATTGGGCTTACTAAAAACTAAAGAGCTGTTCCTTGCTTTTTAGCACTCAATCTCCCACCCCCCTCCCCACTCTTTATTCCCTAACACCCATCACAAATTTGGTCTGGTATGTGACTGCTAATTTATCCTTTCAATGTATGATATCCTGTCATCTCCTCATTTGTCCCTGAGTGTTTCTAATCTGAGATAATCCCAGTCAAATCCTTTGATTGTGTGTTTGGACCTGATCCATCTCTAAAGAAGCAATTTAATGGGCTTCATGGCACTTGGTGTAAAGTCATTTATCTAGTGGATTGGATGTGAATGCTTGTTTTAATAAGTGCTCTTCATGAATAGTAGGAGACGTGCCATTTAATTAGGCAGAGTGTAGACCTATCCTATCCCCACAACTTCCCCAAGGTTTTTTTTTTTAATTTGGAGGGGAGTACTTTGTTAGAAAAGGTGTGGAACTCTCTTCATACAGCATTTACATCTGTTTAAACAAAGAACTGTGTGATCTTGTGTGCCGTGAAAGGTTTTGACAGTAATTTTTAAGGAGGCCTGGGGCAATATATAAACATAGAAGCATTTTCTTTATATGAGAATGAGAAACTTTTCACATGTTACATTGCTTAATAACATTTTAACAGCCAGTCACAGAAGCAAAGCAGTCTTGAACCAAATATACTGCAGTCCTTCAGGAACAGACAGCCCACTTCCCAAAATAGACACAGCAGGGTTGGTTTAGTCAGCTAAACACTCCACATGCTATTGTTTTAGTATCAAAAGCCAGATAGATGGGTATGCAGTTTACAGTGATAACACTGATAGATTTATCATAAAACTTTTTTAAACAGTGGGTCTTTGATTTCACCGTGAAGTAAATAAAAGCAGGCTTTTCATTTCTCGCTGATGACTGACAGTTTTGTCGGCTGAAATGACAACTGCCGCTAGCAGGTTTGATCAGCTGTAGGTACCTAGTGTTAACTAATTATTTTCTGCTAACTTTGTAAGTTATTTGGAAATTCTGTCTCCAGTAGACTTTTCAGTTTTTCTAGCATTTCATTTCAAAACAAGGATCCTGCAAAAAGGGTCTTAAATATGCACATGATGAACATGACATGGTATCAAAAGACTGAAGAAAAAGCCACATGTACTGCACTAACTTCATAGAAGACATGGAAATAAAGAAAGAGCATTGTTCTTGCACTGTTTGGAAGAGCTAGTTGGCCATAGTATTATACACAGTGTCATACCCGCAGTAGTGCGCTCACGTAACTTGTTAACTGATCTATATCCATAATATCCATTCTTTATCATTTTGTTTTTTGAGTTTCAAGAAACTAGAAAAGAAACACCATCCTTGAACTCTTTATGTTCCTAATATCTTATGGCTTTCTCACAACTAATATATATTTTTTGTAATTATTTTCACTATCCCATTTTGTGTTTTACATTTTGGATGCTATATAAATCAGAATTATTAATATTACTAATAAGCAGCCAGACACACCACAGCAACAAACCTTAAAAATGACACTCTGCCTTTTTCTCCCTCTGTAAATGCTTTTTTTAATGATAAGACACAGTGCTGAAATTTACCCAAGATGCAAGCATTTCACACACTGCTGGATTTAGGGGATTTATACTATATTTCTCAGATCAAAATACACACTGCTTATGACGCCCAAACCAAATGGTAAAATTAGGCAGTCCTAATCAAGTGTGAGTCAAGATCCTTTTTCTGCAGCCTATTTCTGCCGTATTACTGCGGCCTGTTGTGAACAGACACGGAGAGGACAGAGTGTGGATCCGCACCATTACTACGCCGGTGTACGCCTCTGGTGCACACCATTTGAAAAGCATCTCAGCTGGCGCACACAGCAGAATTCAGACAGATCAGACGTTTCGGTGATTAGCCACGAGGTTGTGCAGCGATGTGGGTGTTTTTATTTATTTGTGCTTATTTAATCATTTTGAAACAATCAAAAAATAATGTTTTGTTTCTCTGATTCACTGGCTTTTCGTGTTATCACTTGTCCCTGTCTACATTCACGCCTGACCGCCACTCTCTCTCGTTCTCTCCCTCTGTTCATAACTTTTTTCTTTGCTCAGGATTACATTGTACCAGCATATCCCTACATAGCAATAGTTGTTTGCTCTAAATTTCATATTACACCTTTAAGCATCTTTTCCAGTTATATTAGGTGTTTTGTTGTTGCTTCTTTGTTTTTTTGGTTTGATTTGGTCTTTTTTTCCATGGAATTGATTTGTGTAATAGATAAACAGAATGATGAGACGTTTGTTTACCAAATTGTGGACTGACGAACTGCATTGCACAAATAAAAAGTAAAAAAAAAAAAAAGTTTCCATACCACAGAGCTCCAGTTCCAAAACAGGAAATGTACGAGACATGAAAACGTAGGTTGGTAGGGGGTGAAATAAATGTCGAACCGTTATTGGGGAACTTTCCTTTGATATTTGCACTTAGTCAGTATGCAGGGTTAGGGATGTGGAAATTCCAAAATGTGTTAGTCATTTCCCAACAGTGAGCAAACATAATGGATTGTTGCAATCCAGTGTTGTTTTTCTCCTGCGTTACATGCTCCTCCCTCATTTTGAAATCTTGCCAACCTTACACTATTTTCACTTAAACAAAGCAATGCATTTGGCTGAAATGAAAAAAAGAAGTCACCTACTGTATGTGGTGCACAATCAAAAGTAACTGCACGTGTTTTTATACAGTCTTGACAGAGGATGCAGCAAGTTCACTGGAAAGCTTTTCTTTCTTTTTTTTCCATCTGGCTTCCTGTCCTGACGCGACCCAGTCTGCAGCTTTGATTGGCTGCTCACTTTTCACAACTTCCTCAAAAACAAAAACACACAGCGATCAGCTGACCGTGAGTGTCTTAGTAGAAAGTTGCAGATACACAGCAGCAAACTTCATGTTCTGACAAGCTGATTTGCCTTTAAATGTTCACATAACCCCACGGAGAGCAAACAGAGGAATGTTCACGGGAAGTGGAGGAAACAGCTGGTATCTGGAAGTACTCAGAAGAGAGCTGAAGAAGTCGTCTCTCAGCCACAACTAAGAGTGAAATATGGGCAGTGTGTACCAACAACTGTCTCCCGCAGAGTCATGCCGAAGTTTAGTCATTGGTATGTATGTCGCCCGTCAGTGTTACTTTTTATTTCATGAAAAACATACTCTCTATTACACTTAAATTTGCTTTTAAAAAAAAAACACATCGTTTTTTGATCGGACAATGTCTGCCCTCTCTGTCACCCAGATGTTGCGGTGGTACGCTGAGACAAGGGCGTGTATCTATTAACTGTCTCTCATTATGAACTGTGTTGAAAGTTAAAACAGGACTGAAACCACGTAAGCCACAGAGCAGAACTAGAAATCGATTTATGAAGTTTCACTTGCTCATGTTGAGTGATAAGAAGTCTACGTGTAGGTGAGAGTTTAACAAGAGTAGAAACTATGATGAAGTGTTCTCACACTTCAAAACTTCTGTAAAAATGTTAAATGCAGAAACCACTTTTTCCATTGTAGGTTTCATGTGCATAATCAAATAGTTTTGGTGACTAAATAACTTAGGTAGCATTAATAAGTTGGCCCATCTTAAATAGCTTGATTAATAATATTTATCAATAATCCAAAAGTGGCAAGCCAGTTGTATACATACAATTGAAAACATTCTTTCAAAATGCCTATGTGCAGCAGTAATGTTGCAAATCCTCTGAGGGCAACACTGAATTATCTCCTCCACTATCCAACCCCCTCCTAGCAGTACTTCTTGTTAAAGGGGCACTCCACTGATTTTGCACGTCAGCTTCTATTTATTCCACACAGAGAGCACTCCTCAGCCTCTGTGACAACAGTTAACCTATAATATCTTCTGTGGCTTTTTGGGGAGCTTTCCAAGGTCTGAAAAATAAAATCTATCCCAGTTTGTACTACAAATTTATAGCAAAGTGTGTTGTAAATTGCGTTAAAAACTGGAGGTGTTTGAAAAGCTCGAGCATTTACCACACAGAGAGGGTCTAATTAAACATGGTTTTCGGTTGCATTGTGGGAAATGAAAAGATTGTTTTTCCCTTACTTCTTTCATATCAGTTCAAATATCAAGAGATAGGCACGAGATAAAGAGAAACAGATGAGGAAACTGTGGATTTTGAAGAATTTTGGATCATACAAGCGTTACCTCAGTACCAGGCGTATGTCCGTAATATTTTCTGCTTTCCTTTGACTATATAATCTCTTTTTGTATTTAGATCGTGTTATACGTCAAGTAAATTAGCAGGAAAACAAAGTTGACTCCACATTGGTCAGTAATCCCTGCATCCATCTAGAGGTGCTCTAGGCCTGCGCTTGGAAGTCATGACGGCCGTGGTGTTAACTTACCAGTCCCCCAACCCCCACCCATCCCCACCCCCCATTGTAGCCAGATGGCTGTCACACAGGCGGTTCCTCGCCCAGACCATGCTGATTTCCCATCATTCTTTTGTTAATGAGGTCGTTAGCAATGCAACGGACAATTAAATTATCTCAATCTGGCATTTTCCTCATTTGTGTACTGTATAGTGCACTGTACATTGTGTCAAACTCAGCAAGTAACACTGCTCAGTTTGACCGCTACTACCCTTCTCTTATTTTGCTTCTTATGATTCTGTGATACTGTGCAGCAGCGAATTAAAACATCACTGTCAGACGCCCACCACTAAATCCATTTTCAGACAGTGGAGTAGTATAAACAGAGCTCTTGACAGAGTTCTGTTGGTACATTTCTCCTCTGCGATGGTGGGAGATCCGTGTCTCTAACTAACGAACTTTGTTTTAGTACATCATCACCCTGTATGGAAACAACACAGCCCGGAGCTGCTGCTGCCACTGCTGCTGCACAGAGGAAGTTTTGTTAGCTGTTAAAACGCGTAGAGAGGGTGACTTCAGCCAGTTAGTCGAGCACTCACCTTCATGTGAAACGCTGCCGAACACTGACACCTCTGACAGTTAATTATGGGAGTCACAGATCACGCAGACGTGTCAGCTCGGCTACGATTGACGCGCCGCATGTTTACATCTCTGTTGTAATGTTGTTTTCTAGTTATTTTCTCAGCAGCAGTGCATCCGTTATTTAGCTGCAGAAGTGCCTCGGGGCTTGCCATAATGATCGTCAAAGCGGTACAGATTTCGGGGAATGAAATGTTAAAAAGGACTTGTGGATATAATTGGTGAACCTGCCGTCACAGTAACTTTGGAAATATTTTCGGTCAGGCTGTTGAAACACGCAGACTGCCTGTTAGCTAGACTGTCATGCTCTATATGTATGTCTCTGCATGGCTCCATTATTTTCTGCAAACTCTCCTGCACATACAAAGTTATTCTGACAATAAGTGAAAACCAACTAAACCTGATATATTGTTAGACAGGCAGACTGAAAGGAAGCAAACATATGAATTTTGACACCCAGTAGTATTTGGAAAGTGCCTCACTGGAATGATGATTCATTCATTTTCAGGCCAGGTGGTTGGTGTCAGTAACAGGGAGGTAAAGGAAGTGGCAGCCAGACACCACACATTTATCTAAAAATGCCTGATTTTTGACTTAACCAAACTGGTTGTTGAGGGAAAAAAAAAAAAAAAGTTTATCTGGCTTTTCTATTTCACAGCTTGTCTCAGAGATATTAATGCAAGGTGAGATATATGCCCGGTCAGTAATAAAATCTGCTTACACAGAATCTGATGGGTTACATTAAAAAACCCACCCTTTGATTAAAAGATTTTTCATCTGAAGAGAGATTTTCACCTGAAGCAATCTGGTTCAACGAGAGGCCCAAAAGAGACAGGAGCTTCTGAGGCAGCACTTTATTCCCCAGTAAGGCGAGCGTGCAGATGACAGCGAGCTCTCACGGCTGTCTCCCAGTGTTTTTATGGGATGAAACCAACAAATCTGGCTTCTAGCTACTGTCCAATATTTAGCCTCAAAAAATCATCACTGACGGAGAGATTGGCGAAGTTTGCCCGTTAAATCAGGGATGCGGCACAAAGGAGCATAAAGCTGTGAATGGATCTTGTGGCTAACTCCAGCCCTGGGCTAGGACCACATGTCTGGCAGCGAGTGCGTGATATATTCCACTGCTCACCTTTTATGTCCACTCCTAATTGAACCAGGACGGATCATTTTACTGCAAGATATTAGGCATCGTTTCAGCCGCCAGTTCAAAGCAGCTGTTGGAAGTTGTGAAGGCAGCAAACAATGTGTTGTCGTTAACAATTAACAACTCCAGATCCCTCTTTTCACCCTGTTGCCAAACACAATCTTACATCAGGCGAGGCTTTGGCACATTTTGGAAATCCTGTTTAGATTTGATGAGCTAATTCAGAGGAATGATGAAATATTCACTGGAAAAAAAAAAATCTTGAAATTATAGCTGTAACGTGAGTCATCACACTGCATTCTCAAACAAAGGACAACCTAAACACATCCCAACAAAGCTTTAAGCATCTTTCAGTTCATTGTTTTGGTGTTTGGGTAACTGACATTTTGAGGTAAAGATGTGTAGTCACAGGATGCAGTCCCATGTCTTTGTCACCAGCTTAATACCGCTGTGGATCACTAGAAATGGTAGCCGAATGACTCGTAGTCCAAAAGTGTGCTAATAGAGACACAGTCTTGTGCTTTTCTTATTTTGGAATATTCTCTCATGTACTGATTTGTTCACATTTGGACCATTTGTAGCTGCTCTAACTGAATTGTAGCATCGATTGCATTTCTGGTAACCCAGGGGATCTCACACAGTGTAAAATCAAACATACAGTACAGTCCACTTTGTAGGAACGCTGATTTAAAACAAGATCCTATCCACTAAAATAACTCAACTCTCCATATTGCTGGATTTATAAAACAGATTGGCCCATTTATGATTGCTATATGGATAGCATTTGCTTTATTGTGTCATCTCGTTATTGCTGTATTTTCATGTATTATCTACATTCCCTCTAGCTTATCAAGAACAATCCAAAATTCAGATGCAAGCCATTAGATTATTTGGTAAAGGCCTCTAAATTTAATCTTCAAACTGCTTCTTAATATTTGTTCATGGCGAAGACTAGTAGTGAGTAATTCAGTCTGATGACATCTGGGGGAGCCAAAGCATAAAATCTCTTTTGTCACATTATTATGTTGGGAACTGTTTTTGCTACAATAAGACAATATTTTGGGGAATATCTCTCTGCAGATCATGTTATTCAGGTTATGTTATCACTGCAAAGTAAAAATTAAAAGTAAAAAAAAGGATAATTTTTGTGCAAAGTAACGAATTTGGTGCGAAAAACAATTCAAAAATCTATACTTGCTTCGTGATCTGCTCGTAAATCAAACAATGGCACCATTAGCAGAGGAGAAAACAAACCAAATAATGAAGCAGCTGAAAAATAATCAAATTTCTTCTTGTCACTCACCTCTGCAGTGTTGTGTTTAATGTCTTGTCAGGAATGTCAACCTGCTACAATTACTTTTAAAGCCCAGATCCACTTTGCCACACTCCCACTGGGAACACAATGAAGGCCTAATGCTCGAGGGAGCCGTACAGTGTGTGTTGAATGCCGTAATAGGAAATAAGTCGCAGTATTAGTGGGAATATGTGCAAAGGTCTTTCTCTGAAGAAAATAGAGTGATTTACAACTTTGATCAGTTCTGAGTCAGTCAACGATTTCCTGAGCAGCAATGAATCTGGGATCACACATCAGCTCCACCTATTGTGAACTCAGTGCTAAACCATTCATAACCTCGATTTTCTCCTCTTCTTCTACAGAGACGTCAGAGTGCTTTATATGCAGGGATGTTGAACTTAAAGCCAGTGACCCGCTGAGGAATTTCTGTGACTGCAAGAATTTACTTGCCCATCACGCGTGTCTGTCCACATGGATCCAGAGGGTAAGAAAAGACTTTCCATGTAGAGAACCTTGATATTTTGTTATTCGTTTTTCCTCATCAGTCATTGGCTGGACTGTGGAAACGTCTGTGTTGGATTTCTGAACAGTGAAATGTGTTTGCCATGTTAGCATTCCTTATTGAGACAAAAACGTTGCTGTTTGCCTCAAGGTAATGAGCTACCTTTCAGATGGCAATACCAATTAGTTTTAATGAGGGTTGCTAACAATGATAACACGTCATCGTTATACAGTTGAAACACAGAGGCTGAAACAGTGAGAAGTGCCTCATAATGGACTGGCAGGAATCCAGGAAGCTATCATGCACCTGACACCTGTCACCTACCGTAAAGTATCTCATTAACATCTGTAGCACTCCTTGAACCGGCGGTTGTATTGATACTGCAGCCACTGTTTTTTGCACTGCACCTCCAAAAAGATCACTTTACACTCTCCTCAGTTAATGAAATGTAAGTTTCTGTAGGTGGCATACATTTCTCTTCCTGTTCAGTCATGGTGCTCATTGCTGCTCATGCTAATTACTCTTCCACCATTAATTCCCAGCCAACTGCTGCTGCTGCTGCCAGAATTGTAAAAATGTATAATTGCCTCTGTATAAGTATTTTCCCAGAAGTAAAAAGTAGAAGCTAAAAAGTGAGCGAAGAGGTGTGTTGATGTGAAAATGTAAATTTAACTGCAGATTTGTACACCTCGGCTGCAGTTTTTCACCTAAAAAACAAACCTCCTCTGTATGCAAATTCGTTTCTATGTCGCATTACATGAAAATGCACTTCAAGAGTTTGTTAGTTTGCATGGACAGATTATGTACTGTGTACTGTGTATGTACACGGTTCATAAATGCATAATGTAATCACCGTTCAGCTACTTTAAAGGGCATTATAATAATCACATTATGATGCTACTAGCTCTGGTTGAAAGCACTGGGCATTGCACCATATAGTATTCTGTACAGTAGGTTAAGACTCCACTAATCGATGTCCATTATAAAAAGGGT
>JBCAUF010000633.1:4117892-4128715 GCA_038406115.1 Haemulon aurolineatum
TAGGCTCAGAGGAGGTGAATGTGTGACATTCACATTGCACACACACCTCCCCCTCAAAATGCACCAACAGACACACACTCACTCACTCTCTCTCTCTCTCTCTCTCTCTCTCTCTTTCTCTTTCTTGATTTCACATCCACAAATTGTCGTTCAGATGACTCTGTCGCTATCCTAAGCCTAACTGGCACCATGTATTGCTTAAACAATTTACACATTACAAAAAAAAGAGGTCCATGATAAACACGAGAAGTGGGAGTGAAAAAAGAATTCAAGAGTGACAGTGTAATGATTATGCTTTCATTTATACTGTAGGTAGCAAATTACGATAAGGCAATAAAATTATTGTTTCTCAATGCACCATCTCAGTCACTCATTAAGACTGAAAAGGCTTTGGTAAACACCATTATTACAAAAAATTATCTTGATGTGATGATGTAAATGCAACGATGATGATCTAAAATCTTTGTTAGATCATCTGGTACCTGGTGTACAGTTGCAGATTCATTAGTTACATTCAGAAGCATAAATAGTAGACAAATTGAAATAAAAACAAAGGAAACTCAAAATAAAAAGTCTTATAGACACGGTCTCATTAGCATTTAAAAAAACAGAAAAATCTCATTGAATTTTTCTGTGCCACTTTCTGATATAACTGGGCTGTCTCTATTTAAATTTTTCTCCAGTAGCTGAACTGTACATTACTGAGAGGACTGAATAATGTACTGTACAGTTATCCCGCGGTGAAAACTGTCACCCAGTTCTCCATTTATCACATTTTCATAAACATGACAAACTGAAACAGTAACACCTTTTATTCAAAGCCACAAAATGACATTTTTGTGAGTTCATCAACAGACATGTGCTGTCTCATAACACTGCTGTTGCAAAGGTATACAGGTCATCATATGAGTAATAAGTTTCCATGGACTTCTGATGGCGCTCACTTGATCAATGAAAAAAGCATCTGTCTTCAATTGTGAAATGATGGAGGAGGAGAGGAGATATTTACTGCCATGCTGGTACTGTTGGATATTTTCTGTTTGGAACAAATATGCTTTTAAAGTGAAAACACAGACGTGAAAATCTGAACATTTGGAGAAAGTAATGGAAAGATGAGGCCTTTCCAGTATTTAAAACATTTCATTTTAAAACCTTCACTCCAAGTTACATAAGATCACAGCCTGTTGAATCATGAATAGAAAATAGAAAAAACCCAAACTGGACGAAATGATGCCGTGTGTATCAGCTGAAATGTTCCAAGACGCAGCGGGTTGCAGTGACGCATGTGTGACGAAGCTGAACGCATGCCTGCACAAAGCCAAGAGACAACAGCTTTAATTGAAACGAGAGCATTTATGACATTTATGTCCACAAGACAAAATGACTAACAATCGTGAGTCACTCCTGGTGTAGACGGGCTTTAGCCTCCAAATGTGATGTTACTGTGATACAGTATAAAAATCATAGCCTATAGGATGTCAGATATTATATATATTAGATCACTTATCACTATTCAAGTCCATTTCAGTAGACAATTTATTGAGTGGATTTATTCTTAATAAGGGTTTGTTACATAGATAGACACATAGATGGATGTTTTCTTCAATTAAGTCCTCATAGCTGTGAACAAAAAGCAACATCTGGATTTGATCTCATGAGGCCTGAGGAGTCTGACTAATCACCAGACTAACCCGAGTAAACTATTGCAGATGTGAGATAATAGCAGAGACTAGCGCTCCAAATAACTTCATTTACATTTGCAGAAGTCACTCGGTCAATAATGAGGGGTGATAGGCGATCGACCTCTCTCGTTTCCCCACTTCTCCGCTGTGCAACATGACCTGCCACAGTGTGTAAAGGGATATGTGATTAGAAACGTGTAAGATGGCATGAATGTATGTTCAAAGTTCCACGTCCATGTTCTAATTTAATTTAACACACTTTAAAACTGGGTCTGTGCTGTTAGGTAGAGGATATGTGTTGACACACACGTGGGAGATTTTGAAAGACCAGCTCACACAGACAACAATAGAGCTTAGACTTTGAAATGCAAGCTGCAAAGTATCCTCATTAATTGTGTAAAATAGGTTTCTAGCCAAAGAAGTGACAGAAATGGTGTAATGCTGGGCTTCATGGGTAGATATGCTGGCTAATTGGCTCTTTAAAAGAAGGTTAAGGCATTTTAAAGGCCTCAAATTGGTCTTTTCTCCTTCAGAGCAAGTTTTGAGTGCCAAAAATAATTAGGGCGGTGCTGATTGTTATGGACCCCATATCACACTAAGGCAAAACAGACAGCAGGGAGGATGCCAAGGGAAGCTTTATGAGTCTCATTTGAGGTAAGCTGAACTGACGCTCATTATAAACTGTATGAGTTGTTTGAGAGATAGTCAGCAATACAGATTACATAACTATCTGGAGCTTTTAAAACAACCATTTGCAGTTTGTATAGTTGTCATTAGAGGAATTGAGTTTCTGTATGGAAACATTTACTCACACACGATGATGTCTGAAACCACGAGGAGGCCTGAATGTATAGTAAATAGACTGTCCTCACCAAAAACTGACACCTATGACCATTTGTCCAAGCAGTTAAAACAGCAGTAATCTAGCTTTGTGTTGATCATTTGTTTTAGGCCACCTTGATGTAGTAAAACAGGCTATAAACACAACACTGATATATATCACCTTATAAAGCTGTTGTAATGAGCGTGTTAGCAAACATTTGCTTCTCTACACATCCAGCACATTTGGCACAATGTAAGTGTTCATTTTGAGTTTCTTGCAGGCCACCTGACTCTCTTTTCATTCTCTTTTAGCTCTGTTTTGGTCTGAATCAACTGCAAAGGGAAATATCTGCCTCTTTAATAGCTAAAAGCTTGACTTTTTTCACCAACTAGTTGCAAACTTAAGTCGTGCAGTGTGCAGTGGGCCTGCTGTCACTGGAAATGTGTTTTATTAGAGCAGTGAGACTGAACCACACAGCGAAACCAAAACAATGAGCTGAAAGACACCAAATTGCTCTGTAGAGCTGAGGGAGACTGCTGCTGGAAACTCATTCACTGTGGATTCGTCACTACAAATAAACCAGTTATGTGACCTCTGTGTTTGTTCAGTAATGCTTTGCAACATGATTTGTGTTGTGTGACATAGTTTTAGCACAGAAGTTCTCTTGCAAAGGTGATCAGGTAGATGGTCAGAGATTAAAAAAAAATGGTTTGGATCATGACCACAATCCTTTCGTAAATTGAACTACTAAGTACTTTAATTTGCCTAAGCATAAACCTGTCTTAACCACACAGCTAATAAAACAGAAAATGGAAGGCCATGACAAAGCTTAGTTTGAGGTTTAGATATGAGTTGTTGTTAGTGTCAGTTATGAAATATGAAATGTTAAAATCTGGACTATGTTGTCAGACTGTAAATACACAAGCACACAAACATAAACACTCTCTCTCAGACATGAAGATATTGCATTCAATGATTTTTAGGTTTTATGCATTTTAGCTGCTCAGAGCTCCACCATGTTCACCAGAGTCTTAGAAAGCTTTTTCTGTTGAAAACCACTTTGTGCAGCTGATAGAAACCGGTCTGATGAGAGCAGTGAGACTGAACCAAAACAGTAATAACCTTCACATTGCCTAGAGTTATCTAATGTCCAATGTTGGTATAAATATATATATAGATTGGTGCAGCTTTAAAGCCTGTATTTGGTTTAGCACTCTTATGTATTTTAATGAAACAGGACTTTTTAAAATTAGCACAAAGGATCAAATGGAGAAGAGGAATCAGCTTTTGTTAAGGAAACCTGTAAAATGTAATTATATTAATTATGAAAATGGAATATGGCTTTCTTCTCCACAAAAATGGTATAAGACCGGCAAAAAATGCGAACATGTCAAATTTTTCGACCATTTAAACTTGATTTTTTTTGGCAGAGACAAAGCTCAAACATTAATCGTCAAATACCCCTCCGAGCACTCATTCCTCTGCTACATCTGTTTGGGGACTGACTTCCACATTGTGAGGTTCCATAATGCTGACATGGAAACATGGTGAGCAGTCGGATGTCCTGGTAGCCTCATTCTCCCTGCTAGCAGAGCATGTCCCAACTGTTGTCAATTTATCAATGTACCGTGCACTAGTGGGCACAGTTTGAGCCACCATTAGGACAGGTGCCTCCATCCATCATGGCCAAGTCACTTATTCCACCTTGTCAGAGGAAACTAAATGGGGCTTTTGAAGAAATGTAAACAACCCTCAGTGGACAATCAGCGGACGCATCTCAACACTCCAACTGAAGAACTGAGTACAGAGAGTTCAGTCTCCCATTAACATCCAGGGCCTCCTGTGCTCATGCTAATGTTTTCCCATATGTCCCATAATTGTACAGACACACTGATCTGCAGCATATTAGCTTTCTAATGTTAGTGCTGCATTTTAAATGCTGGGTGCTTTTCTTTTTTTCCAGATGTAATTATCCTACTGTCTTGATTACCCAGAAAATGACTGTTCTTTGTAATGCAAAAACAGTGCATCTCTGATTTGTTGTATATTTAAAAACCAACAAATCTGAGCTGATTTTCAGACATGAAATATCTTTTTTTGTGTTGGTTTGGGGGTTTTTGGCTTTTTGTTTTTGTTTTTTTTTTTCATCTAAACACTTAAATTATAAAAGAAGGAGGGGGAAATCTGTGAAAAGTCTGATTCTTCAAGATACTTTCTGTGGTATTTATTATTTAAAAGAGTGGATTAATAATATAACAATAGCAAAGTATTGGATGCATGTATTAACTGTACAAGGGAATGCACTAATCGAATTCATGTTTGAAAATGTGTTGAGCTGAAGCTTGTTTAGGAGAGTTTCATCTTGACAATTATAATCTTATGAGGAGTGCTCTTACCCCTAGGCTGCACTTCATTCATTTTCGTTATACTGCTGCACAATACAGCCAGAGGTGAAGTGAACTAGGTTTTAATTAAAAGACAAAAAGAAATTAGAAGTTGGGGATGCACAGAGCTGTTAATCAATCCCCACCAATCAGCCCGGATGATGATGGCACAACAGCCGTCAACACAATGGAGTGAATAGAGAGCAGACAGATTGATAACTCCTCTTCTTTTCCCCCCGCACTGATCTAAATCAGCATTTGCAGTCATGATGAAAGCTTTTATGTCTGCTAAATGATCACTGTTTTATAGGTTATACTACAACAACTTAGCCCCACGCACCACATAATACATATTTGATTGATTCATACAGTAGTTGGTCCATTTTTCTGCATTTTCTTTTCAACTTACACAAAAACAAAGAGGACAAATGAGAAAAAACGGAGACAGTATGAGATAGTTTGACTACACCATGGAAACTAAGTGACTAATATCATTATATTGCATTTGATATTTTCAAGGCCACAAAATACAGTAAGTGTAAATTATAAAATAGTCTTAAAAAAGACTTATTGCCACACACAGAGTAGGGAAGTTAGAAGGTATTGATGGATGGGGCAACACATTAGTCTTTTCAAGGGATTCAATTGAACAATTTAAACTTCATTTTGAGTGTTAAGTTTACAGTGAAAATGCTTTGTAAGGGAGAGGCAATGAGGGAAAGAGCTGAGGAAGGCAGCTATAGGAAGCGCCTCTTTGCAAAGTTGGTGTAAATCAGTAGCAGCCAACAGCTGGATCATTAAGATGAAAGATAACACTCAAGAAAGGTATATATAATGTACAGTAGTTTGTTAAAATTGGCTGTTAGTGTGTTAATACTGATTGGAAATTATGATTATGCTCATGAGTGTGAAGGATCCGATGTGTTTGGACATGATGTTTCATACAGTCTGGTGTGCCAATGCCAAGATGAACTGAGATAATATTCTTGACAGCCTTTGCAACTGTAATTTTGGGAAGAGGCTGTGTCTTCAACTTAAACTTTGCTTGTAGCTGCATGAGTAGCAGCTCTGCACAAATTCTTGACCATCCTTAAACAGTGCTTGAGGAGGGGGAAATATGCTAAAAAGTAGTTTCGCACACATTATTTGGCTCATTTCCAAACACAGAACGAAACTGAAGTGTTACCATTCAATTAAATGGTGCCACACGTACGAAAGGAATTCTGCATGATGAGAAGTAGGAGGGAGCAGGAAATTTGTCAGACCTCATGAAGAGCACTCCTGTTGATTAGCTCAGAAACTCTCGTGAGCTCAGTGAAAGCTGTTGTACACGTCATACATGCTGAATGATTAAGCAGAATTTTCCTCCAACAGTTTGTATTTGTATGTTGATGAAAGAGCAAAAAGAGAAAAAAAAATATTTATCTAATTATGATGCTTTTAAAAAGGCTTTTCTATGGTTATAAAAAATAATCACAATAACAGCTGCAACATGATACAAATTCACTATGAGCAAAGATGTGGAAGAAAAAAATACCACACTTTTAATCCAGACACATTTCACCTCATTCTGATATATTGTTATGAAGTGAATTCAATTCAACATGAAAGTAATTATATCTATTATACTCAAACAAAATGTTGTAAACCTTTGGCCATGCTAATCACATCTTCTTTTATTCCGAGTGAAGACTCTAGTTGGCTGTTTCTTTCCTTTCATATTTTATATGCTTATTATCTAATTTTCTTTTGAAGGCCTTGATTATTCCCAGTCTGAAAATGAACAATAATTGCTGCCCTACTGCTTACAAAGTCTGCAGAACTGAAGAATAAAAGAGTAGTCTTTTCAATGGTCAATCAACAAAGAAGTACATTAATCATTATCTTACATTACAATTTCTTGTTTTGTGCACTGAACATGGTTCTGGAAGAATTAAAATGTCTTTTACCCTCCCAATTATGCGTGAGATTTGTATGGTTACTCTGAAACATAATATGAACAACAAGGATAAAATAGAATTCACAAAGAGGGGAGTGCTTTGATCACATACTGTATGCCTTAAGGAGTCTTGCCTGAGACTCTTTGATGTGAATCAGTGCATGAAAGACAGGTCCAATTGGCCTGGGGTGACCCTCAAATTTGCACTCTTTAATCATGTGTTCCATGTCAGGTGTATAAAAAAATGGTCCCTTGCGGTTTATAATTTTTTACCATTATTGCATGAAGCAAATTTCCTGACAGAAGAGTGTGAAACAATTTGCTGCTCTTAAATGTGGCTCTAACTATTGAACAAGCCACTGCTGCTTGCTGTGAGAGACACCACAGAGGACAGAGACAGGGTGGGAGGAAAAGCCCAAACAGTTGTTGTGTTAATACCTTCATAAACAATGGGATAGCAGCACCTAATTACCATCAGATGGATGGAACTGAAAGGTCAGTCATAGCCTTTATTTAGCCACGGTACCAACACGGGTCTAGGGATTTCGATGTTGGTCTGTCCATCCCCTGATTCAATATTGTGGCCCAGAGTGAAATATCCCAACAATGTGAGGGGATTGGATGGATTTTTATCTTCCGTCTTGTTTTACCAGCAGGCTAATATCTCCACTTTTTCGACAGTGTATTTCATGACAAGTTGTAGCTAAGCAAGTATCCGGCTCTTATAATACATTCATGTTAGTACACTATAATGTTAGCATGTTGGGATGCAAACATATAATCATAATAACGGTAAGCACTTTAACATGCAGGATGTAAACATGGTAAACATCACCTGAAGGAAAATGTAACTCAGATGTGACAATTCGTGCTAATCAAAAGTACAGTTATTGGCCTCCTTTCACTTCTAATCTCACTCTCAGATAGTCACCCAGTTCATTGTAGCGTCCTTGATTATGTCCATCCAAGATGCATTAAGGCCAGATTAGCAACACTGCACCAAAGATTAAAACAGATGCACAAACTTTTCTTATACGATGAGGTATGATTTGAGGTGACAACTTAAAGTTACATCAGTTTTGATTTGTCAGCAATTAGGCTAAACCTAGCTAACATTTGGCATAATAATGGAAACACTCTACTACAAAAGCAGCTTCCCCGCTGCTACAACATTTCAACAAACACCTTAGTTATCTTAGCTATTTGTATTACTCAAAAGAATAAGCATTTTGGCTGGTTTAAATAGGCTTAATGGAAGTAGTTCTGAGTGACGGGACATGAGGCAAGTAGATATGTAAGGGAGATCTCTACTCAACTCAACATCACATTTTATTGCGTTTGGCTTGCGAAAGTTTCCACCATCTTAATTTGACCTTACCTTTTTAAGTTGTAGTTTTGTGAGGCATGTCATGCGTTTTTCTGACTGTTCGTCAGACATATTTGGCAATAGCTTAAATACTGTTACCAAGAGCTGGTGAAGCTTGAACCTTTAGAGGACGCAGCAGACTCTGGAGCTATAGAGAAGGATGACCAGGGGGGAAAAAAAACCTTAATACTGAGTATATGGGACAGCAATAGTCCAAACGACGGTGCCTAACTGTATCAGAAGTTCATTCTTTCCCTTATCTTTAAACTGTTTTAGAATACTTTTGGCTAGTTTATAATGAAAAACTTACATATGGTACCTTAATCTTGACATGGCAATGCAAATTGTTATCTGTCCATAAACTAAATTCCATTGCTCCCGCTGTATAGACATTCCTGTGTGATTTAATAGGGTTTTCTTATTTCTATATGGAGATAGAATTGGAAGACAAATAGGATTTAAGGAAACATATTACCTCTTGTCCCTCTCTGAATACAAAGGGCAGACCTTAGTGCTATCACAAAGAAAACAGCTTAGCAGCAGTGCATTTGTTTTCCATTCAGAGAGAGAAGCACTTTGTCTTTCCAATCGTTACCTGTCTGTGAATCAGTTGCTCCATTAAGGACAGCCTAAAGAGGGAGGTGCTGTCTAGGGCTAAATTGCAATTAGTCGGCCTGCAAGTGAGGCTGGCACCAGTTAACTTGGGATATTGGAGTGCAAGGGCCCCGTAATCAGGCTTTGGTCATGTAGAACAATGCATAAAATTAAATTGACATTAATGAATAATTGTGTAATGAAAATGGAGGAGTAGAGTTAATTGCATGTTACAGTGAGTGTAATGCCCAGATAACCTTGTGTCTAATGCTATTCTTAGTCTGACTGCCAAGGCTCTCACCGTGGCTCCTCTCGGCGGGAAGTCATTAAAGCTAGGGAGTAGATAATGCCAGTGTGCCGAAACCCAAAGTAGCTACAATCTTGCAAAGACTTTCTTTCACAGCCTTTTTTTCCCTAAGTGGGCTATGCTGAAGTCATTTGTACACAGTCTGAATGAAATTAAAGGTCACCAGTGCTACGCATCTATGTCTGGATGGGCTTTTAGAGTGGTGCCCACTCACCTACAGGGGCTGTCACATGGTAGAATGAACACCTTAGAACGACTGAGGATGAGGATAGGGTATTTGCCACAGATGAGGAGGGCTTGAGTGACAGCTGCTCTTGCTAATTCATAAGTGTAACCCATGCTGAACTGCAGCATCCATTTAAAAATTATTCCAACAATTTGATTCTTTGTTCAGAATTTCAGTTTGAGTTTCACTAATATTATCAGACTTACAGACTATTTCAAAATGTCACTGACTGCTCAGTGACAGACATATGTGATTGCCTAGAGGTTGCAAAATAAATGTAGTTTGGTGAGGTGATTAATGCGATATGAAAGCACAGCAAAAACATGCTATGCTACATGAAAATTGTAATAAAAAACCATGCTGTACTTCACACAACTGTCATTGTTTATTAGTGCTCAGCTAATAACTTGCAAGGACATTTTACATAAATATTTGTGCAGTTTGGTTCAGATTTTTGCTAACATATTAACAGTTTGCTGTTGTTACTCTTCCAATTAAATATTTATTTTTCAATCCCATTGAAATAGTAAACTAGTGTAACATTCAGTCAATGGAAAGCTGGTCAGCTGAGCAAACAAAAACTGGCAATTTATCTGTGGGCAAGCATACATATTAATGTATCCAATAATCATTATAGTTTGGGTTTAAGTCTAGCAGTCCTCTTGAGAAAAATCTCTCCAGAAATCTGCTTTTATACACAACACAATCAAATTAGTTAAAGAAACTGTCTTAGACCTTTGATTTCCCAAACATTTGTTCCAGATTACTTCATTCTTTCCAGAAAAATTTAGTAGGAAACAGCTGTCTCATACTGTAGAATACCAAAATAACTCTTTGATGTGCTGATGGGTGACAAATAAACTGTTTATTTTAAGATTGTGCGTGCCAAACATCTGTGAAATCACTAGCCAAATTGTGCATACATAATATAATGTATTATCATCCTAACATGATAATACAATATTCCTGAGTCCATGTTGAAAAAAGTGCCTCCATTTTTTTGCAAGGAAGTGACACCAAGGGCCTCGGGGGCAGGAAAAATGTTCTAAACTCTCAGTACGGGCCCATCAGCAGCAGCCTCCCATAGGGAAAATCAGTGAAAAGAACAGCAATGTATCAATTTACTAGCTGCTAATTTACCATTGTCTCAGCTCATTAAGTTGAAATGCTTCACTAACATCACATTATCACAGTAACTCGCAATAAATAAAGCTAAAGAAACTACAATGTAGTAATTTACCTGATCATTTCTGTTAATCACTAATTTGTTTGTTATTGCCATTTGTTGTTAATGCAGGCTACTGAATGACTAAATGCATGTTATTCAATCATCTAATAAGTGGACCCCAATAGGTTTGAAAACGGTAAAACATAGAATCGTAGATTTAGGTATATTAATGCTTTTCCATGCCACACCAGTCCAGTCTTATTTAGTTTGGAACAACAATCCTGAACGTTTATCATTACACATGAGAAATATTGTGTAATGATAGGAATTTTGA
>JBCAUF010000633.1:4242156-4262907 GCA_038406115.1 Haemulon aurolineatum
ACTACACTAAATGGGACTAACAGTTGACGACACCTGTACACAAAACACATTTAACACTACAGATCATTTCCTTCATGCCACCTGGCTCTGCCCAGCCATTCAAACAGTCTGGACAAACATAACACCATTACAATCCTTTTTGCCTTTGCTGTTCAGTTTTACTGAGCTGACTTATGTGCTTTATGGTGATGTAGGCCCATCCGTCGCCTCACAGGAGTCTCCCTCATCTGCCTCTTTAGCTGCTAATTGTTCACCATGAGGGTGGGTTGAGGGTATTGGCTCAACAAAGATCAACAAAGTGATTACAATTCATCCTGCTGGGGACAATTTGTGCAGCTAATTTCATGTCTGACAGTTATTAAAGACCAAATGTGTATTATCTAATGGCAGAAATGGAATCTAATATTCATGGGGATGTTTTTGTAAGTGTATAATCACCTGAAAATAATGCTTGTTGTGTTTTTGTTACCTTTATGTCTGCAAATGGAGCATCATCTTCACCGTTGCACCGCCATACTTCCACAGTAGCCCAGAATGGACAAACCAAACACTGGCTCTACAGAAGACCCTTCACATTATTCATGTTTTTTACAGCCACTTTAGTTTCTCCTTCACGGTTGAAGAAGGAGGATGAGGCGAGTTGGTTGCATTCTTCAACCTCAACTCTAGATGTCGCCAAATACTGCACACTGGTTGTTAAAGAAACTTTACATCCTTTGCATCCTCATGGTGTAGCAAGAGCAAAAGCAACAGAGTCCATAAAATCATTAGTATGCATTCATCACTTGAAGGTTACACAATAAATTTCATGGTAATCCATCCAGTAGACACTGAGATACATACATGTAAGTGGAAAAACCGACCAATGGACCAACTAACCAACCAACCAGCCTTAAAGCTAATTTGATGGCAAAAAAATTGGTAAAATATGGTTAAATCTTGATAGCGAGTCCTCCCTAGTGCAGTCCCACATAAGGCAGCATGTAGCCTATTCTGCTGTCATTTTCTCTGACTTTGTTAAAAAAAAAATGTTTGGGTGACAGACCTTGAAAGAAAATCTCCACACCAACTTCTATTTTGAACTGCAGTCAAGAGCTCCATTACAACTCAGGGTACAATAAGAAAACACTAGAAAGAGATGTGCTGAAATGATGAAAGGCTGTCTCGGAAAATGGTAGAAAAATGGCCCATTTACTTTCTTCCACCTTTTGGGTCTCTAAATGGATTTTTATTCAGTAATCAGTGCACTGCTGCCGGATAGACACTAGAGGGCAGAGTGAGTGCAGAGAACACAGGCGGCTGTCGCAGCAGGGAGCAAACTTGCTGGGAGTGTGATAAGAAGGCCTGGAGTGAATATGCTATTTCTCTGAGGGCATCGGGAACTTCTACAAAATATGAGCAGGTCAGGAGGAGGACAATCAGGTTTTCAGTGTACGTTTCTTTGTGTGCACAAGGGTGCAAATGACAGAAATCAGCACAAGTTAAAACCCTTAAAGCATTTGGTTTTAAAAGAAGACAGGTTTAATATGTGCCAGGCAGCAGAGCGAGTGGTCTAGTTGAAGCAAATGAGTCGCATAAGTTTCCACTCTCACCCACTTCAAACCGTCAAACAATGAAGGCTACCTGGGCAGCCAGGGAGATGAACGCACCTCCACCGCACAGACACACGCACACACACACAAATCTGCTACATTTGAAGAATGAGAGAAAACTTCAAAAATCCCTGAGCAATTAACCAATCACAGTCCAGCAGGACAGTGTGACAGAGTGCACACATCATTGGTCGACAGGCTCGCATCCGTTATGCTTTCAGTGGGGCGAGATCTAAATTAGAGAGCCAATTAACTCTGCTAATAGCCCTCTCCTATTTAATCTGGAAGACAATGGGGATTGAAGAAGAAGCTTTTACAATATCCTCTTTCTGCCACGATTCTGAGGGTCTGCGTTTGCCTCCTTGTTTTCACTTCAATTAGCCCAGTGCTTTCTATGATTAAGTACCTATAATTATTTTTCAATTAAGGCTTTGATCTGGTGTGTACTGTATACAGCTCCTTAGCGTGCATGGAAGAATGAGGATGAAACAGTAAATTTGTTCCCTTCTGTGTTGTGTTGATGAGGGTGCAAGTGAGATTAAGCTCGCAGAGCTGCCGGGAGAGCCGCTGCAGCCGCAAGACTCGATCAAACATGGACGAGATTTTTTTCTCTTTTCTTTTTTTCTTTGCTCTTTCCGGCATTCAACTTTTTTCTTCAACTTTTTTTCATCCACAGTAACAGAGCTGCTCATGTTCCGTGCATCAGAGATGGTGATGAGAGAATGAACTTGCCACATGACAGCATTTTCATAATATTCGTGTTTTTTATGCATTTCTAAAATGATCACCCAGTGTGCTCACATTTACCCCAGGAAACTGCCATGATTTTCCACAATTTGGCAGCCTGGAAGCATTTAAAAATCAATCAGTAGCTGTGTCCCAATTCTACACTACATACCAAGTCTAAGCGAGTTTTGTGTAAGTGCTACATTCACACTGAAAAAGTGACAAAATTACATATACTCAAAAGTTTATTCATAGTAAAAAATGTTGTAATGCATGATGGAAATGAAGGAGCTACTCACAGTGGCCAAAAATAAAATACATACAGATGTAATGTGTGACAGTGCCAGAAATATCCTGGAAAACAATATAATTAAGCATAAAATCTTCAGAAAAACATTTGACTTTGTTAATGTTGTTAAGACATTATCAGTTTCACTGACTTGAAGTTTTATTCAGGACTGTTTTGGATCCTCTGCAATTTATATTCTTTTGCAAACTATTTTCTAATTATTTTTTATATATATTTAATCATGTATTTACAACACATAGTTTTTAAGCTTATGATTTTGTGATTTTCCATCATGTTCATGTCCTAACGTAGCTCACAAGTTGCTGCATACAATTGTATGTGTGTTGTGTGTTTGGCAGATGTTTCTATCTTACTTTGTTTCACTATAGTCATCTTTTCAATGCAAACTGAAAACCCCAAAAGTCACTTAAATTAAAGGAAGTTTCTGTTTGTGGTCGGCCAAATAGTCAAAGGACAAGCTGAAAGCTGTGAGGTCTAAAGAATTAAATACCTTAACACTGGGGTAACAAAATAACATCATGTTCTAAATCCTTTTCTTACCACTTGTGGTCTGATATCAGATCTTACATTCATTATTTGCTCGTTTTGGTAGTAGTGGTAGTAGTAGGCCTAATAGAGGAAATTAGTAATGGCATTAAATAGATACTCATATATCAGTCATTTATTGCAATAGTTGTCAGAATGTACTGAAGTAAAAAGCTATAAAGAAAAAGTATAAAAAATAGTTGTATGTTAATACAGTAATTACATAACAGTGCTTTTTTACTTTCCATCAGAGATGATCAAGCTCAGGCTCAAGTTGCATGACAATATATTTAACTAGTGAGAAGCTTAACACACTTACAGTCTGCTCATCCTTGCACTCTATGATTTTGTACTCTCCTAAAACACCACAGTGCATTCGTGGGTGGCAGCACACAGACGGATGTAAAGATCAGTCAGCAAAATGTGCCAGTAAAACAAACAAAACAAACAAAACAAGCAAAAGTGTATGATCCTCTCGTGCACAACGAGGTACTTAATATCACTTACAGCCTATTATGAGTCCTCTGTTTACCCAGCTACCTGACCTGGAAGCTAGATCAAAAGCGCGGTGACGTGTCGGGTAAAATGACAGTCTGGGTTAATTATCTGTAAAGCTGCAAGGATTAGAGGAATTCACAATATAATGCAACCCTGAGGGTGGTGTACAGGTAAAACATGCTTTCTAAACAGTGACTCACATTAAAGATCATGTTTACCTTACTGTGATTTTGCAGCACCCATTATGTCTAATATACTGCATGTACTTTGATGATGCAAGGTTTACGTCAAAATGGTATTTATAGTGTTATTCATCAATGGAATTAGGTTCATACCCATCCCACCTGCAAATCCTATTAAAAGTTTTCAACAAAAAAGTACATTCTTTACATTTGTGACTCATGTTTAGGCCTGCTTCCTGTGTTTGAAACTTGGACTCTTGCAGTTAGCGTAGGGTGAGAAACAGAAATCCGTTGAGAGGCCAGTAATTAACTCCTTTACTGTAATTAAAACACTAGAGTCTCTTAAGGGTGTCAGGCTCCTAATGAGTTGTGACATTTTAGAGGCTCCGCGTACCCAAAACTGTACTGTCACCGTGCGCTACACCTTCGCGGACAATTCAGCACAGCGCTAAAGGAAGTGTCCGCGGCCTGGGCTCGGAGGAAAGGGTGGGCGGGGGGGGGAAAATAAAAGCGAGATGGGAAGAAAGAGGAAGATGGGATGCTTTCATTGCTGTAGAAGGGTAGAGAGTGGGGGAAATAATGAAATATCAGGGCTTTGTGAAAAATAGAAAAATAAAAATGGGAGGTGCAGGTAGCGGTGCGGTCGGGAGGAGGAGGAGAGGGGGGGGTTAGGAATTGTGTCTGAAACATTTTGTATGACCTCCTCCCTCGCCCATCCATCAGGCAGGCTGGCTCATTATTCTAACTAGCCAGTTCTTTTCTTCTGTTGCGGGACGCCATCAGCTGCAATCTGCATGCCAATTATCGGCCAGACCCCCTGATACCCCTGCATGGAAAATGATCTGTCAAGGAAGAGAAAAAAAAAAAAACGAAAACGAAAAAGCGAGAAGGCTTGTGCACTGTAGCCCCAATCTCTCCACCCCCACCCCCCACTCTCCGCCCCCCCCCTCTTTTTACACTCTATTCCTCTCTCTCCGCTTTCCTGTACAGCAGTGACAGGGCTTCCTAGAAAATTAATCTATGGAAAGAGAAGAAAAAAATTATAAATGTAGCTATTCTCCCACTCCGGCCGCTCAGTTCTCCGGGCTCCGGAGGGCAGGGGAAGTGGAGTTTGTGATAATTGCCAGGGAGAGGGGGGCGATAACAAAGGGACACTCTTCCCCTGAATGTTACACTAAGGGCAAGAGGAGCGGTCATGAAGCAACCATCATGCTTTTTACGCTCCCAGGTACGCTCCCTTTTTTCCCCCTTTCATTCCCATCTATTTCATCATCAAATTACAGATGAGATGAGCTGCCATTTCTGATCGCTCTCTTGATCTCTTAACTGTGCCGGATAGGCGGCACCAGGAATAAAGAAATTTGATGTCAGCGGGCCATCTGGTAATCACTGTAACCACGTGAACTGTGCCCGGTGATCATAAACAAAGCCTGAATGCATTTGAAGGTAACTGACCATTCGCCAAGTCCCACCGCCCTCACTTGCTGTCGCTGAGCCTGTCAGGCTTTCTGTCCTCGCACCACTGTATACGACGTCAACAGTGATAGTGGTTTACTGCTGGGAAAAAAGAAATCAATGGGTTCTTGATTTCAGACAGAGAAAGGCAAACGTCGCTTCTCATTTCAAGCCATTGATTGATTGATTGAACTGAGCTGGTTTTTAATGTTTCCAGACTCATTTAAAAACAACTAACCTACAATGGGGGTGCACTGCTCTTGAATTGCACTTTAGAGCTACTTCACTTAGTCCAAGTCGTAGCATGATGGGGAAAAAATGTCAAAAAAGACTGTTAGGTACTTGTTTGTGTTCTGAAATAGGCAAACATGACATTATCTTGTGTAATTTTCGCTGGGGTTGCTAAAATGTTGGTACAATTGCGGTGACTGGACAATCACCATTCAGATGACGGTTTTAGCTAATGGTCAATTTGGTTTAACACTGTATTTTCATTTTAGCCACCTTTTTGGGGACATAATGAATATGTGAAATATGTGGCTGGCAAATGATGACTTCTAGGGGGATCACAGGATCAAACAATGGGATATAATCATGACAACACATACACAAAGTTGCACTTTGCTGTCTCTTCTTAAAGCCAAATCCCTGTTGTCCCTTCCTTAAGAGATGAGGCAATGAATCTATGAGAATGACAGTTGGGAAAAAAAAAAAACCCACAAAGCCAACCTGATCCTGATTTCCAGCACAAAGAAGAGAGGCACTGAAGCCAGGAGAGGAACAGTCACTCGGCAGAAGCAGCGGAGAATTGGGTTTGCTCTGTCTGCCTTTGTGGTGCATGTGTGTGAGCTTTGATTAAAGACAGAAGATTCTTTAAGCACATTAGGGCCATTTTGTCCAATTGTTTCACGCCCTCTTCCATATCCACCCGCACAAAAGATACAGACTGCAGCACAAAGCGATGCTCACCCGCTTTACTCTGCTCTATCACACAGAGCAGGCCCAGTGCAGGCACAAACAGGCAAGGACCGGAGGAATTACGCTCTTGTGTAGCACTAGTAGCACAAGAAGTGTCAGCGTAATGTCTTATCACTGTAAGGGCAGGTGAAGTATTGACGCACTAAGTAAAGGAAACAAAAAGGTACTGAGAAGTCTCATGTTTGGAGCCTAAAAATTATATATTTTTAAGTAATAGTCAGTAATCAGACGTGTGTATCAGATTCAGAGTTCTCACAAAGGACAACTGTCATATCTTGTTAATACACCAGGTTGCAGGAGCACTGATAGGGCCAGTAATTGATACGGTTGTAGTGCCAGGGACCCACTTCTGTAGCCCGCAGTGCACTCGTGTAAAATCTGTGCAGCATTAAACTACCAGCACATGCATTTCATTTGCAATCATCCCCTAAATTCAAAGTCTCGGGGTCTGACGCGGAAATGCAGCGAACAAAACTGCATTTCAATATTCACAGAGAGGAGGAAAATGACTCTGTTAGCATACTCAGTAAGAGAGCTGAACCCGGGCCAGCCAGCCACCATACCCTAGAGTAATAATTAAGAATCCTGTCGCTGAGTTGTCAGTAGTCAATTACACCTCCTGTTCACTCGGGCGCACGATCTGACTGCAAGCAATGCGAAGACACTGGAGCTGTCATCAGAGATGGAAAAAGAAGGAAAATGACTGAAATGAAGATTACTGTGGAGTGGGGATTTTGAGCAGGGTTTAACAGTCTCTGTCAGGAGGTGAGTGCTGAATGCGAGTGACCAAACGCCCTCCCAAACATGAAACCATTATTGCCGATTACACAGAACGGGGACTTTGGTGGTGCATTAATTGAAGCTTTGGCTTGCATCAGTTTCCAATTACTTTTATGCTAGCCTACGGTTAATGCGGTGACAATGGATGGTAGGAACACGCTCCACAGACGGAGGACTGGGTATGAAAGGAGGGAGGTTCTTGTTGTCACTGAGTGTGAATATAGTCAGATGTGGGAGGCGGAAAGGCTGCAGTGCTGCTCCTCCGAGTGGAAATATTCAACATAGAGATTCTGGTTTGGGCCAAACACCAACAGCCAAATACATGGAGTGGATGATGGTCCACTACACTGGACACATCCAGTTAAAAATGATAGGCTGTGACTATGGAGCACCTGAAGCCAGTTGCACCAGCTGGTTTTCACTTCAAACTTTGCTCAGTTATGAGATATGAGATTGAAGTGCAAATTCACACATCACTACATTAACATGGATTGCACCAGACAAACTAGCTCTGACATAAATGACAGTACCAGGTGTACTACTAACATTAGCTTGTTAATATAGCTACTATATGGCCAGTTGAGACTGATTTGCTTAATAAAATGTGTAATGACATAAACTTGTTAGATTTTATTTTCCATTTCATAAAAATGACAAAACATTACAGCAGTAACATTACATTAAAATGACCCAATAGTCAAATAGTGGTATAGGTTAGCATATTTGGATATTTTCCAGTGTAAACCACATAAATATTGCTAATTCAAACGCATATTGAAACACATATTTCTGCATGTTTGTATAAAATAAAACAAAATAAGGCCCACATTTCTTAATGTTTTGACTGTTGACTGAAAGTTTTTTTTCCTTATCCAGATCAAGTGTCTAAAGACAGAGGGCTTTGTATGATATACAGATACTAAAGCAACTTGAGTCAAATTTGTGATATTGGGCTTGAATTGAGATAGGACTGGAAATTGAGTTCAATGTGTAGCTAGACATCCTAGCAGCAACGTTATGGCTCAAGGTGGCTGTTTTTATTGTCGATTGCTCACTAAGACATTTCTTAAGTTTTAATAGGGCACTTAGCACATCACTAGTTTGAATCTAGACAGTAGTTATCAAGAACTGAAGTGGTTACTTTGGTTAATTTTCCACACCAATTTTGAAATGAGCAAACAGCTGCTGCAATCCAATGCTGGTCAGGCTAACACGACCAAAATGGGTTCATGTGGTATTAAAAAGGCCAAAAATCAAATTAAGCTAAGTGATGCAGTTTCTTTCCAGTTCCAGTTGTTTTGCTGATTCTGAATTTCTTCGTTTTTACCTTCTTTCCTGGACACACTTCATGAGGTTAGAATACAGTAGCACGTACTGTAAAGCAAAGACACTTACTGAAGGTTGCACGTCTCGCTTAAGGGTACATTTAGTGTTGCTGGAGTTGTCAGCATTGCTCATTTACTTTGCTCCGTCAGCAAAATTCCTCCAAACACCAGAAAGGCCAAGACCTGAGCGAGAAGTTATGTTTTAGCACAGTTTCCACACTGACCTAGTTTTGTTCATTCTTTCCCTTTCATTGAAAGCTACTGTAATAATTACCTCTATAGAGGGCCACATTTAATACCCTCATGTATTATTAGCTGGATTTGCTACAAACAGATTAAACAGGAGCAAGAAAGGCTTAGGTAATTTGATAATTGCTTTTGGCACCTGTGTTTTGTGCTCCTCTCCCTGCAGCCGAGCAGAAAGAATCCCTCGGCAGAGTTTTGAGCTTTTCTTCAGTGACGGCAGAGAGTGCTGAGGAGCAGCTCAGCACCCCGCTGTGTGACGCTCTGAAAAGGCTGCGCTCTCACGTCTGCTCCACATTGCCCCTGCTCAGCATGTCTTAGATTCAACCACATCCAGATTTTTATCACAATATGAATTAAACCTTGATTTTCTGTCCACTCAGCAAGAGAGCACCACTGGTGATACTTGGGGGGGTGGTGGTGGGGGTACATCATCTCAAGCTGTGGACAGGCAATCCGCAAAGGTATGCAAAGGAACATGAACTGACTTTTTTTCTTTCTTTTTTTTCAATTTTTTTTTTGGTGGTGCCTCAAAATTGCAATAAAGGTTCTTGACACTGATTTGTATTTATTTATTTCATTCCTTACCTATCCTCATATTCAAACCCTTTTCTGTTTCGACCCGGTCTCTGTGGATTCTTGCTTGCAGGAGAGGGAGAAAAAAAAAAAAAAAAAGAAAATTAAAATCCATCAGCTAATGTGTCGCCTGGTAATGAAATAAGAATCTGACACTCTCTCGCATTGAAATGCAAAAGAGGTGTCCTGGCGTTACCCTGGCAATTTATCATAAAAGCCAGTGAATTTCTACTTAATATACATGAGGTACAGTGAATTATTACAGGGCTTGCCATTATAACAAACTTCTCAAAGTGCACAGACAAAAGGGTCAAGTATATTATTTTCCCTTACGTCACTCGGACGGATGATCTAAATGGCTTTCTGAAGTTGGAGAATTTCATACTTTCTTTGAATATGTTTTATACTTTGTCCCATTTTGCACAAAGCAGCCCTTTTTACCCTCTGTTCCCTTTTTTGGCGGAGAGAAAATGGAAGAGAGAGGGAACAGAGAGGCAGGGCGAAAAATGTCACCTGCTAGTATCAGAGTGCTTTTCCACAGCTCTAATTCATCTCTGCCAGCAGCATGTCTCTACTTTCCCTTTCTTCGCGACTGCACCAAAATGAGGCCTGTATGAGTCCACTGATTCACCCTGTCATCAGCAGCCTCTTGGCTTTTTTTTTTTTTCCCTATGCAAAAGTAACACTGATCACAACAAGAAAGAATCTGCATCGAGGCCGGAGAAACAACAACAACCAGAAAAACTCCCATGATTAATCATTCCTTCTTAATCTTGTGATTCCGCCTGGTTAGAATAATCAATAGCTCACAATGCGCGTTATTGATATATGAGCCTACGATGTTCAAAAAGTGTAGTCACTGACGGACAATGGTAAATAATGCCCAATAATATCAAGTGTGCTGTACTGTATCATTTGATTGATGAGTTTTGTCAAGCGACAGCCTAAAACAGTTTATGCATCTGTCAAATGAGTGATTAATGAAAAGGAGGCTAATATCACTTCAAACAGGATCATGTTCATGCTATCAGCAACCTCCAAAACTTAATGCACCGTTGTTGTCAATATGTCCACTACGTTATAGTAAAATTACGATTGTAAATCACTTGTAACGCAAAAGAAACCCTGTATGCTGCTTGATAAAAACAAACTATGCCAATGACGTTCTTGAAGTGCATTATTTTGTGTTTTCGCGTTGTCATTTGAATATACAGACTTCTATGCATTCTTCATTGAATAAATATGAACTGTTTATATGATTTATAATCAAAGACCACACTTGAGCTTTGATAGGTGACCTAACTGGAGCCTAGGGAGTGCAAAAATGCATTAAAAGTGACACATCCAAGTGTTTTGCCGCAGAATGAGGACTGTCATATCAACATATGATGCATGTAGTCACTGATAATGTATAATTTATATGACACATTTTCACTGAGGCGGGCATAATGCCATTATCATATTGGAGAATGTTTTTAGTTCTCCCAGGGGACATCTCAACAAATCACCACGTCTCAAGCAAACTAGGGCCAAAGATTAATGATAAACATGACAAGGACAAATTAGAATATGTAGAAGTTAGCATGTGCCAGCCACGCCAAATATCCCCGAGCTAAATAAATAGACATCCATTCTGATCTGTTCCCCCGTTGTCCGATTTTATAAATAGTCCTGTCGGCCTATTTATGGACTACTAGTGTATGTGTTTTTATATGGACAAAGGCTTCAGCTGTCATGTGTAATAATATTGCAGACATGGAGTGAATGATTAGCATTACACGTCCAGTCATCAGCACCAGACCAAACCTGAGAGCAGTGACGGAGGAAGTGCTCAGATTCTGTACTTGAGTAAAAGTATCATGTACAAAATGTACAAAAAAGTTAAATGAGAAGACTGATACCTCTCTAACCACAGCCACAGATAAGCAACGTTAGTTTAGCATAAAGATTAGCACGTAGTAGGAGGTGAAAAATAGTAATAACCATATTATACCAGAGGTTATGTTGTTGTCACCTCAATCTTGTTGTTTCTACACATTGTATGGATTAAACAAATGTGATATTACATTTCAACTTATGATTTTTAGAGGCAAGGAGGTAGGTGGATCTTTGCTTTTTTAACCTTTGAACAGAGCCAGACTAGAAATTTTCTTCGTATTTTGCACATGTACACGAGAGTGATATCAAATCTCATCAACTCTTGGCGAAAAAGCAAATAACTCTCTTTCCATAAGTAGAAGAAAATGCAAAAGTTGTATTAGTAAACACCTTAAGACTATCATATATTATTGGAATACTATTACTGATCCATTATGTCAATTACCTTTCTTCTCTTGGGTGGTTCAATCTATAACATTGCATCATATGTCATGAACCGATCACACGTTTTATGTCTAAAATCTTGAAAAAACAAGAAACTACTGCTACCTCAAATGTGTATTTTAATGCAGCACTTGAGTAAATGTAGTAACATCACACCACTTGGTAGAGAGGCCGTGAGGAATCACTCCAAGTGCTGCCTGTGCCGAATCAGAAAGGTAACTTTATTGTTTTTGATGGGGAGCATAAATCCCAATAACCATCAGTAGTGAGCGCTGAGCCATTAGCATCCCTGAGTGACTGTCACATCCAATGGAGAAGCCACTCCTCCATCTCCACCTGAGGCTCTGGAGATGGATGGCCCGCCGCTCCACGCTGCGCTGGCTCATTTCTGCCCCGGTACAGAAGTCAATGCTGATTAAAATATCCACACTGGGTCCTTATTTCTATTACCAATTCACTCTGCCAGTCCAGACCCTCTCAATTAAAGCGCCCAGGCCCAGATGAATGGAGATGAGGGGGTGAATGGTAGCTGACAGAATTACAAACGCTCACAGTCACAATTTATCCTCCTGACAATTAGGAGCAATTTGTTTCATGCTAACTCATCCTTAAGGTTTCAGAAGGTCTTATTTGATATCAACAGGAGTGGCTGCAGCTGTCACAATCCCCCAAGTGCCACTCTCCATTTTGATTACACACAGTTGACTGCACTTTACAGTACAAGTAATGGTTTCTCTTACACCTAAATGAAATATATGTTTATACAGGCAATGCTGAGATAGATTTAGTCAAGTTTTAAGTCTCTAAAAGGAAAACCTCAACCTCCAGGACACTGTTTCTCCCTTGTGCAGAACTTAACTTGTGCAGATCTGCGCTTCTTTGCATCTTCTTTATACGCCCGATCTTATTCTGCTGCACACGCCGCACACAATTAGATTCACAACGGCAATTATTATAACAGGTTATAAGGCAAAACGGAAATGTGTAAGCTTTTTCCGACAACCTTTTAACTCCAGCCGCAGCTATGAAAACTGAAAAATGATGGCGACTTTTTTTCCAACGAGAATGTCTTAGGCTCCGGCACAATAGAGTACAGCTCTCAATGACTGAGCCACTTTCTTCAGCGGAACCACTAAACTTCTATGGCGATATTCTATTGTGCTTTGAAAAAGGGCTTTTGAAATGCATTAGCACTACACACTTCCTGAAGAAAGACCAAGCACGGATTTGAAACATAGCGATGGAAGGGGGGAGCAAAAAAAAGAGGAAGAAAGAAAGAAAATAAAAGCAGGATGCAATCATTTTTTAAAGATTCGCCCAGCCCCCTTGAGATCTCTCCGTCATTGTTTGCTGACGACTTGATACTGCAAAGTTCTATCTATTTTTTTTCCCCCCTCTTCTTCTTCTTTTTCTTCTGCCGTGGCAAATTTGTTTTCAGGCTCCATAAAATAGCCTTTTCTTATTTCAAGCAGCAGTGTATGCAGTGGAAAATCTTTCACATAATATATCCTTAAAAGCACATTACTCTGTCCCATACACCGTTAAGAGTTAAGAACACAGTTAATATTTACAGTTGAAAAAAATGGGAGAAAGGGAAAGGATTTTGCCAGGGAATAAAACACCCCCACCCACGTATACACACTCACTCTCAGTGCAGCAGTTGAACAATTGCTATTCACAATCCTATCCTTAATGCCTAAGACCAACATAAAAGAGGGGAGTTTAAGAATATAGGGATAAGCCCTTTCAGCTTTTCTAAGTCTTAAGGCTGGTTTATGCTCCATGAATACTGAGCATCGGCAGCCAGTGCTGTTGCCACTCTAAATAGATATTACAATGATTTGGGAACAATGCATTCGACTGATTCCCTCAGACACAAAAATACATATATGTGTATATATAGTGAATAGGAGGCAAACATTAGCGCTCCCTGACAATACAAGCATTTTTGATGTAGAAGGGTAGAGCAAGATTAATGTCTGAGCGAGAGAAAAGGCGAGATACCACTTTGGGTGTTTGCTGGGAAAGCTGCAGCGGGAAGATGCTTTGAGAGTCTAAATCCCCCCCTGAGTACAATGCAGGGCTGCTGATACAACCAACAGACACGGGGTCACCTCCCCTCAGGGAGACAATGGGAGCACAACAACAAACTGGAGTGAGGAAGCACCGGGGACTGTGGCGGCACAAAGGCATCCAGAGGAAGGCAAAGGGGGGAAATAAAGTGGGGGGGAAGAAAAATGCAATTTGCCAGCGTTTTCCGTCATTATTATTGCTGCTAATAAGCATCAAGGGCTGCTGAATGTCAGCAGAAGCAGAAAAACGCAGGGAAAAGAAAGTGACCATTCTCCCAAAAACCTCATCCTCTCCTTTGCATTAGCGACATTCGAAGCAACGAAATTAGACTTCAGCGCTGAGTCTGCTTCTGTCATACTAAATGACAACATATGGAGGCATTTCATATGCTAAAAGATGATTTTGAAGAGGGCCGTCTTGCAGCACAAGAGAGGTATGGATAAGCAGTCCCTTTTTTTTTTTTTTTTTTTTTTTTTTTCCCCTCAAGCTTTCCAAACGGCCTCAGGGCTCCAGAACAACTCCGACCCTTGTGTCTCCTCTCCCAATCCAAGATTAGCCTGTCTTCTTGTCTTAATCCAGCAGAAACGCTGCATCCTGACTCCAACACCTCTCCACAATTACTGCACTCCATAATCCCCTGCCTGCCTCCATTTTCCCTACTGCTTTAAGAGGGGTAAAGATCAGGGGTGAGCACTCATCCCCGAGCCCTCCCCTGCCTCTCACCATGGCAGTTAAGTGTCTGTGGAAATCACAGAATGAGTAAGCCTTGTGACAGCTTATTAATACTTCTCTCTTCTCTAGGGTTTACCAATGGTCAGTCCTTAAGTATACTGTACTGGATTAAAAGGATTTGCTTGTAGCTCAGGTTGGCTTCTGCAAAGAGGTATTTCGGCGCAATTCTCCCGCGCTGTTCGTACTAAGATGTCACTTGAAGGGTCTTGAGTCGCATTGTGCGCCAGGCTGATGGTCTATGAGATATAATGTGGAACATGAGGCTAAGGTCTTTTTCATGGTCAGTACCTCCTATGATTTCGAGTGGCACTTGATCCTCTCGGGGAGCAGAGGCACTCAAGCCTAGGTCTGAAATACAGTAACTAGATGAACTGAGCGAGCGGCTCTTTATTCAGCAAAACTTTGATAGTTTTTACTGTTGTTCCAAAGAATGACCACCGCAGTTCCCTTCCACTTAAAGCTGCTGTTCACTGCAGTGTACACAGCTGAGCAACAATGACTGTGGCGCTTACAGAGACGAGAGATGTGCTTAAATGAATCATCCTGCTGGCTTAGCATAGCTTGGCTGCCTCTGTGCTCTGGATGTCTTTAATGCGTTTGTTTGCCTGCAGGCCCTCCGATTCTTTCTCCCTGCTTTCTCTGCTTTCTAGCCCGGATAGATTATACGTTTCTGTTTTTCTTTTTTTTTTTATATTTATTTCAAAACCTAAATGGACTTGAATCGATCAATACCTCATTGTGTGTGTGACGAAAGCTGCACGGGAGGGGGGCACCCAATATGACAGATGTTACAATTCAGATTTTCTTTTCATTCTTTTTCAAGTAAACACAATGGCATATCGAAAGGCATTTCAAAAGCTGTTTTAAATTGATTTAAGTTAGCTCCTTGTCATAAAGCTGTGTGTTCACAAGTATCACAAAGATGACTGGGAATGGAGAAAGAGAGTAAAAGAAAGCTGCCTCCTCCAAGGACTCTAAGCCATTGTAGGCTTCTACCCAAGCTTTAGATTTAGAAAGGGACCAAGCTTGGACAGATTTGCTCAGAAGTCTTTTCAGAAGATATTTTTTGAGCCGGAGATAGTCATCACGGAGAATAAACAACTTACTTTCAGAGAAGGGAGGGACATGAAAGAATGTGGAGGCAAAAATGTCCCACTGGTAACGAAATCAAGGAAAATAGAAGGGCATCAGAAACCTCAGAGCCTCCATATCAAATGTCCCACCCGATCTGGAATTCACAATAAAAAAGACAGCACTTGTGCATAATATAACGATTGACATGACATATCACTACAGCGGAGGAAATAAAATGGGGAAAGGAGAGAGTCTTTTATGTTCAGAAAATATGATGTGATTAGGGCTTTTTGATGCTGGAAGCTAGTCATATTTTTTCTTGCATCAAAAGGTGAGATCTTAAGTTTTTCATATTTCTAGTGCTCCATGGTATCATTCAATATCTTCAAAAATGATTACTGCCGCATAACTGAATTAATCGCCAGAAGTACAATTGAGTTGGACCCTCTGTTGCCCTAGCTACAGGGACAATACAGGGGTTTTCATCCAGTCTCATCTGTTCCATTTAGTCGACATGATTTTCGGAGCTTCTAATCTGCCATGCCTCATTCAGACGGAGCGGTGACCACAAATATGCTGCGTCCCCCAAACTGTGATAGATGGCTGAGGCGGGAAGCGAGAGGGGGGGTGGGTGGGGGGTGAGGGGGGGGAGAAGAGAAAAGACAGTAAGTTAGAGAGCGATAGTGCCCGGTTCTTGGACGGGAAGGAGAGAGATGTCTTCCACTCTGCGGCGCCGGAGCCTCGGAGAGAACAAAACATGCAATTAGAGCGGCAATACACTGTGAAGTGGTCATTACTAGAGCTAATGAGCGCGCTATCTGTCCGCACATTAAAGTGCTCGCTAACGAGGGCTTGTTCATCATCGCCGAACACAAGTCATCGCATAATCCTATCTCCTGTCTTCTCGTCCCCGTGGCAGGGAGAGAGGCTCATTTGGGCAGACGGCGGACAAAAGGATCCAAACAAGGCTTTGGCTCCGAGAGAGCGACTTCGACACTTTAAACTTGACCAGGACACTCGTCTCTCGGTGGTTCTCCTACTTCTTCTTCTCATGTCAGCCCCGCTGCGAATGTGCGCGAACTTCTGTAAATGTAGAGATGAGCAAAGATGTACTCTTTAAACACACGTTTCTGCATCTTTGCATGGCACGAAAATAGAAGATACTGGCATTTCTACAAGTCTCCCGACTGAGCACAACTTCAAGCATGGCTATCTTGGAGCTGCTTCCCTTTGAGGACTTCTCCAAAGTTTCCACAAGTGCCACCGGCAGCCACAAGAGGGCACTGCAGCCAAGCATTTTCACCCTCCAACATGTGCTCCCCTCTCGCTGGTGCTGCTGCTGTGTGGCATCCCGTACTGTAAGCTGATAAAGACAAGACAACCGATGGTTGCATCAGATAAAAGGGAAGGGAACACGCTCCATAGGGTTCACAGATTCTTAAACACTTATTATCTATTTGATTCATTCCTGATTGCAAAATATTTTCATGGGCAAATCCTCCCACAGGGCGAGCAACCTCTTGCTGCACCCCCATCCCTCCCCCACCCCCCATCATACTTTGTGTCCTTGTGTTTCTATTTACCCGAGAAAACAAGGAGTTCGGGGTGTGCGTTGAGGGGGGATGGGGTTAGTCTGCCACTTTGTCACAATGAGACGAAATCTTTGGCATTCAGCACCCCCCAGAACAGTAAATACAGCTTTACTGTAAAAGAAAAAGAAGTGAAGACGAGCGTTCTTAAAAGAGTGACTGACACAGCAGTGAAAACATCTGTATTCGCATAAAAGAATCAAAGAATGGGGATGTGAATTTGGATTTTTTTTTTTTTATACATATTTCTGCATGTGTATGTGTGAGTATGTGCGTGTTTGTTTCCCTCCTGTCTCCACGGGGCAATGTTCTGGCAGTCACAATCGGATGAACAAGTTTTCCCTCCACCATTGTTGAGTCTCTAACACTCCGCTATGACTCATTTCATACCCTGTAATTATGTTTGGGGAAAAAAACAGACTTTAATTCTCTTTAATTGTGTAAAGCTGAGCAAACTGGCTGCTGAACACAGACGTAACCTTGGGCACCAATATCCCCACATAAACCACAACTGCGTGAGACCTCAAGATAAAAGATGGGGAAACAGGAAAAAGCACAAATAAACAGTTGCACCGCGCCGTTGTCAGCGTAGATTTTGCATTTCTTGATTTGAAATCCCACCAGAAGAAGAAAGTAGGCAAATTCAGGTCAATGTGAATTATTCTTTTGCCTCGACATGATACATTTTAATGGGAATAATACTATTAATAAAATCATCCGGCAGTCTAATTGTTGTATGGCACTGTCGCAGACCCTGTGGAGGGAGCGTATCTGTGGTGCATCTCAAGAGTGCTTCTGATTACTTCCTCTCTATTCATCATTTTGTCGTCTGGCCCCAAGGCATCAATAAACAACTGTCATGGATCCAAGTGATGGCAAATCAGTCAGCTTTCACAGCACAAAGCCACTAATGCAATTTTATTGTTCATTACTTTATCATAATATTATATCTATTATATCTAACAGCCAGATTAAGAAGTCTCGTGTTTGATTATCTCGCGAGTTTCAGGTAAAAACTGTGTTTCCACGAAGGAGATTAACATCGTACAAACCAGGTGCTATCTCAATCTTTTTGTGGCATAATAGGGTGTGATATAGTCTATCAACTGCACCGTCAGTGTGTGTATGTGGCCGTGTGTTGTATGCATAGATAGATAAACACACACACACACACAGATGCACGGAGTGATGTGCAATCAGAAGCATCAGAGAGTTTAGCTGCAGTAGCATTGCCCCCAAGGGACTGCTGCTGTGCCTGTGCAAACATGTGGACCTCGCTCCGCCACCTGGGAGCGAAAAGGGGAAGACAATCAAGATCAGCTGCCCAGATAATCTCTGTTTAGGACACTACATGCATTTAGGCTGAAACGTGAGACTGCACGGGAGTTGTTTTTGATCTGTACATGTTTGTTCAACGTTTGTATCAGGCAGGGACCAGTTTGTGGGATGAGGCGGTGAGCACGGTGGCTGGAGAGAGCGAGGGGGGAAAAAAAAAAAGGAGTGGGAAAGGAGGTGGGGGTGTGTGCAAGACTGAAACTTGCGAGCGAGCCGAGGTATTTCAGCGCGAGCATGCACACTTGCTAGATTGAGCTCGAATGAATTCACAATTTAATAGGACTCCAGACAAAATCTGTGCACAGAACCAATTTCAAAGCGCCCATTTCGGGGTCAGTCTCATCTCAGCTGTGCTGGGCAGCAATCACGCTGCGTGCACACAAATGATGCTTAACCACAATTAACCTGGAGGGTGTGCCGTGTACTCTAGGACCATTCAATCTCACTTTCATATCGCCAAGAAGTTAGAAGTTAAGAGATTGTCTTGGCTCCTCTCTCATCAAGCATCAATAATTGATTGAGGCTTCTGGGACACATTGTGCATTGTGTCTTCGGGGGTGATCAGCAAACGGACCCCTCGCGTGGGAGGAGAGGGCACCCAGTGGTGCTTTGCTTGACCCAACCAATCCTCTATTATTTATTACAGCAAAAAGGATCCTGGTGGATGGGTTAAGCAGGTCAGTCCACATTTAGTGCTTCCTCGACGGACGTCCCCGCGGTTTAGATTGAGCATTTCGCGCTACGCTGCCTCTCCCACACATGCCCTGATTTGATATTAATATCAATCTTCTTTTTACCCTTCTCTTCATTGAGATTAGCACCTCTCTTTTTTTCCCCCCATTCTGACATTCATTTTGCTCTAAGGAGGACAGTGTGAAACATACTTTGCTGTTGAAGAATAAAATCCTAAATTGGTATTTTTTTGTGAGCACACACATGTCTAAATAAAGCTCACATAAGTTTATTCCATGCAAATCAACTCAACCCTGCGCTGTCACACACACACAAATGTTTAAAACTGGAACAATATCTCCCCTTGTAGCAGTCCGTTAAAAATGAGTGTTAAGTTTATTATGATGGGAAACAAATCACATTTGAGCACATTAGCTTTGATTGAATATTTCCTCCTAAGCAGTTAAAATCAAATGAAAATAGGAAGCAACGCCAGACTTGACAGACAGCTTCAGGTTTGTGTTTCACCGTGTTCAAACGTTAGCCAAAAGGCCTGTGGCAACGTCCTCGACAAACGCCGTATCAGTCTGTCCTGTCACCACGCCATTGTTCAACGCTGACACCAGCATCCCACTCAGACATAAGCGGGGTCAAAGTTCGGACCTCCAGCACTTACACAGACGCTAACAAATGGCGTCCGAGCGTGACCTCGGGGCCCCGGGGGTAAAACAATGAGGTCAAACAACACGGCCTCTGCCAGGTCCCATACAGGCGCTGTGCTTGAGAGCGACAATAATTCTGCATGAAGAGTTACCCTGTGAAATAATGGCGTGGAACCATCCATCAAAGACTAACAAAGCTGAGGCCAAAGCACTGCAAGGAAGACGGTGAGAACAAACCTTTAAGTCTCTTATCAGCCGATGAAGGAAATTACACGGCTGCAACCCTGAAACATTTAATTAGCAGTTTATGTACTATCATGCTATATCACATCTCTGCCACCACTTCTCTACAATTGCCCTAAACGCCTGGAGCAGTTTGTAGTAGGTTTGATAGGGAACTCTTCTTCCAGGCCTTTTGTTTCTGCTGGCGCCTGGGTTTTTTTTGCCTCATTGTCAAGTCTCACTTAAAGTTGATTCTTGTCTCAGATATCCTCATTTCAGAATACATGAGAGCTCATAACACCTACAACCACCGAAGGTGCACAACAAATTAAATTCGCCCCCCGACAATGTGACAGATTTGGAACATTTTCAGGGAAGGAAGATCCCTTCTTTACAGCTCAGCTTTCGCCGGTGATCGCAATCAAAGTGTGTCTCTTTGTGTTGCGGCGTGCCCTTTGTGCGGGTGCGTATGTGAGTGTGTGGTTGGGTAAATTTGTGTTGCCGGGTCACCTTGAGCGTTTTGGCGCACATGGCATGAGGGTCCCGTCGCTGTCTCTGGCGCGCTTCGCTGAGCACTTCCTCAAGCGCGACACTCCCACTCCAGCAGGGATTTCCACACACCAACGGTTGAATCTTCCTCTGGGCCTCCATTGCTAACCATTAGCGGCGGATTAGGAGATCGGGTAAACGGAAGAGGAAAGGCTCCGGGGAGTAGCTATCAGGTGGCTTTCATAACTGACGTCCTCAGATGACCATCTTGGGTTAGAAACTGGCTCTTGGTTTGAACTAGCCTATCAGACTGGGTTAAGATGTAGGCCAGCAACAGAAAGCAAAAGGTGGTCATCTTTGTTATATTCTTTAAAAAAGTTTTCAAAGCCTC
>JBCAUF010000633.1:4285433-4297795 GCA_038406115.1 Haemulon aurolineatum
CACACACACACACACACACACACACGGATGTTGTACACCACATCCTATTGCTATTATCATCTCATCTTTCTCTCTTGGTGCATGTCCACAAATAGGCCACACGCGCCACTTCAAAGTTTATTTAACATGCCACCACATCACAGAGTAACATCTTTAATGTGCTATTATGTCAGATAATTTAGAAAATAAATAAATAAACTACTTTTAAAAATCTGAAGCAAAAACCTTGAATTTGTAGATGTGTTTTTAAAGATATCATCGTGCCTAAACCGGATAGAAATGTGTAGAAAAAAATAAATCATTTTATTTTTGTAACCAAAACAGGACGAAATGCAGTTGATTTTCCTGCCTGTGATATTCCCACATTTCAGCAGCATCTGTGTCTCTTTCTCACGCTCTCTCTCCGCTCCCCGTCTCTCCCCCCTCCCTGCACACGCATGCGTCAAGCCTGTAGCCTATAACGAGAAGATTTCCATCATATCTTTCTTTACAAAACCCTGAAATTATCGTTAAGGAAGAAGAAGGGAAAAAAGCCCGTTTTTTGGGGAGAAAAATCCCTCCTAACCCCCCGACCTGCAGAACAATGTAGCCCACAGCTGAGGACGCCCCCGACTTTTCTTTTTTCTCCCCCTCCCCTCCTCCAAAACGCGAGCGCAAAAACGGATGCTTGCAAAAAGAAAAAGCTCCTGAAATCCTCCAAATCTGCAGGCAGAGCTGTGATGTTCATCAGCAAATCGTGAGGTAGTATATTCTGCATGCTCGGACTATATATTCCATATTTAACTGTATATTTAAATTGTGTTATTGTTATCTTTCACCGGGCAGCGAGGTGTAATTTGACATGTGGCGTTCAGGCTCCTGTACATAACGCCAGCTTAGGCTTCATTTTGAGATCAATGAATTAGATAACGGGGAATTATTTTAGGGGCTGAGCCTCCCTATACTCACGAGGGGCAAGTCAACTATGTTTCTTATTCAAAAAAACGGATTGTCTAATAAATGCACGCCTGAATGTTCCCTCGACAATTTAACGAGATAATGAGAAATGCAATAGGTTTTAATTTGCTCGGAATTGAGACGATTAGTTTTTTTTTCCCATCCGCGGCTTCCTCTCTTCAGTTTGTTTTCAAAGATAAATAATCGTCGCTGCATAGGAGGCGGCCAGCTGTTCAGAGATACAGACGTGAAATTACAGTTTAGAAATAAAAAATAGTTGTGGTTTTTATACTTGAGTGCGCGTGACCACGTTAAAAAACTTTCTCTCCATCTCCAAACTTAAGGAAATGTGAAGCGACTTGATTGTCATAACATACAGTCATGCTAAAAATAAATGAAAAAGTGGAAAATAAGAATATAACTAATAAGAAATTCACAAATGATTGCAAAATTACGCACGGACACGCACTGGCGCGCGCCCGGGACCACCCCACACACCCTTCACTTTCACACACACACACACGCACACAAAACTAGGATTATCTAAGGACACATGTCCATCCATCTCGCCTTAAAAAGTGAATGGGGAGCGGCCTGACACACGGAGAGCCTATTAGCCAACTTGGGCTCCCGTGGAGAGCATTGAGGTAAGCTCCCCCACCGTAACTGTCCATGGTGCTGAAGCGGTAAGAGGTTTTCTTTACTGCACACTTGCGTCCTCCCTCAAAAACTCTTAAAAGCTAGGGTTGACATTTCAATGCCTTTTATTGTATTTCCATCCTATTCAGTGATGGTTCTCTGTAAAAATAAATAAATAAATAAATAAATAAAAATAAAATATTAGGAACTGAGACAACTCACATGGTGTACAACTTTCCTAACTCCCCCCTGCAGAATGTTTTTAAGCCTGTTTTTTCGCAGTGTGGAAGAACTGCTGTTAAACCACATTTGGAACTAATAAATTATGGCACCATAAATGATCATGAACACATTCTCATGGTGTCAAAATACGCCTGTCTGTCCCTTCGCATTACTGTAGGACTCCGGATAAACTCACCAGAGACTTGTCAATATAATATATATCTGTATGCATACATGTTGTATAATACAGGACATAAAGATGTGAAAAGGAAAAAAAAACACACAAAGCAAAGCAACAGCAAACTCAGTGAGTTCACCTTTCTAAAGAAGAGTCTGGAGCATGTGATTTCTGGTTGAAGGACAGTTACACTGACATTGTACCTGAAGTTACCCAGTGGTATTTACACCTTTGCCTCATTGATGCCACAGGCTGGACATAATCTAAACATGGCAGTCCCCCACTATCTACACTGAGCTCCTCTTGCAACACATCCACTTTGAACCAACTCCGAATGAACTTGGAATAGTCAGAAATGTATGTGCAACAAGAGCAACACAGACACGGTGTTCACTTTTAGTTACCGTCACCGACTTTTATTTCCGATCTGTATTCAAACTTTTCAAACAGTGACAGATTCAGCAGAATGGCAGCCCTCACGCCACACTGCTCATATTCCTTAGGAAAAATGAAACCATTTAACAGCTGCAGAATATTATACATATCTCTAAGCCTCATTTACTATATTTTCACATACAAAGTGTTCATGGTCAGGGCATTTGTCTGCATTTTATAATGAGTGTCCCTGGAAATGATATTTTCTGATAAATGTACTGGCAGAATTATAAACTAAATTTCAGTCTATAGATTCTTAGTTACATTATCTGCTTACAACTACTATCCATTGACATTAGGAAGCAATCAAACTGGCAAAGGGTAGTGTAAGATGTATTGCCAACATGGGGCATGGGTTACCGAAAATATATCATATATCATGTCTTTGTGGTGACAATTTCTCACTAAGGAAGTTAAATCTGACTTGAATAAAACCTTTTAAAATGACTGTACTTAAGCTGTTCTCGCTTTTTTGTGCAACTGTGGATAGTACAGAGCAGAGCCGAAAAAAATTAACAAAGGTTCAAGGCATCAGGTAATAATGAAAGGATAGGGGCAATACTTCAAAGACCACGAGGTCCACATCACACAATTATACAACACAATTAGGATTAAAGGGGCAAAAGAGATAACAGCAGATAGGGATAAATTATCACAAAAGGAAAGATGTGACTCTCTCCTGACCTTCATTAAGGGAAAAAAAAACTCATTTAGAGCTGGCCTTCTTTGCAGGGGGATTTGAGCCTTTCACATGAGACTGTGACTCACCAGATAAGATTTACAGAGTCTAAATGAGAATCTGAACTACTTCTAAACAATAACATAAAATGTATTTACAAAATAAAACAAACAGTGATATGTATATATATACATATACATACTGTAAATCATACAATAAATGCATTTACTGATTGCTATTGACTGATTTCAGAATGGTTTCATGCCATACGGAGCATAAATTTACTGTTAATAAGACATAGTTTGGGAACACAGTTGAGATAATCAATACCATTATCAGAATCATCGAATATCTTTCTAAACTCTTACATTATACTCATAGTACAAGGTTGTTGACTGTTACTATGGTAACCATGGACATGCATATAGTGTTTCCATATCCGTTCAACAGCTTCTATATTGATGTTGCCCTCAAAAAGAGCATCCAATAAATGATTTGACTATTGTTAGTTCCAGGACAATAAATCAGTGTAAAATTGTTGCTCAAGTCTGTAAGCGCCACTTTGTCGACCTATCCTGTGCCCTCTGGTCACAATACTTCGTCAGCGTCCTCACAAACAACACAACATAACAAACAACAACTTAAACAAGCTAAGAAAAGTTGGATAACCTCTGATAGAAATATTGTTCTTTCTATTCTCTCTAACTTCCATCCCTTTCACTTTTCATGCCAGACAGGACACATCTGCTTCTGGCTGAAGATGTTTTGAGAATGTGATTAACAAATTTGTTTTTGTGGGGTACGGGGGACATCTTGATCACTCAGTGGACCTCCAAATTACGTTAATATATAATAAATTTGCAAAAGTGAAAAGGCTACATATGTTTTGGTGAAAACATAACACAGATTGAATTAAGTGGTCCATCAGCATAATGAGGGAATGTTGTTAATTAGCATACCTGGCAAGTCGCACAAATGTTGATCTCAACCTATCAGCAAAATGTTCTCTAACAACTTATTTCATTTGTTTTACGCCAAACACATACAATACACCAAAAGACTTAAGATTTAACCAAAATCATGATCTTTCCCTAACCTCAACCAAAGTGCTTTTGTCTCTGAACAGAGGCTAACTCTTTCAGCGATTACACTGCAATTATGAAAATCAAGCCACATACAAAGGTAATTTCCAGAACATTGGGCTGCTGATCCGTACTGTGTGCCAAGCCTGGCAGTCCCTCCTGTGAAAAGCTTCATTCAATAACTACAAACAGAATTTCTCTACAGTCTTTGTAATGCTGCATTATTTCTGGGTGCAGTGTAAAGACAGACTCATGGTGTCACTCAAAAGATGCTCTACTAAACTACATTTTGTTTGAGATTCGGTTCTGTTGCCACACCCTGTGACAACTCAGGGTATCTTCAGCACTACACAGGGACTTGTAGACAAAGCATATGATGCCTCTACATAGCATTCTAGCTGTGCTCCCATCTAAATGTCATCGAGGTCCTTCTTTCCCTCCTTTCCACAAATCGGCTGAACAAAACTGTGAAATCAGCCACTGGAAGTTGTAGACTATACAGGAGGTGCTTGAAGAATGGAGGCACTGGCCAATAAAACTCAAACATCCATGCAGCAACTATAGGAACCTTGCCTTTATCCAGACAGCAAAGGTCCAACTATCAGCAAACCACCTGGACAAACCACTAATCCTCTTTAATTTTGTGACAGTCCTGAAGGTAATTGATGTATCTTTCAAATGTCCAAACTTCCTCCACATCTGCCTGACATGGAACCATGATGATCCCACTTTGCCACTGAAATACTCACTGGTTTTCTGTCACCTGCAAGATGTCCTCCAAGGAAACTCACTTTCTCCCACATCCTTAACTATTTCTATCCTGCTAATGAAGGAGCCCAACTCATGATCAATCACATCTTCTAACTGCACCATCTTCTCCAGGATATGGTACGCAATACAGAACAGCCCTGGAAAGTCACAAAATTCTTCGGCTCTTCCATCAGTCTCATCTGCCGTGTCCTTTCCCAGTCCACTACGCAGAGAGCTATCCCTTTCCTCATGTCCAGGCACCTAGTACTTGAAGCAATCAATTCTAGGATCTGAGTACTTCTCAGCAAATATCTGAGTACTCCTACATACTCCTTCTATGTTTCTACATGGGGCCTTCATAGTGTTCTGGGGTAACCAACCACCTCACTTCCCCAGGCCAAGTGATGGGACAGAACTTTGGCATTTGTCAGTCAGACTTGGCAAAAACCCTCTTGTGATGCAACACCAGAGAGCAACACCAATAATCAGCAGATTTGCTGCACATCACAGACCAGAGGTGAGGGTTAAGATCTGCACAGATGATCTCCCAGTTTTCAGGAGGCCCACCTTTACTGTCTACTGTCTGCTGAGGGTGCACATTTGCAGCAGGCACTTACAGTACCTGCTTGACTGCTGGTGCCAAAGAACACTCCTAGATTCTTCCTTGCCAAATCTTGGAGGCAGATCCTATTACAAACTTTCATTGGAGTCATCCTGAGCAACCTATGGAAATCAAACTGCCACAGGAGAAAGGTTCCTGTCATGACTGTGCCAAGAAAATTAGAGGTCTGTGGGTCAAAATAACCAAAACTAGTCAAAGTCAGTGTCCTCATCTGGATCAGGCTCACGGTTGCTTTTGTGGTGATAGACACAGAAATCTGCTAAAGAAATACACATTGAGAAAGACCAAAAGTCTGATGCTGAGGAAAGGTCTTGCCCCGAGGGGAGGATGAAGCTCTTGCTAACTTGAGCAATACAACTCTCTCAAAGTCCTGATTACACGACAAGTCCAGTTTTGTGGGCTCACCTTTAGCGTTGATTTAATTTTTAATCCATTATATATTATTCATACATCAATCTGTTTTAACTTAGAAGAAGTTCCACTTTCTTAATGCCAGACAAAGCTTGAGGTAATATTCATTACTAAACACCATCATGGCTGACAAAATGGTGATGTACAAGACTCACCTCTGACAACAGCTGTCTCCCAAATCACAGCTGTGATGTTATTCACCGTTATACTACATTCTGTATTTTGGGGAAATTCTCAAATTAAATAACTCCTGTTCTTTTTAAGTAAAATATCCATGATAACACCTATGACACATTTATACTCACTCATTACCTCTCATTACAGCCTGAAGCAATATCTCATCAGTGGACGTAATTTGTCTGTTGGAGTGCGTGCCCAGCATTGACATTCAGGCTCCGTCGGTCCTTTTTAATTATTGGAAAAATACTTTTTTTTAAATAAATACAGCACAGAATAGTGTGAGGTATAATGTTTTGATTAATTGGATTTGGTGGTTATATTACAGTGTGAACACCCAGAGGTAAAACAAATGTGACATTTACTGGGAAAGCACATCTTGGTGCTCAACTGTCCAGTGAAACTGTAAATTATAATTCCTTTAGAACTAGATAAAGAAACAGGTGAACATTTTATACTCATATTCATTTTGACATTGTGTATAGCTTTCTTTTTAATACAAACCTCGCTTGTTTTAATCTCTCATCACAGGGCTACCAGTGGCTCCACTGAGTCTGAGATCTGAACCTCAATACATGGTGCAAAGCTCCTGTGAGTCAGGTGATGAATTCAAAACTGAAACTGAAAATCAATATTCCACAGTGCTACTCTTGAATGTCTCAGAATTATACATATCAATCAACCCCCTCTTGTACCTTTTCCCCTTGCTTTGTTTGCAGAATTTGCATCCTGGATCATGAAGTGGGACAAAGCGCTGCTTGTGCAATCTGAGCTGGACCGTAGGTATTGTAAAACATCAAAAACATCTACAACAACTCAAATGTGAAATAAGGAAAAATGGGCTGTTAAAGAATGTAGAAGCTTTTGAAGGCAGACAGACTGGTGGAGAAAAAAAATACAATTCTACAAATCTGTATCAGTGAATGATTAATTAATTTCTGTTGAATGATCTGTTCTTGCCTTGTGAGATATCAGTTTCCATTTCTTTTACACTTTTACAGAAGATCTCAAGAGACAGCGGGTTCAAAAGACAGTTCAATTTAGAGTTCCCATTGGAAATGGTTTCAGAGAGTCTTTGCCATACGTTGGGCTTTGATGTGTTTTAACTGTCGTAATCTTACTGTTCAGAGATGGGGAAAATAAATTCTGTTAATTTTTTCCATTGTAAGTGCTCTTTTTTTCTCTTGACTTCACGTTACATTTAAGATAGGCCTACTTTGCTAAAATATTAAAAGAATACCATGGAAATATCAATATAAAACTTTTGTTTGTTATCTACATGAGAATCACAGTTTTCAGTTTCCATTGTACATAGTAAGGCACAGATTAGTTTGTACTAGTGTGAATACAGTATATAATAATTGTGTTACTTCAAAGACAAACTATATTTGCTTAAAAGGACAGAACTGACCTCTGTCTTGAAAGATAAAGATTCTGATTGAATCACAGCTATTATTTGGCATATGGAGCTTGACCTCCATCATGTTATAGCTGGAAGGTGACTTGCTGTCAAATCTGCTTTGGACCCGGCAGGTCATTTATTAACGAAAGAAAAGATTGATTTCCTGTCAAAGGCACTTGTTCCACATTTTTTTGTTCTTTTTCTTTAACTTAACAGTTGTCTTTGGCTCGCGTTTGACCCACACTTTGCTTTCTAATAAGTGCCACATTTAGATATGTGCATTCGCAGGTAGATCTTTGATAGCTGTTTATTCAGAAGCAAACCAAACTTGAAAAGAGGATATAACCTCAACTCAGAACTCTGGAGGGGTGGACTAAGATTGAAATTGGTCTGACTCGCTCCCTCTCTCTCTCTTGAATTGAGGGTCCATTGTAGTACGTCAAACAAAAGGTTTTTATCAGAGGCTCTTAATGTAACCCCCTCCCCTCACTCTCACGGCCACCAACTCGTTCTTCTCTTCCTCTCTTTTCTCATTCATTTATTCCACTGTGTGTGGAAATAGGCTGGGCAACAATTAATTTCAGAGTGAATTCAGGCAGGATCTATTACCCCTCTCTGCCTCTATTGCTCTAATGGAAATCTATTTCACTTCTCTTTTGTGTCCAATATAATTTAATGCCCATTTTATTAATGGCCTGAAATAATTACGGAAGGCTTTTGTGATTCTTGAGTATGTTTCATTTAATTGTGTAATAAATGTCTAATCAGAGCTCCCATCTGAAGCCATTATGGCATTAAAATTAACAATTACGCCACAAATGTCTTGGTGAATGCGTTGGGGTCTATAGAAATCGTTGCTGATAACAAGACACATATAAATCATTCATGAGAATTTTTTCAGAGAAAAGCGGAGTGAGAGATAGGAGGATGGGAGGGAGAAAAAAAGAAGTGGGGGAAGAAAAGAGGAGAAGAAAGAGGCTGAGTTTTCTTTATTCCATTGAAAAACCGGGGATGGCCAAAAGATAGGGCATTTTAAAACTGTGTCACCCTCTCCAGTCCCTTTCTTCCCCTGTCTCTCTCTATCTCCCTTTAATTTGCCTTCCTCTTTATTTTTGAAGTGACAGATTTCACTTTGGGAATTCATTAACCGTTAACTTGAGCGATAAAATATCTATCAGGCCCTCTGCCCGGTTCCTTTGCTAAGCTGCGTGGCGCTCCGGTTCAACGTTGTGGGTGACCGAAGGCAATTAAAGAGGCTTCACACTCTCTCACTCACCCAGTGTCACTTGCTCAGTGAAAACAGGAAGGCTGCTCAACGTACCAGCAAGAATTGTTTTCTTAGTAGCCAAGTATACAAATTTCATGGTATGGGGAAACTCCATCTGCCACTAAAAACCCTCGTCAGTTCCTCTGTGTCATTTCCAAGCTAATATACTACAATTGGTTTTGGTGAATCTATTTTAATAGCATAAGGTTTTGGCCTTCTTTGTTCTCTATTACCATGATGCACAAAGGGCCTCCCCAGGCAATGGATTGCACCCTGGTCCTAACCAGACTCTTTCAAGTGAGAGTCAAGGAAGTGACTTTGATGTAGATGAAGTCTCATGTTAATGAGAAGGTTGATGTTATTCTTAATCAAACACCCCGTTTTTTGAATCAAGCAATCTTGGATAAGTTGGTTGATATCAGCCATCTTGGACTCTCCACCTCTTTTTTTACCCCTGAATAAGCTGCATCATTTAAGGCACAGATGTCAGTACACATAATATTGGTTGGTCACTGACCAATTTTGGATCCTATATTTATATCCTACAGTATATATAATCTTTTGGATTATATATAAATATATGAACATGTATACAATTAATTTTTTTGTTTAGTTTTTTTTCAAATAGAATTGAATTTAAGTACTGTACCATATACTCTCCCACAATCAGTGTCCTGCAAAGGACGTTACTGTTAAGTCTGTATGTATCAGAGGCGGAACATGGTCCTTCTTTAACATATGGCCTTGTCTGCCAAATACAGTCTGAACTGCAGCGAAACATAATCCCATATTCTTTAAAAAAAAAGGTTCTGATGGGTTTTGGTTGGTAATCCATTCTTTCCTCGTTAAAATGTCTTAAAACAACTACACCTGTCTTCCGGTTATATTCTTTGTTGAGTTGTGTATTAACATTATTTTGAATGTTTCCAAGACTCACAGACATACATTGTTTTATTTGAGTAATGGGGTGTTACATTTGGTTGCCAACAGTAGCCTGTTTCAGTAATTATCAAGAATGATACATCAGAAATCACATATTGTGTATTTAAGTAACATTTTCCCATAATTTTGTACCAATTTTACATTTTAAACTTGTCATTTTCTCTGTCTTATGTGATCGTTAAAACTCTTCTGATAAATCCAGTCCAATAGTTTGAATTGACAAAAAGTCACTACAGTAGCTGCATTGCTAACATTTCTTAGGACCAGCTACTATGTGCCTTGTAAGAGTAATCACTATTGTGGAGAGCTTCTCACATTTCTCTGCAGTAAGGAGAACTTTACAAGTTCACCAACTACTTTGTTGTTTGAAAAGTTCAGTAGACTTTGTCTCTTATCATATCCAGAAGCCTCTTATCAATCAGTTAGTTGTTACAGTATCATTATCATGATAGCCTTGATCGTTCAAAATCCCTTAAGCAGCCAAAAGAAAATCAATGACCCACATAACACAATGAATTCCACTGGAAAATGTTCCTAAAACATATTGTATCATGTAACAAAACACAGCTAAAAAAGTTTGAGGTGAGTCATGGTAACAATGTCAATGTAAGCGGTACTATGGTTAAATGTGAAGCTGCTGATACCATATGCTTAAGAGGTCCTGACTCTGATTCACCACTGCAGTATGAGAACTCAATAATCACAGCACAGAGCACAATCAAAACAGTGTGGATTTTTTCCAAGGCGAGCAATGTTTTCTTTTCTAAATGATGAATACATTTTTATCTTTCCAAGAGCCCCTGAAGGCACAGTGTTCGAAGCTGTCATATAACCTTGGCAAAAACAAAAGTTGTGCTATTCACTGATGCTGCTATTCAATAGCTGATGAAAAATCTGAGGCAACTTTCAAGATTCTACAAGTGGACTGACATTAATGGAAACTAATGGACAGAGGTCCATTTGAAATGACACTGAGAGCAGCAAAATGCCTTGAATTGCTCTCTGTCAGAAATACTATAACAGACACACGAGAGCTACTTGTGTATCTGTGAACAGCACAAAGATTGTCTGGGTCACGTTGTTTTAACAAAGAAGACAGTCCAAGACGGTGATATTCAATGTCACTACGTCAAATCCTCCCCATCACGCCCTGCATGTGCCCATCCCATGCATGGGTACGAAGATGGACTCCACCAGCATCAGTGGAAACTACCACAGCGAGAGGCAAATACACAATGCAAGCTGATTTTTTTCCAATACTGAATGGTGTGCAGTGATTAAAGGTCACCGAGCACAAGCTGTCGTCCCTCCTTGTGTCCATTCTAATGTTGCTTCATGCTAAAAATGAACTCCTGATGGATCTATATGAGGGGGGAGCTGTGTACGCCCACAGGCACTGAGGGAGAAATGCCAAACTGGACACAAATCACTTTAACCATCTCAGCTATTTACTACATTTCTCCTTATTAGGGTTTCCTTTGTCCAAACAGATCTTCTCCTTTTTAATTATGCATTTAACTAATGTGCAAATTAACCTTGGCATTTTCACTTGTGTCTTTGTGATCACACCTTACCCCCCTCCCCTCCCCAACCGCCACTACCACCACCTCTTCTTCCAACCAATTTAATTCCAAGCTACAGATTTCATGGTCAATTTTATCTCGCTCACTCTCAAAGAGACCATCATCAATTCTTCACAACTTTTCATGTCCCCTTTCTCTGCAGATTCACTGCGAAATTGCCTATTCAGGTTATTAAATAACTGTGACTGCTATAAATTTCTGGCAACACCCTGTGCTTTGAATATGCATTTGCAATGCTGACCTCCAGCAGCAATTAGTCTTAGTCTTTGTTTATCCTTTACACACATCACACAGCTCTTTTCACTCTTTGTTTCAGCCTCATTAGAGGACTGCAACAGCTACGTGCATCGGGAAGTCCAATCTCACTTTGCGTCAACTAAACCTCTTGTTTCATTTCAGGTTCTGGTGAAATATCACATCAAGCAATAAACAGTTAGCAGTACATTTCAATTGAATATGGCAGTTTTCTCATAAGAGCTGTCAAGAAATATGAGCACAAAAAGTTGACTTTTGTTTAACTACAAAAATTAAAAAGAGGCCACAGAATATTTGTTTGGCATCATAGAGACACAAACTCAAATTACATGGCTGCAAAATCTATTCAAAAATCTAATCACCCTGATTTTGTAGACAAGTTTCTGAGTGACGTCATCCTGAGATGTGCACAAGAAAATAGACCTGTTTGAGTGAGAAATCATGAGATGCACACCCTAACCCTAACCCTTCACTGCACAAATTGCAAAAATTAATGGATGGAAAAATGCTCAATATCCCCAGAAGAAAACCCCCCTGTTAACTAACAGTGCATGATTAGCTATTGGCATCTAGTGACCTGGTTAGAGAGCCCTGGATTTTAATGAGGTGATGGACAGTTCTGCACAGAAACTGGTGAGGAAAAGAAAATCTCTTTTTTTTTGTACGGACTGTCCACACTGTTACTGTAAGTTTATGGCTGTTTAATAAATAGAGCAAATGTTTGTCAGGCTCTGTGATCAACACTGATGATCTGTGATCACTGATCACTCCTTTTAAAAGTA
>JBCAUF010000633.1:4348835-4360268 GCA_038406115.1 Haemulon aurolineatum
AAGAAATAATGAAATCAGTGCACATGAAATGTCAACTCAACCTTATTATCAGAGCTTGCAAGTTCACCAGTGGTGACAACAGTGTCTGTATGATCCATGACATCACCATACAAAATAGATGTGTATAATAGTGTAAGTGAGCCTTGGATTAACAAATCAAATCAGAACTGATGTCTTTAGCCTTCATCAGATAAACTTTGATGAAAACTTTCTGATAAAACTGTTTCTCTGCGACTCCTCAAATGTACAAACCCTTGTCCATTGTAAAGACAGTCCATGCAGTCCAAATGACACACACACAAAAAAGATATTAAACTGTAACTATGCCTATTTAAGAAAACAACTCACACACTATGTATAGTACACTCAGCTCGAGTTGACAGCGCAATGAGACACTGCTCAAGAAATTGCCATAGAATTGCTGCATGAATAGCAGATAACTAAATAATAAAAAATAAGTAAAGTAGACTGTATAAAAACTTCAACATAATAATGGCTGTATTTTAGATGACATGCAGATCACTTACAATTATTTCAGTGATTGCATGAAATATTAAACTTGAACTATAAAGCCTGAAAGGACTGTGTCACTCATAAAAGGCACAAGCCATTCAATGGCATGAGATCTGGCCATTATTAACACAGAACATCGGTCATATTCAGCTCGTACAAGAGATTAAGTTCATAGTCACTCTGGAGGAGAAAAGATGAACCTTCAAAATGCAATAGTTGTGCTAAAAAGAAATTAATTTGTAGATGGAGTTTCTGAATTGCATGAAATTAAATAACTGTCCATAGATATTTCCTCCCAAAGAAAGAATATAGGGGCCAATATTAGAGCGCAGACTGGCTTCAGTTACCTCAAGCCTCACCTCAAATGTCAAGATAAATGCGGAGACTGAGGAAGATCTAATATAATTGACCATAACAGAAAGACCTTGGGTATTTTGTCTCTAAAAGCCAGCAAAATGAATGCACAGCTTTGAATTAGAGGGGTTCATCTGCTTTGTGTCTTCTTTCACTGCCCTATCTTTTATCTCAACCTTGTGTTGAAAAGGATTTAATTGATTTTAGAAGCCAAATTTTTAAATGAATGTCTATACAGAATAAACACAGAATGCCGTGCCCTCACCTTATTTATAGTTGCCCATTGAAAGGATGCAGCCTCTGAGGAGTGCATGTTGACAAGTTCATGGAGTAAACATTGGAGGGGTTACATGAGGATGTGGAGATGAACAACAGGCGATATTTAATACTCCCACAATAGCCTTCTCTCTCTCTCTTTCTCTCTCTCACTCATGAAATGTTGGAGGGGGAGAAGTGGCTAGTCAGGTGAGAATGTTCCACATGAAAACACAAGCAGCAGTAGGAGCTTAATGGGAAATTCAAATATTGCCAATCGTTGTACAGACGTGACAATGTCACCGCAGTACCGTATTAACTGAGAACTACTGATAACCGGGTCTAAGTCCAGCGCAAATCCATCCGCGTTCATTTACCTAGCAACCCGTATCAGCCCAGGCCGGAACAGACACGGACTTAGAGCATCAGAAACTTAATAAGCACTTGGTCCCACTTAACACTAAGTGCTACAAGATATGCGTTTAATATCTGCTAGTCCAGGTAGTCAGGAGTTTAAGCTATAAAAATGTCATTTTACGTCTGTAATCCTGTCTATTAGTCTGAGGTTTTAGGGGTCTAAATGTTAGGTGAACACTGTCATATGAGGCGACCGTGTACAGCAAGAACCTCACTGTACAGATGTTCAGCATGAATGGAGATGCAATACTCATCATACAATTAAAATGATTTTCAATGAGGGGTTGTGACTACAAGTGCTCTACATACAATTCTTACAGGTATGTAAACTTAAAGCTGGAGCTAATCAGCCAATGTATGATTTGTATTATATACTGAATTACATGTTTCTGAAGGGAGGATATAGACCATGAAAAGTAACTCAAATCGTAGTTTGTGTGTGAACATATACATATATATACATATGTGCATGTGTAGTCTATATGTGCGTGTGTGTGTTTTAGGGACTGTAAGCAAATTATTATGAGGGAAGGGAGGGGAAAAAAAGGGGGATTTTGGATATTTTTCCTTTTGCTAAAAGGAGGATTTTATTCTGACATTTGGGGAGGAAAGCAGACGAGTGTTTTACAATTAGCTCATTCCAGATTCATATTTCATTTCGTTGTTCAATTGTGCAATTTCTGTAAAAAATAAAAAATAAATAAACTTCTAAGATGAATTTCTCACATCATGTAATGGTTTCTTGGAAAAGGTTTTTCCATGTACAGTGAACAATAGAGCTGCAACAACTAATCAGTTAGTTGCCAACTACTAAATTAATCACCAACTATTTTGATAATTCTTTAATAAAAAAAGATAAACATTTCAAAATCAAAAAGGATGTCATTTTGGAGTGTGGGAAACACTAATCCACATTCTAATAATTATCTGATGTTTTATTGAACATTTTATATAACGAATGAAATAAACACAGAAAATAAATGCTAGTTGCAGCCCCAGTGGCCAACAATCCTGCCTTTATATCAAGGCTCAATGGGAGTAGTAGCTAATACTTGTTTAGATATTTAATGGTGTGCTGTTTATCATATACCTGCCTGGAGGAAAGAACCCGCTTTGAGTCTCGACACATCTAGCCATGTAAGACATGCATAATGTGGTTGGTTTAGTCATGACAGATGGTCAAGTCAACTGATTTCATACATATCTGGCAAACATCATCTCATCTTTATTTTAAAGACGAGGGTGGGGTGACAGACATTACAGGGGTTGAAACCTGTCAGAAGCTCCTGAGGTGCCTCTTTAGGTAATTAATTGATTGGTAATCATAATAATTGCTGTAGCTATGTTCATGCTAATTCCATATATAATTTTGGTGTTTTAGTGACTAATGTGAAATAGACCACCCTATGAATATTTAAATTCAAGGTTATCATCTTAAATTCTTTATGCACTTGTAGTTATTAATGGTGCTATCAACTGCACTAATACACTTTAACATTAGTAGGTAGGATGTTGACATTTTACTTCACGAAAGGCTGGAAATAAAATAGTAATAACAATAATAATAGTAATAGTTAGATCATATATAGTAAAGTATATGGTAAGGTTCAGACCCCCTCCCCACTTGAATAATTTCTGTACAATATAAAGCTGTGAATCTAATCCAAAGCCTTTATATATGTGGTTCAAAATGTACAATTTGAATATTCAAAATCTTTCCATCTGCTGGCTAAACAAATAAATAAATAAATAAATAAATCTTTCATTGTTTCAAACAAAACGCCTGCTTGCCTTCAGTTTAAAAGGGGATAGAGGGTTGAAATTCCCTTTCTTTCAGCCTAGACATACACAAACAGTGACGCTCCCTTGCTGCCTCTCTCCCCTTCTCCAGCACGCCTCTAATGCGTCCTAATCCTGGCTGAAGACAGACGCGGGTTGTGTGTGTAAGAAATATCTCTTTGCTTTTTCTGCCTCAGTTCATTATTTTTCTTTCTTGTCACTTAGTGTGATAGGTTGGACAGAGGCGCACAGATGAGCACTGAAGACACAGTCACAAGGCCTTAATCTAGTCTTTAATGCGTGACTTCAGAGATGTCATTTATCTTGTGACTGCAGCAGGCGTCCACAAAACTTTATCTCTAATAATATATTGATGGATTAAAGGGGTCAGGCAGGAGACCAGGCAAGAAAAATTGCTTATTGACATCAAAATACAGTGCCCCAAAACCTGATAAACATAGGGACAGGAGAGTGGAAGTCAGAGAGAGAAGGAAAAGAGAGAGATGAGGGAGGGGGAATTGAGTTGGGGTATTGTGAATGTTTGCACCCGGTAATTTCCTTCCTTCACAAGAGCCTCTGGTGGTCTGAGCCCTCGGCTTGATAAAAACCCCAGCCTCTCCTGCTCTCGAGCTAGGCACTGTGCGGTTGCCGAAAGGAAAAAGCTGGTGACTGCTAGGTCATTTCCACGTTTATCTTGACATAAACTCCCCCACCACCACCACCACTACCACCACCACCACAACCTCACCACCCTCCCCCCTCCTCCTCCTTCTACACACACACACACACACACACACAACGCTGCACCTTATTAATCACACTTAAGTGCCGTGTGAGACTGGAGCACTCGTGCGAAGGCTACTGAAAGCAGAAACCCGAATGTGTGGCATTATCAGGAAAAGCACTGCTGTACAAACTTGGGAGACCACCGGTAGTCTGCTCCATTTTGCCATTTCCTCACAGCTTAGAGAGGAGTGTATAGTGTTTTTATCTGAGCAAATAGAGGATTCTTTAGTCAGCTTGATTTTAGGACCAACTTTAAAACACCCTCAAAGGACGATCTGGAGGCAGAATTAACTCGTTTGTCTGAATATACAGATGACAGATTAATTGTTCTGAGCTGTAAAAACAGTGACATGCTAAAGATAAAGCAGGAAAAATCCATTTATTTCAAATCACGTGTGCTTTTTTCAGGGTTTTTTTTTTTTTCAGCTGACAAAGAAACTTTGCTTGAAGTTGCCACAGCTGACGGACGTTTGTGCAACCATACTTTTATTGGCTTATTTTATCTGTCCGTAAGCCAATCACAAAGAGGTGTGAGATACGAATTCTCCGTGTGCAAATCAAATTACATACAGTCGTGTAAAGTACGTAGCTGTGAGCGACGACCAGTATTTTTTTCCGTTTTTTTTTTTACTGACAGTTCACATGCAGTCACACCACCTCCATTTAACTCGTGTAGTAATAGTCTGCTTTTGTGCCGCGTGTATAACAAACACACTGGCCCGGCACTGTGACTGAGAATAGCTCTCCATCAAATGGTGCTCGTATTATGCAGTAAATTAGTGTGAAGCGCAACTTCATAGGTGAATCCCTGTCGGTGACCATGCTAAGTGGACTTTCAATTCCAATTTCAAGAATGCCACTCCTGGAAAAGTCTTTAATTACTCAGATCCCACTCCTCGTGATGGATTGTGATAAACCGCTCGGCTTACTTAAGAAATCTACCAATTGAAAGCGTGTTTTTTTTTTTCTCTCCTCCGCCCCCCCACCCCCCTCATTCGCTTCATCTTTTGCAGTCCTTGCGTGAAAACCATGTTTGGAGTCAGTGGCAAGTCGCTCCAATCCCAAATAGAGTCAATTCTAACCCTTCACACACTCTTCCAGTCCAAGAAAATTAATACACTTTACTATTACAAGATAAAGCTATAGGGACATATTACACCGGGCATATCTGCAAGCCTGTAATACTACAGAGTCAGCATTCAATAAAAGACATTTGCAACCAGGCATTTCTCACAACAACACTTGCGAAAGATTTAAAAGCTTCTAAATTAGGTGCAGCTCACGCGCAAAAGGTGCCTGGTAAGCAGGGCCATACTTACTTAAAATGACAGAGTTGTTTATGAAGGGGGTGCCTCCCTCGCTTCAAGGTGGCATGCAAGAGGAGCAGTTTATGATCCACACACTGGGTTATTTAGCCTCAAACAGTGTGCATAATGTCGGGTGACAATCAGCGCACATAACTCACATCAGGTTTTAAGTGATCTCCCGCTTCATAACATCACCCCTTGAATACTGATTGCCCCCTTATCGCGCCATTCATCTGATGCAACTTCTGCTTTGACGACGCCCGAGTTCAAGCGGGCAGCTTTTTCTAATTTGCAGCATCAGCGTCGGGAAGTTGCGTCAAGTGTCGCGGTGCAGGTGTTTTTTAACAATCCTTTGAGGGGAGAACAGAAATGTATTTGCAGTAACCCCCCCGTTTCACACTGTTGCAGCAGTTTTTTACGGCCAGGACAACTGCCCTTGGAGCCATTAAAAATTTAATCCAGCCGGCGTGCGCACATATAACATATCATCCATTATAACAGCAACTGTCTGCGCCAGACAGGAAAGCTGGCAAAAAGTGAAAAGAAAACAGAGGGGATGAGGTCATTTTTCATCCTGTAACAAATCCCACAGCATCTCCGGGTTTATCACCCCGAGACTTTAAGAGAACGCCAGCGCTCGCGTCGGAGATACAGACAGAAATGACTTTGCTAAATTTTTCTAATGAGCTAACAGATCATCAGTCACTCCTGCGTTTACTGAGAGATGGCAATAAAGTGCGATACAAGTTTGGATTGCGCTGTGTGTACGTGTCACCTGAAGGACAGGCAATGCTCATCAGTTAATCCCCCTCTGGACAAAAAGCCAGGGGGGCTGTAAAGCAGGTTTACAAGCATGTTTGTTGCAAACTAAAAGCGCCTGTATTAAACCTGGTAAATCTGTCTCCTGCAGTGACAATAGCAATAAAACAGAGGAGTTTAACACAGAGCTTCAAGGTTGCACAACACTCTAAACACAAAATATACTCAGTATTCAAAAGTAACAATGATAATAGTTAAACAGCTGCTGTTTCCGAAGTGACAAAGTCATTGTGGGATGATTACATTCTGCCTGGATTTCACACTGCTCTGAGCGCCCTGCATCTTTATCGCAATCATTGCTCATTCCCGGATGTGCATCACTCCCCCAAAAAAACACTCTATGAACTGCTCCAAACACGAGCAAGATGATCGAGACATTACACCTCAATGCACTGTATTGAAATGACCTACTGCATCAAAAAAAGAGAACAGCATAATACATCTCAAATTCCACCAGGGAGTAATAAAAACACCAATTTCCATGATGAATAAAACGTTTCTCTTTTTGTTGTTGGTCCCAAACAGAGGAAAGCATGGCCAAAAGGGTTGCCACAGTGTAATCTACCTTTGGGCGTTGGTACATTAATTCCATTTTCATATTCAGTGGCCCCCCTCCCCTTCCTCCCCCTCCCTCCTCACGCTCAGCCCTCTGCTCCCTCAGAGCAGCATGCACCGAGGAGGAGGCCCGGGCTACTCCGAGGCCTGGGAATACCCCAGAGCCTGCACGCCAGCACTACATAATTCTGGCCAGCCTCATTATTTAGCATGTCACCACTATTTTACATGTTAAAGCCCCTGCATCGCCATCTAATTTATTATAAGAATATAGAATGGGCTGGGCTGGAATGGGGTCACTTGCTTTCACGCGGCACAGGAAATAAATTCATACAAAGTCAGTCAAGTCAAGGTGAAAACCCATGTCAGCAAGATGCATTTTGTCATTCTTTGGAACAAGAGCATTTGAAAAGCGGTGAGACTTTTCCTGCAGCCCGTCGACGTCGCCTCAGTTTCTCCTCAGTTCGCTGCGAGTATTTAACTACTTTAATCTTCACTTTCATGCAGGGGGAAACTCAGGTTCCTTGCTGAAAGAAAAAAAACAAAAAAAAAAATAAACAAAAAGAGGAGGAGAAAAAAACAGAGCAGAGTCCTGCCAAGAGTTGAATTGGCTTTGATGAGATTCAGCTGTAATTATTTCTCAGCAATAACAATAAGGACAACAACAACAGAAGACTTAATCCGCCAGTGAGAGGGTCTGATTCTGCTTCCTGGTGACAGTGATTAGGCCTAATCTAGGGTTTTGGTGTGTTCATTGGAGAAATGCAATTTTTAATGGCAGCGTGTTTTGTTTTGTGGGAGTTTTATTTGCACTAAATATATACATTCATAGAGCACTGTGAAGTGCAACCCACATATTTTGTGGTATTGATACTCAGCGAGTGGGGGAGTCGAGCTGCAGCTAATGATTGTTTTCACAATCAATAAATCTAATTAATTGTTTTGTGTTTAAAATAAGAGCGAAAAAATCATCATAGTTTGCCCCACATCCTCACATGTCTTATTTTGTCCTACAAACAGTACACTACCCAGACATTTATGATCATACATGACAAAGATGAGCATCAAATCCATACATTTGAAAAGTTCAGCATTATTATATTATCCGGAAAAGTCAGTAAATAGCAAAAAGTGCCGATCACAAGTTCACTTCCCTCTGGCTGCCATTTGATTTGTAGATGTAATATTCATCATTCAGGCTGCGAATATGTCAATGTCAATAAGATTATTATAAATTACTGATTTTGTTCCTTGGTTAATCACTGTGGAATATCAGCAAATAGCAAAAAAAAAAAACAAAGCTCCTATATGGCACAGTGATGTCTCATTTGACTTGTCTGGTTAAAAAGAGCAGCTGAAACTCAAGAACATTTGGCATTTTAGTTCAAGACAAATACTTAATCGCTGGTCAAAATAGTTGCTGGTTAATCAATCAATCAGCTTATCATTTCAGCTGCTGTTGATTTAACATGTGTATGGTATTTTAGATAATATCATACATCATTAGGGCTGCAAGTAGCATTGATTGATTGATTAATCTACTGTTACGGACTCAAAGTGATGTTTTCAAATGTCCATGAAACAAAATATTCAGTTCACTATCATGGACGACTGAGAAAAACAGAAAATATTCACATTTCAGGAGATGGAACAAGTGTTGTTTTGTGTAGTCATTTTTGCTTTCACGATTGAGTTTATTTCTGCTTTATTTCTTCAATTATTTTAATAATCAAAACATCAAAATAATTGACAACTATTTTGATAACAGATTAATAGTTTAAGTATTTTTTCAAGCAAAAATTAGCTTGCTTCCAGCTTGTTTATAGTAAACATTTGCTGTTTTCTTCAGGCTTTGGACTGTTTGAACAGACAAAACAAGACTTCTGAAGACATGTGATCGTTGTATTTGACTATATTCACAGATTTCACCTAATGAACCTGTTAGTCGCAGCCCTTCTTCAGATAACATCCTTCATCTTTGACAGGTGAAAAGAACCAAACCAGACACCAAAAAATTACAACCGCACCCCAAAATAACGCGGAAACACAACTTGAAAATCAATCATTTTAATTCAAAGCCGGAATGACCAGTTTTTATCTGGAAACTACTTTTCTTTAACATGACAAGATTAGCGAAGCACCTACACACAGTTAGTGCAGTGATAATTTTCTTTCACTATGCCACAGCACTAGCCCTCAATTCCCCCCAAAACCAACTGAGAAGCAAAGAGGATGGACTGGAAGTGGGAGAAGGGGAGAAGGAGAAAGGCCAGATGTCAGGGCGCTCCAGGAAGAGGATTGCTAAGCGGTGTGAACATTTTTCAAAAATGATGTTTTGTGCCTCAAACATCTTGCTTACAGCAGCAGGGTCTGATCCAAGCATTATGTGCGAATACATCAGTAGCCCTGGACCCCCCTCTCCACAGGCATACAAGCACGCACACACACACACACACACGCACGTAAACACACACACATTTCCTAGTAACTGAAGCTCACTCCCCTCCTCCCACCCCCCCACCCCTCCCCCGCCACCCTTCTTCTTCTTCTTCTACAGAAGTAAATTATCAAAACTGTGTTTGAAAGTGAATGAAGGGTGACTCGCTCTCTCTCTCCCTTTCTCTCGCTCTCTCTCCCCTTCCCGCTTTGACATCTCAGTTTTTTTTTTTTTTTTTCTTACTTGCCACCGTTTCTGGGCTAGGTGATAACTGCCGGTAATAGGATTAACATTGATTTCTTTTTGCAAGAACAGAGATGTGCCAGTTCCAGCTATTTATTGAACTGCCAGCTTTGAACTATGAAAACTGACTGCAGGAAAAGACCTAATGCAGCATTTTAAAGAAAAGAAAAGCCTCTGTGCAATTCTTTCTCTCTCTTTTTTTTGTTATTTCTTCCTCCTCTGTCTTCTTCTTCTTTTTGTTGTTGCAGGATAAAAGAGAAAATCGGGTGCCTCTGTTCTAAGCTCTGGTAATGACTTTATTTATTGACTTTGTTGTTGCCTCTTTTTTTAAAAAAAACCTCACCAGTCAATATATTTATGATTTGATCTATAATTTGTAAGAGTGTTTGACTTCTCTTTCACCTTGAAATAAAGATCCATACATGCATTTTCTTTGTCAAGGCAGTGTACCGCTGGTGCAAAGCATTTCTGCATTCTGATATATTAAAGGCAAAAATGTGGAACTGAATGCTTGGCTTGTCATATGTTTCAAAGGCGCTAATCAAGGTCACAAAATTAGGCAGGTTTCATTAATAGTTCAGTCTGTCAACAATTACGTCGTTATTTACAGGTCCTTCAAGTACAGTAATTCATACATGCTGAGTGGTAATTTCCAATATTATAACATTTCTTTAATTGCGTATATTGAGATAAATCATTGGTATTGTGAAATTTCACTACTTGAGTGTGACTCTCTTAATTAGCTCTGAATGGGTCCATTGATTACCAAGCCATGTCTATTGATGACACTACTTAGGCAGCTAACAGCTAAAGCCACACTTCTAATTAGTGACACGAGCAACTACTGTGCCATTAAACAGCGCGTAGTTCAGCCTGTCAGTGCTGTTATTACAACTTACTGGGACTGTGTAGCTGAGAGTAAACATACTGTCGTCATAGTGACTGTCTAATGTCATATTTTTTGGGGGGATGGTGTATTATACGTGAGAGGAAGTGTTTGGTCTGCTGTTTGCAATCATTTCGTTAATGCCTTTGTCAATATCAAGTACAAGAGTGACCTAATGATCCAGACGAATGGATCCAGAATGGATAATACGCTGAATAAAACCAGTATTGTAACTAACAATTAATTCTGAGGTCAGTGATTCATTATTTTCTCTATAAGATTTTTTTTCTTTAAAAAAAAGCACAATTTTCAAGAGTAGAAAGTGTCATGCTGGTATTGTTGGTTTTAATCAACCAAAAAAACAATGCAAAGACATTCAGTTTACAATATTATGAAACTCACAAAAGCAGCAAAATCCTCACATTTAGGAAAATGCAATCAGAGAATTTGGGTAGGCCTATATTTAGTTTGAAAAAAAGACCAAAAAAAAATGAATCGATGCTGATAAATTTTCTGACTAATCGATTAATCAGCTAACAATTTCTAGCAGAGAGGTTATGCAGAATCAAAAGCCTAAAGTTTGAATTGCATGAAAAAGAAATCAGGCTTTTATGATGCAAAACGCCTCATTGATTGAACTCCACTGCTCAGATTAGAAGTAGGAGGCTCAGATAATTGATGCTGCACTGTTAGATGTGATACCGCTGCAGAACACCAGCCTCGGTGAATCATGGTGAATTCGGGAAGGCATGACACCACAATGACACATAATAAAAACTAATAATAATTTGAAAAATAGTTTCCGACTTGAAGAAAGCGTGCGCGGGTGCGGGGTACAAGGCTGAGATTGAGTGAGGTGTTGTGCAGCGTCGTGTTGCGCGGCGCTGTGTCGTGCATGACAGCAGCACCCCCACACACGTCTCTTAATATCAGCTCAGCTGAAACAAGAAACAACTACCACTGTCACTACAAATGCACCCCCTATCCAAACCAGACGCCTGTCAGCCAGTTAATGTCCCCTGACAAAACACGCTGTGAATTAGAATAGCCACGGAAAGTGAGTGTGTGTCTATGTGTGTGTG
>JBCAUF010000633.1:4405872-4417288 GCA_038406115.1 Haemulon aurolineatum
ATGACAAAACTGTCCAAACCGTCACATATACAAGAAGAAAAAAAAAAAGATTAAAATCGAACCTCTTGTGCTCTGATAACACACTTCATCATACAGTGATGTCTACGAGGAGGCAGTGAAGGCGCGAGGCGTGTCACATTCTCACTGGTGACCTCTCTTGCAGCGGTAATTAGAGACGCTCCGTCCCGAGCTCACCGCCCTGCTTAGCGCGACTACAGAGAAAGAGAAATCCTTTATATCCACACACACACACACACACACGTACAGACATGCACGTTAACTAGCCACAAACGATCATGTTCTGCCCTCAGCGTGCATGTTTCATGCAGCAAAATAGAGCACTTCAAAAAAATCCAAGAGTCTGTTTCCTAAATTTTAATCTGCGAATAACAACGTCTGAGTGAGGATTTTTTTTTACGATTCTGCACTCTCTTGATGTATTCGCCGTTTAGGTCAGAAGACACCCTCTCATTGGCAAGATGCTCCCCGTGACACTCTATTGACATTTTTCCCCAGAGAACAGAAGGCCCGGGAAGCATAAACATTGGCTTGCTAGGCGTGCACTTGCGCTGATGTTGAGATGGGACCATTCCCCTATCAGATTTCCGTCATATTTCTCCGGCTGACTAGACTAAGCACAAGTCAGAGGTATGAGCCGATAAAGGGTGTCTTTCACACAGCAACAACACGTACCAGTGTGCTTATCACCTCAGTGCCTAACATGCAATCACAAGGAGGACAGGGGGAAGATTGTTACATTTGGTGATTTGTTTTTTTTTTTTTTTTTTTTGCTTTTGGGGACTGATAAAGAATGTGGAATCTGAGCAGGAAAGCCCATCTGTGCAGGCACGACATGAGCCGCTGCTGAGGCAGGCCTAGATTTGTTCCCCTATGTCTTAATGTAAATAAAACGTTTTGTTGGGTGGTAACTGAAATAAACACAAAAAAAAGGTGCAAGCCCCAAGCAGATACACAGGCACAGAGAGAAACACTGGAAATTTGATAATGCTGTTAAATTAGAGAGAATTTGTTTGCATGGGTGTCCTGCTTTTGAAAAGGAAGAAGAAAAAAAAAACATTGCATGCACGGGTGTGACAAAGGGCAGAAAGGAGAGGAAAATGTACAGTATCATATGCGTCTCTACTTGTTACACAAGCTATTTAATATAAAGCATGAAAAGGGCTTTTATTTCCACTAAAAATGTTCTGTGAGCTTTTAGTCTGAAAGCCACTGAGGCTCAGGCTTGCCTTTATTCCTTTAGCTGTAATGGCAGCAATTAAAAAATATAAGGTAAACTTTTAAACAGCCTTTTCTCCAGCATGAAAAACACTGTGTAGCAAAATGGTAATAATATATTCATCCCTAGGTAAACATCCCTGCCATGTCCTTTATAAACAACGGCGGTGAACAAAATGAAAGTGATAATTTCTCTCCCTTTGAGAATTCTCTTCTTTAATTCTGACAGTAAACTCGTGGCTGTTACGGGGTGTTAAGTAGGATTTAAAACTTGTCAGACAAGACATGTTTGAAATTGCTTTAAATAAGTGCACTGTGTTGCTGTCAACCACAGGCTTAGAGGAAAATATCCCTACAATTGAAGCACTCATCTGGGCTCAGAGAGCTGTGCCCCAGCAACCGCGCCAAATTCTTCCTCCCGCTCACCGGCTTGAAGCCCTGTGAGCCAGCACCCCCTGGTGGACCGAGGCGGCACTGCCAGAGTCCTCGTCTACAAGAGTCAAAGATGCTCCCTTGCTCTTTTCATCTGCATGTTAAACTCTGAATTCAAACGTCATGATGTTTATTAAAACAGCACAAAATGGTGTCAGGTGTCGAATAAAGTGCATTTTTTTTCGACCTCAGAAATCTAAATGGGAGAGTTTTAGATTTAGTTTTGGGCCTAGTGTGGACCACTTTGTTTCAAACTCCAGCCTTGAACCTTTGTTGGGACTATTTTGTGTCAAAATAAACCGGCGTCAGTCATTTCCAGCGCCACAGCAGAGGCAACTCCACCTGAGCCTTTAGCTAGAGCCGCAAACTTCCCATCACGTTTTAAAACGTCTATATCGATACTGATGTTAGTGCTGCTGCATCACAACGATACAGGATCAGCACTAGTTATTCTGGCACATGATATTGAGTCACTTAATAACAGTATTTGGACTCAAGTTTGGAAATAAATTGTGATTTTCAGAAATTAACATTTTCATTAAACATCTCTCTCTGGCTCTCAGAGGTTTTTTTAGAATAAATATGGATTAGAGAGAAGACTTTTATCAGTATTTCCACAGAAAAAGAGCAACAATATGATTTTAATTTACGCCCCCAGGAAGTTTTCAGATTCCACCTAGAGTCTTTTGATTCCTGCAGTCTGGAAAGCCCCACTGAGATCTGCTGAAATAAAAAAAACATTGATTTCTACAAATAAAGAAAAACTGCACCAAAATATTTTTAAAAAAGAAAATCGCTACAATTCACTAACTTCACTCACAGCGCAACTTCTCTGAATGATTGCTCTGAGGACTTAATTGCTGATAAGTCAGTCGTCATCCTCACTATGTGCTCATTGAGAAAGAACGAGAGTCTAATCTTACTTTTGTAATGTGTCATTAGAAAGAAATTCAGCACAAAAGATAGTATTATTTGGTACATGCAGTATTTTTTGTGGCCAAGTACCTCAGATATTAGGGAATATTTTCTGATTTTAAACACTTCTCAGTTTAATATATGTTAATACTGCAAGCAAGAACTTTTATAGCGTGATGGAGTGTTTTTTAAATGAATCTGAAATTATTTTGATTGATCGATGAATAATTTTTCAAAGCAAAAACTCCAATAATACTTTCGTTCCATGTGAGAATTTCCAGCTTTTCTCTGCTTTACATCATCGTAAACTGAATATCTTTGGATTCGTCTGTTGGTCGAACAAAACAAAACATTTGAAGTAATTTGGAAAATGCAATAAATATTTTCACTATTTCCTGACATTTTATGCACCAAACAGTAATCAATAATGAAAATATTCTAGTTGCATCCCAAAAATGCGCATTTTCCCAATAACGCTTCCAGTTAAATTTACCATCATGCCATCTGCGACTAGCATGAAACAGGAAGAGGCCACAACAAGCCAGAATTACCCAAATAACGCAGCCTAAATACGACCGTGAGGGGTTAAACCAGCTGTTGTCAAGCGCATCACACAACTTTTTGTATTAGCGTAATAACTTTGGCTGCCGGGCCTCGTATTGCTCGTATATTCCCGGTGAAAAGAGGAGGGAAAGAAAGAAAAGAGCGGGGTTGTGATTTGAGGGACTAAACCTCTGCAGCACCTTGTCCTATGATCTCGCACACTCTCCTGCCAAGACGAGTCTTTATCATACAAAGGGATTAGATTGCCCAGTGTAAGTGCCTTCAAGTTATTAGCACCTTCTTATACAAAGTATAACAGCAAACCCAAAGACATTGATTGCAGGGAACAGTTCAAATATGATTTCCTTATAGCTATTAATATGTATGCCTTAAATAGAAGCACACCGCTAAGCAGCTTATGATATTATGAAAAGAATGTTCCCTCAGGGGCATAATATGCCAGCAGTGACAGTAAGGAGAGATTCGTATTTACCCAGATTGGCTGTACTTACGTCAAGCATTCTCAGAGCTTGTGGGAGGGAAGATGGGGCAGTGGCAACAGCTCGGTTTCGATAAGCACTTACCGTGAATAAAAGACAAGCATGAAAGTGAGGTTTAGCCTCTTTAAAGATTCCCGACCAAATGTAGAGGCAGATAGGGCAGGTGCCTTTGGTTCCGGACGTGATTAGCCGTCTGTGCAGCACTGTTCCCACAGAAATGAGACATAGCAGAGACATTGTCCAAGCTTGTCCAGGTGGGGGACCTGTCATCCCAAACCAGAGCTTAGCAGTGCAGTGCTTGGAGCGAAAGATTAGGACCCAGGAATTCAGATTTTCTTCTTTTTTTCTTTTTTTTTTTTTCAATGAATGCTTAATTCAAAACTGTTTTTTTTTTCTCTCACCCCCCACCCCCCCCAATTCCTTCTGCTTGCTTCACATCAGCTTCCATTCGGTTTTATTCATCATTACCTTCATATTATATTGATCATCTCTACCTTGTCTCTCGTGTCTCATGACGGCTTTATACGCCTCGGTGTCACGCACACATTTTTAGGCGCAAATGTTCCTGACAGACAGCGCGACGTCGTGCACCAGTGAAAACACGAGTCTGTGGCGCTCTCTCTCTCTCTGCTGCTTTGTTGAGCAACATTGCAACATATTACAAATTAACACTCATCTGTTTAACTGCATTAATTCTTTCTTGTGACCCGAGCTCAGATCATCTACTGAAGAAAAAAATGATCCTTTGAGGCACATCAAGCACAGATCACACAGAAACAGTGACACATCTAATTAGAAGGAGCCGGGCTTTACTCTGAATATTTCATTGTGATATTTGATTTGCTCTTGGGTTTGGGATCGCAGGACTCGTCAGCACAAATCCGAGGGATGGGGAAATTGGGGGGGAAATTAGGACAGGGAACTGTGAGACACAACAGATTTTCTTACTTAAGTTAAGGTGGTCTTCAACAAACTGCTCCATGCTCCATGAGGAGGTCAAAGGTGTTTGTGGTTGAATGCATGAACGTGAAGCTGAAAAATTCTCAACTGCATCAATCATTATCAGGACATTTAGGCTATAACTGCTTTGCTATGAGGTCCTAAAAATACAAAATTGAAATAATTTTAAGAATCAAAAAGAGATTATTTACGTGAAAAATGTCTTTCTCCTCCATGATCCCTTTGTGGGGCTTTAAGGGGCAATGAGTCAGATTTACTGCCCCTAAGCTCAGAATATATCTGTGATGGATTGGTGGGATTATTGATCAATACCAATGACTTCACAACTGCTTTGCAAAAAAAAAAAAGAGAGAGAGAGAGATTTGTGGTTTTCCAAACTCACTTTCCAGCCTATAAATGTGGAAATAAAAATACGTCACGTCTACCCCACCAACCTATTCTGTTGGTTTTTTCAATCGTTTCAGGCTAAAAAAAAATATTACATTATATATACAGTGTGATATATTTACTATTACTGTGCTCTGATTGGGTAGCTTACTCATCTCTACTGTCAAAACATGACTTCATTGTCTCGTTAATGGGTTCATACAAATCAGGATGCGTGACAGACTTGGGGAGAGCGCCAAACATTCATGTAAGAGGAGATGATCGGAGCTGCAGGTCAACACGAGATGTTGACAAAGGTCGTGGTGAACTTGGTGCCAATTTCAGAGCAATTTGTGCCTAAGAAATGTCAAGAGGTATCCTGAAGAACATGTAGACAGGTGTAACAGTCAAACAATCATATCAAAACAATAAAGACGCCTGCAGTCACATGAACCTATTTCACTGTTAACTGTCCAACAGAGTATTTAATTTAGTGGTGGAGGGCAGTAAATCCTTCACTTAAGGAGAAGTACAATTATCAGTAGTAGAAGTACTTGTTCTGCACAAAAATATGTTTTGATTGTATTGTATCATACGTGCTTTTTATACACATAGTATATAGACCTAAAGAGATTTTATAATAGGTTATTAAACCAATATAAAAATGTGTGGACAGCTTTTTAGTCCTCCACCTAAACGAGCTACTGTTGCAGAGTTGATATTAATTAGTTTACAGACAATTTGACAGTCATATTTGCCAAAAACCTCCGACCCCATGCAGACATTGAGGAACAAGTCAAAATACCTCAGTGCAGTAAAATCATTTGAACCTGTTGTTAGTTTAAATCAGTTTCTTTAAAACAAATATTTGAAGAACGTGTCAGGAACTCAGAACAAGGAAGGACTGAGGCCATTTTAGATTTATGAAAAATAAAACTTACAAACAAAACAGGTTGAGTTGTCCTGAATATTCTTCAAACACAGGCAAACTTTAAAATGTTGAGAGAGAATAATACTTTTGTGCCCTAATCATTGCATGATATTTTAGGAACACATGTTTTGCATCTGCAAACTAACAACTGACAATGTAGTGAAGTATTCAGTAGCAACAAATGTACTTGGTTGCATACACAGAATCCTGTCCTCTACGATAGGCAAACCTTGAACCTTGAGCCTTGTAATATCATGTTAGCTTAACTTGAACACTTCCACGTTGCTTGAAATGCTCTGCCGAGCTTCAACAGAAGGATAGAGGCTTAGAACAGAAAAACAACAATACACACCAGCTGCACCTGCACTGTGGAGTGTGAACCTGTTTCACGATGTACGTTTTCTTAAAATTACAGAAATCTTGGCTATGGACGTTTAATTTCTCATATTCTCATCGTGAAATATGTGATAATAAGCCATGTGGCATTGCAAACTGTACATATCCCTCAGCATACTGGCAGATTTTCAGGATGTTTGATGTGTCATTAAAGCCAAAGCAGGTGAAGCTGAACTGAAGGAGGTGGGGCAGCACTTGCACTCATAGGAGCAAGTGCATGTTGGATAGTGTATAAACAAAGTGGCAGACAATGTTGCGTGTTCTCAGGGAGGTGAGTCAACATGTAGCAAGTGACTCAGTTATGATGCACATGATATCAAACAAAGACAGACAGGAACTGGCGTCTGTGCCATCAAGGTCATTCAAGCTGTCATTTGACCGGATATTTAAGACATCCTGGAGCAGATAAAGAAATTCAAGAGAATTACACCAGCTTTATTTATTTTTACTGGCAGCATTACAAGAGCCTAGCCCAGTTAGCAAACTGACTCATTAATATCAGTTACACAGCAGTAATATCTGACCAGTGTTTGCTAATATTATAATAAAATGTGTTACTGGGATGTACCAATAAAACGAATGAGTGAGCAAGGGTTCATTTTAAGTTCAACTTTTGTTTGTAAGAGGAAGAACGGCTCACAATCTGTGAATTCACAGCAGTTCTAGTTTTCTGTTCAACACTTTCATTTACTGCACTTTAAAAAGCAGTTTCAATGGCATAATAATCAATTTTCTAACTAGAACTGCACAATACTTTTTTTTTTAAATCACACTGCAATTATTTCAACAGAATACAATATTGTTCAGAAATGTGGGAATGATCATTTTCAAATCACAATTTTCTTTTTCGTGTTTTCTGCGGAACAACTTTTGCATGCCAAGACATCTCTGCAGCACTACAGTATTATTTCGTCACACATTTCACCTTTCAAAAAAAGTTCAGCTTCTGTGATTTGGATATTGTCCTTGGCCATATCATTAACAATTGTGTAGCCCTCTTTCTAACATACATTTCCATAATACTGAGTGCAAGTGTGTTTGGTGATTTATCAGCTCTCATTATACACAAATTATAAGATAATGTAATGTTTGTGCATGTCTGAGAGAAACCATTTCAGCACAGTTATTTAATCAACATGGCTGACACAGCCATTGGATGGGTGTCTGTCAGCTGGTTTGGAGTCTATTTCCAAAGACATATTTCCAGGAGTGTGAAGAGCATGCAGTTTTTTTTTCTCATTTGGATTGAAATAACTCATCATTGCAACCATTTATTCATGCATTCACACATCGAAGCATGTATAAACACATCATCAGAGGTTCCATCAACATAATAATTTTCTTGTTGGCTGATAAATCCTGACCTATAACCATGTGAAACCAAGGTACAATGGCTGTGTTAGCAGTGTCACACGGGGCTTCATATCTCCGCTGTTCTAGCCAGCCGCTAAGTGCTGGTGACCAGCAGCAAGAGCTCCAACCGTTCGGGCGGATGTGCATATTCGTAACCAATCACATCTGTCACAGTCACAACATTCCCCGGGGTCAGATCAAGGCACGTTGATATTTCCTGTGGCCTATTTCTACCGAGCATGTCACAAATTATACAAATTTTCACATCGTAAATGTGGTCTGGTGCAGAATTAGAGTGGTCATACTTCTTAAATTTTTCATCTCAGATATCAAAATAAATTGCACAGTGGTTGCAAGTTGCATTAGAAGATGCAGCTCTATACAGAAAATGCTATAGCAGGCAGGCGGCCGCGGTGTGACCCTAAATGTCCTGTTAACTATCAGCACAATCACAGATTTGCGAGGTAGCCCTTCCTGGGTCAATTCTCGCCGTTATGGCAAATGACAAAAATATGGTAATGTGCATACCGAGATTGCATTAAGCACCTCACGAACAAGCCCGAACAATGATCTCACCCTGACCCTAATGTTTATCGACTCAATTATCCTTCTATCTCCACATTTGGACCGTACACTTGGACTACTTATTTGTCCTGTGTAAAAAGATGAAAGCGAGCGAAAAGTGTGGCGAGGCAAGAAAAAAAAAATGAGGGATGGGGAGAGAGTCAAAGAGTTTCATTTATAAGAGGAGGGAGGTATTATGAGCACATTTATCCAAAATTGGAAAATAATGAAGAAAGATTAAAGCCCTCCCAGTATTTTAGATGTTCCAAATGGACAACCAGTCCTGTAGTTGACAATGGACCACAGAGAGTTCCAGACACTATTATGTGCCTCAAATGAGAGAGTGACAATGTGAAAGCCTCTTTGCAAGATAGAGGGAAAGAAACTTGAATAAGGTCTACTTGTGCACATCCCCTTTTATGCATTTTGTGCAGCGGTGACAAGACAAGAGATAAGCGCTCACTGTCTTAAATGAAGTAAAAAGTGTAAAGAGGCTTTTTACGTCGCCCATTTTGGCTGTTTTGTACTCCACCTTTGCAAGTGTGGCAGCTCCATGCCGGCTAGTCACGCTGACCCCTTATTCCTCTGTTCCCCTGCAATATGCGGAGCCAACACAAACATGCATGTGTCCCGCTCATTCAGCCTCGCCGCTGCCTCTGATTTACCCCCCCAACCCCCCTCCAAAAAAAAAAACCTGAAAAAATATCCTTTATGAGTTCCTATTTTTCATTACGCCTTCCTGAATGAATCCGCTACCGTGAACTGTGTGTGCAGTTTCGGCTACACATGACAGGTTGAGCATTTTTGTTCAGCGGAGCTAGATGAGAACTACAGCCCCCCATCACCTCGACCTAAGCTGAGAAAATACAGACAACCAGGTCACAGAAATTCTGTCACAAGTTATTGGGCACCTAAGAGTGTGGGAAATCCTATGGTGCAATATTATTCTCTGTAAATCTCAAACTGTGAATAACACAAGCCAAGCAATTTAAGCAGGAAGGTCATAGCAAAGTAAAGCAGGAAAATTGCCAGGAAAAAAAAAAACAGAAAAAAAAAACAGGCTTTCTGAGAGAGTGAAATAGATGAGAGATGAAGGGAGATGAAAAGTTGACGGGCTACCCAGGCAGGTCTACAAAAAGTAATGAATATCCCTTGGTGTGGAGCGATTTTGAGGAACTGTCATTCTGAATGAAGTGAGATAAAAATTATATTTCGCCCAGATAAAAAAAACCGACCAATACAAAAGCAGAAAGGACATATGTCTGCCTGATGCTGCCCTTAATCCAAGACAAGGCCTGACAGCCCGCGCCATCAAATGTCAGAGCGACTGAAGCATCAAAACAGTATGATTATACAACACATATGCCCAAAATAAAAACACCAGCGCATTCAGGAGGAAATAAACAGAAAAATAAAATTCACGGCTGTGACGTGTCTGCAGCAAGTTTAGTTTATATTCCCGACACTTCCTTGTAAAATAGAAAAATTAGCAATTAGCAATGGCGATAGCATCAAAAAATATAAAAATCATAAAATAAAAGTGTGCCCGAGTCAAAATTGACACGCAAGATTATGTTTCAAATGACCAAAAATGGACCACATGGCTATCAGCTTTAACATGTGCATTACAGCAGTAAGCAGTTAAACATATGGCCCATCTGCGTATTCACACAAAACTTTAAATTCCCTCCCCTCCCTCCCCTTCATCAATTCAGTTTCTTTTGTGGACGCAGAATGAATTGAGCAGCCGTAGATTTCGCCTCGTGCCGCAGAAAATAACGTGTCCTTCGCAAAAGAATACAGTCATGCTTCTCATACCAAAGTCTTAATGCTTTTCCCTTGAATAAATCATCCACATCTATTGACTCCTTTTCATTTTGCAACACAAGCCCACCATTCAAAGAGAAAAGAAAAGAGTCTGAATTACTTCAAGCTGGAGAGTTACCTTGCATAGAACGGAATTAAGGACCATTTGCCAATATTGTGGATCAACTATGCCGAGAATAAAAGCTGCATTCTTGTGTTACCTGGCTGGGGAATATAGCCACAATGGACTTCAAACAAGGACCAGCGCACAATCCGCGGATTGATTTTTACTTGAGGGACCTTGGACTTTTCACAACAAACATTTTCCAGCAAAGACGAGCATAAAGGGAAGCGTTTGAATAGTCGTTGTATTACCCTCTTGCCCTTTGTCAGGAAGAATGTAGGCTCTTCATTGTACGTCAATCGATGACCTCAATCTCATAATTTATGATTGTGCGGCGGGAAAGTAAAAAGCTCCCTTTGGAAACGGTTGTTTCGCATTGTTCACCAACTATTTGGTGTGGTTTATAAAACGCCAAGTTTTCTTGCATTTTTGGACACTTGGCACCTTCACGTGCCCTTGTCTGTTGTACAATGGTTTACTAACGCAGAATAACACAAAACAACTATGAGGCGGGAATAAATAATGCCCACACTCTCTGCAGAGCCCAAACTAAATCAAACTCTGAATGCTATTCCATCCTTTTGAGCCGTGCAGGAGAGGTTGTAAAAAAGTTTCGGCTTCTGTTTTCACATAAATCTTTAAAGAATGAGTCGAAGTGAATATGAGGGTCTGACGTTTGTGCGTCTCATTGTCAGCACTGTGAGCCGGCTGACTATCCCTGCTGCTCTTAAAGGTGCCCACACTCCCACCTGAGTGACACTCACTTGAGCTCTGCTCCAGTCTCTAGCCCCTCTAACAGCAAGATAAGACTCTTATCACCTCCAAGAGTGAAGATTTGGCCTCAATCCAAGAGAACCAACGGAGCAGGAAAACCACTGTCTAGACACTTAAGGTGAACTAAAAGCAACAATGCTCTGTTTGACAGGAAATACTAAAGGGCTGTCGCTGAGGCACGGCACACCGAGGAGGCTGTAGTTCAGACAATGTCATTGTGTGAAAGCGCCTCACCAAATCCTCTTTCCTGCAGTCATTTTTCATCACCATCCACCATGAACCTTCTGCGGGACAGGGGAGGTGCGAGCACACACGTTCTTCCCAGAATGCCACGAGCCACGGTGCCGTTAATTGCCACGGCACACCGCGGCGTGCTGAGGTGATCTGATGCGGTGTCACATTCAAGCAGGATGAAAGGTACCCTGTGAAGTTTTCCTGTGAACAAACAAAGTTCTGTTTGCGTTCACTGTTGCTCACCAAAAGGCGCCGCATGTATCCTTGAGGCCAGGCGGGCGC
>JBCAUF010000633.1:4485367-4495367 GCA_038406115.1 Haemulon aurolineatum
ACACACACAAAAATAAGTAAACATGGAAAAATACCAATGGAACTTTTTATGACATCAATAATCCTGGCTACTGTCCTGATTAACGCAGCATTCATGTGAATAGCTTTCATTTTCAGTGGAAGACCTTGAGGAGATTCCCAGGAATCCCCCGGAAAAAAATCATAGTTGACTTTCTGGTCGTTTGCCCAGAATTGAACCTGATAGACTACAGGTGGCTCCTCCAGCCTGAGGTTTCACTTTACCGTTTGTCGTTACCACTCCACCTCCACTTTTGGCAGTTATATAGTTCCCTGGAAATTCAGATCTAACAAAGGTTGTTTTTGAGAGAGTCCTCAAACAAGATCGAAACCTGGGATCAAAACAGAGCTGACAAACCTCCAAGCCCAGAATCCACTGAAGAGATTAGATCAATTACTTTTGGACCTTGTCCCTTTTGAAGTCTCTGGGATAAAGGATGATTCTGGGTCACAACAAAGCATCTACAGCTGAATTTTATGAGTTAAAAAAGATTCAGGTATAGTTTGAGATTTTGGAGAATATGCTTTACCTTTCTTCGGAGAGAAGATGGATACCGCCCTCACATCTATGATCAATATGTAGCCTATCTGGAATCAGCATCCAGCTACCTTAACACAAAGACTAGACAGGGTGGAGTTCATAATAGGTACCAACATCTTCCTACCAGCACCTTAACCCTAACCCAACACATTATTCCATCTTTGTTTAATCCGTAGAACAATGGAGCAAAGACTCCAGGAAGTTATTGGTACTTTTGGCTAGAGCCACAATATGTGTTTCCCCCTGCCTCCATTCTTTCTGCTAAGCCAAATACTCACTCATTTAACTCTGTTTATATCTTCATCAGATCAGGAGCCGGAAAAAATAGTAGTTTTTATGAGGGTATTAATTATTAATTTAAAGTGAGACAGTGTAGCTTATGGTAAACAGCAACCACTGCAGCTGTAAATGATAGTTATGGGATGAATGTTTAACTACGTTAAGTATGAGTAAAATGCAAAGCTGTTGTTACAATAAAGTCTACCAGCTGACCCAGTTTTGTAGACAGCGACACTCAACTAAAGAATATTTCAACAGTGTGTAATTTCTAAATGCAAAGAGGCACTGCAAACAGTTGGTTCAGTTCAGTCTTCCCTGTTTCCACCAGGTGATGAGTTGGAGTACCTCAGACCCAACGTTTACCGCAACGTAGCCCGACAGCTCAACATCACAGTGGCGTCGGAGAACATCGTGTCCGATGCTTTCCTCGCCGTGGCTGCAGACATTTTCTCCACAGGTAGGTTCACTTCTGGATCTGTTGTGTTGTAAATCAAGCTGTGGGAACTAACTTCACATATCTGCTTGTTGTTATCTGAGCTATCCTGCTAACTTGAACTTGAAAATAAAGGAAGATTACAGAACGTTCGTCCTTTTAGGGAAGTTCTTCATCTTGTTGTCATTGGGAAGGAGGAACTTCGGAGCTTGAGGCAAACACAATAAAGATATTGAAAGTGTGATGCTCTTTTTAATGTGTTTTTGCTGAGTTACTGAAGTTTTCCCTTTGAAAAAATAAACCAATTCCAGCCTACTCTTTCATGTAAACACCTCTTGCGACCACAGCACTCTCTCTTCACTCAGCCAGACATTTTTCTTTGCAGTCATTATCCCCTTACAGGAAAGGAACCGTGGGCAAAACATTCAGTCCATATTAGGCTAACTTGTTGCTAGAGTGAGTGATTGTTACAGACAGTCTGGACCCCACCCAGAGAGTTCAGTTGTGAACCTCAGTTGGCTTATTCCTTTGAGAGCGTAACAGAGAAATCTGCTGCCAGAATCAGGTTAGTCTGGTCCGTAGTATGTGCAGTTAATTACAATCTACCTTAATCCAAACATGCGGTGTGTATTTAGGTGTTCATAAGAGGAAAAACAAATTGCAATAAGGCTCTAGTGAAAGATTACAGCTTGAAAATGTGGCCCTCAATTATTGCAGTGTAAATTTTGATAACAGTAATGCTCACAGTCTAGACGTGTCACTGTGTGAAGGGGAAGTCATGGGCAGCAGCAGATTATGACCACAAGCTAGTCAAATGTGCATGTGCTCTGTCACAGATGTTCTGCTGTCTGCCACAAAGGTCAGATAAACTACAGCCAAAACATCTTCTGACATCCTGCATGTTAAACCATGCAGCAGAGTGGGGAAGCCTTTGTTTAAAGCTGCTCTAATCAATTTCAAATTATGACTGCGTGTACTGTGAAAGTTGTCACTCTTTGTGTGAAAACCACAGACAATTTTCAGCCTACTCTCAGTTCCGCTCAGCTCCAAGCAGAGTTTTAGTATCTTTTTGGGGTTTCGTACCCCTGGACTTCACTTTTTTGGTTTGATCTCGCTGCTTTCATGAGTGTTGTTAAGATAAGATAAGATAGACTTTATTGATTTACAGTTGCAAAGATTCATAGATATAGATGGACAGTGTACAATAAGTAGTGCAAAAATCGACAACAAATTAACAGCAGATTAAAGAAAGATAAACATCTGAGGTATTGTTCCTTTTTGCACTGTGGATGCAGCTCAAACATATTGCACATTACAGATAGATGCATAAAATACAGTGTGTTGGTAATGAACAGACTCAGTAAAAATGTATATATATAGCATTGCAGTCACTATTGCACAGGATACTTGCACTCATGTACTGGAAACAGGCACAAGATGGCAGAGGTAGAAGTGGTGGAGTCGTGAAAATCAGAGTTACTGGTGTTGTACAGTCTGACAGTGGTTGGGACGAATGACCTGAAGTATTGTTCCTTTTTGCACTGTGGATGCAGCATTCCTGGTCGTTTTCAGTGAAAAAGGCTTTGGGAAACCTGCTGTAAATGTCCTGTATGGTGCCAAAAGTTAGCAGACCATTTCGCCGCTGCTTAGGAACCAGACATTTCCATCAGGAATTGGTGGAGGCTAAGAGACAGAGCTAAGAGGAGAGTTGAAAGTGGACTTGATTAATATTGATCGAGTGGAAATAGGACTCCAGGTGAACGCTAATGTTGTTCTGCCAGCTGGATGTGTTTGTAGGCAACTATTTGCCAACAGGCTCACCATATTGACTTTATGATGATAAGTAAGGGTTTATCAAGCTACTTGCCTCCAAGTAACCCATTTACGCAAGTGGTGCCCTGATGGAACCTCAGGGCAACAATGAATAATTCTTTTATCATAAGGATGCTGCAGTGGTGCAACGCCGTCACTTTTTCCATCTGAAAGAGTATCCTAATGGGACACATGTATGTTTTATTTTTGGCTTTATGTTTTGAGAAACATGTTGTTTTTTCTTTTATCAAAGCGGCACCTTAACAGCTTGATCGTGTTAGGTTGTAGGCTATACTGTCGGCCAAGCTATCTCCTCGGGTGCGACCCCATGTAAGGCCACACCGAAGGTATCAAGGTTCATTTCCTGGCATTTTACAACGCAGGCTTGCATAATAAAATGTCAAGAGCCACTTGACAGATTTTACACGTAAAGGTCATGAAGAGTATGCTCAATCTGTGAAAACAGTTGTGTGATGTCTCCCGTGACTTCAGAGGAACCTTGTGGAGTATGAGAGTATACCCTCATATGATGTTGTCAGGATTATTTTGGCTTTGAGATATTTGTGTTCCAAAGTGGGGATGCAGAGTTAGGGCATTTATCAGCCAGGAGGGCTTTTAACAAAAGACACTGTTGAGTTGCATTATGGGAAATGTTGTGTAGGCTGCATCCTACGTGACATTTTTAGAGCCTGAGCCATACTGGGGAGTAAAAGCCAGAACATCTCGGCCTGTGCTGCATCAATTTTGGCCGTTCTTTTTGTAGTCTGTCACAAGACCTCCAAATTTATGAAGGTGCAACAAAGCAAAACAGCAGTTGAGTTTTAATTTAGTTGATCGTAGTTAGCTTCCTTATGAGGTTATGTATAAAGAAAATGAGACAAAGTAAGCAGTTTGTGTTTATGCATTTTTTTTGTTAGCATCCACACAGTGACCTCTTCTGATGACCTCTATGCACAATTAATTATCAGCTGTAGGAAACTGGTTCAAACTGATTTGCATGTTTCACATTTTCCACAGACCGGAGGTTTAATTCAACTTCCATTATTTACATTGTTTTACCTCATTCAGGATACTTTAAACTGAAGTACTATTTCAGTTTTTGCTCTGTTGCTTTAGTCTCCGTGCTTTGTCTCCTTGCACCTTGTTGGTTAGATTTAGGTGTTACAACCAGTAGAGTAAGACGTTGCTGCCCAGCTACTCAGATCTTTTATTTCGTAAAAGATTTATTGTGTCTTACGTTTTAGTTGCTCTTTTCGGAACGCTCTGTACCTTTCCTTAATCTCTAAACTAACAATAAGTTAGACAGCAGTATTACAAATGCACACAACACAGAGTATCAGCGTGCAAATTCCAGGTTTCACAGTTACAGAGAAAAAGGACCTCCATTTCTTGGAATGAATCAGACGACAGTTGCAGAAGATGGATGGGGCTGAGGCTCAGTTTATATGTGCTGGACATCTAAACAGTGCAAAAATAGTCTGAAGCTGTGACTGTAAATGGCATGACAGCAGAAAGCTTTTCTCAACATGTGAACTAAGTTGGAAAAATGATCTGCTCACTGATCTAGCGAGGCGTACTGCCTGCCCGCTTTCCCCCACAAAGCCTTGCGTTTGTGTTTTTCTTCTTTGTGGGCCCGACTGGCATAGAGGCATAATGCCTGGCTGCTGCTGAGGTTTTATTATGTGTTCATCCCTCTTTGAAGAGAGCTGCTGACAGAAGTTTGTTGCACTAAAAGCTCCCTTAAATAGAGCAGAGGCATTCCACTTTCCTTTTCAAGGTCGCTCAAATCATCATACATGGGACATGAAATAAATGGACCTGTGCATAAAGCCTTTAGTGAGGATGTACATTTATTTGTTCTAACATTCGTACAACTTTTCTCCTTCCAGGTGTGACATGGGGGAAGGTGGTTTCTTTGTATGCCGTGGCAGGAGCCTTGGCAGTGGACTGCGTTCGCCACGGTCATCCAGCTATGGTTCACACCATCGTAGACTGCATGGGGGAGTTTGTCCGCAAGAGCCTGATCTCCTGGTTGAAAAGGAGAGGCGGATGGGTAAGAGAAACTCCTTTCTCTTTTAATACCTGATCACTTCTATCTAACTCTTCAGCCTCTGGTTTCACGGTGGTAAATGAAAAGTGGTTTGCTTTCTCAGGTTTTCTGGGTGTGGCAAAGTGTGTCAAGTTCACTGTAAAATCACTTAACCCTTTCACATGTGTGTTGCAAGTCCCAGCATGGATATTGTAGCTATACAGCACACGTAAACAGGGAGTGAAATGATAGAGTAAGAGAACTAGAACTCTTTTTATAATTTTAGGTGGGTGGATATGACATCTACTGACTATTTTCTTGATAAACTGATTTGTTGTTAGGCCTAGAAAATAAATATTCTGATACCAATGTGTAAAAAATACCTTCTACTTTTTAAGCTGTATCTGAGTCGTTTTCTGATACAAATATCAGAACACCCAATCACAAAACATCAACAGAAAAGTGACAAATGCCCACCATAGGTTTTCAGAGCCCAAGGGGACATCTTCAGATTTCTCTTTTTGTTTGACCTGAAGTCTCAAACTAAAACATATACAATTCACGAAGATGTAAAGAAAAGAAAAGCAGCAAATCTTTACATTTGAGAAGTTTGAATCATCAAATGTGTGGCAATAGAGTTATTCATTATTTATTAATTGATTATCAACTGAGTTATTATAACGGTTTAGCTCAAATAAATATTGCATCCACATTTTGATGCACAGATGCATACTAGGCTTCCTAGTAGACATTTCACTGAAATACTGGCCGGTTAAGTTAAATTGGTGAAGTTGCTGCTGAGCAGCTACAACAGAAAATATGTTATTATATGATGCAAGATAAATGTGGTTAAAGTCATGAGATACAAATGCAGCACTGGTTTGAAATAAATAAATGGGAATATTTTATATTATGCAGCTACAAATGACAGTACATTTAATTAGATTGAATGACAGCCTTTTGTTAATGTGAGGTGTCCATATTTGTTTGGTTTTCAGGGACTTTGAGCAGAAAAAAACAGTTCCCAGTTGTGATTATGACTTGGAAGTTGATGTGAACTCAAGCTGACATGACATGAGCATGGCATCATTTAGTGATAATTCAACTTGCAATGTTTTACAAACCTGAAAGGCTCGATGTAAACTAGAGCCACTGCTGCAGACAGAAAAGCGCATGTGCCTTCTGCTGAATCCTGTTAATGTGGAAAGCCTGTCTGATAAAATCCTGCAGAAACAATAAACTCTGGCACAAGAAGGAACAAGGCCTGGCAATGTTCTGCTCTGCTCTGCTGGAAAGAGCATAACAAATGAACGTTCGTGTCCTCAGAGACAAGGCACCCAAGTCAGCTCTGTTTTGAAGATAAGTAGAGTGTGACAAAATGAAGAGCAGTGCATTGTATAACTGACCTCATGAGCACAAATGAGTAGCAGCCTGAACTCAAACTGGCATATTTCCACACTGGGAGATGATGTCAGCATGTAGGAAGCCTAAATAACATTCAGTGACATGACGGATCTGAAGCAGGAGACATGTTTAGTGTCAGGACTGACAGTTAGCCCCGCGCTATGTGGAGTTTTAGTGTCTATGAAGGTCTTTTTTTAGTTATATAAGTCGATTCTTTAACTAAGCATGGCTGAGATCACATTGTGGGCTTTGGCTTTGAAATAACATATTTGTGGGCAAGCTGTGCCTGCAGACTCTGAATATTTACAAATCAGGAACACATGGTGGACTCATGAGTTTCTTTTTGTTGCAGTATTTGCTTCAAGTGTGACTTTTTCTTGCTGTGTTCACGTTCAGAGTGTATTTATTGAACTCTGTGTCCTCTCTGCTGCCACAGGTGGATGTAACAAAGTGCGTGGTGAACACTGATCCCAGCTTTCGCTCCCATTGGCTGGTGTCTGCCGTCTGTGCGTTCGGACACTATCTGAAGGCCACCGTGTTGTACCTCCTCAGGGAGAAGTGAAAGTCAAAGTGACACACTGGACACTGAACAGCACTGTGCACCACCATCACCACCACCACTCCACTAAAGCAGCCACTGCTTTGGATTATGTTTACACTCATTTGCACTGAGCCTTCATTGATGAACACCAACCCCTTCACAGACTCTGTCTGCTTCTTCTGCTTCCTCTGCTAGATTGTCTATTTATTCGTATTATGGTTATGTTGTAACACAGGTTTGATGTGAATGTATATATAAAGTCACCCACTGTTGATGTTTTTAGCTTTACATTCTTCTCACAAACAGCAACACTGTCCGTTGTGCTGTCTGTTTGGAAGTGGTCTGGCTGCCCCTAGTGGATATAAATTGTAATTACAGTATGTTGACATGCAAAAACTTTGTATATTCCTTGGGTCCTGAGGTCATTCATGTGAACTTGACCTTGCAATAATCTCCACCTCTCATCTGGATGGTGTATATGGCCCAACAGGCTAGTGCATGTGAGATAAATGCAAAACATAACATATTTTCTTCAAACTAAGGGACTGTATGAAAATTATCTGTGGAATTGCCTGCAGAATAAGGGAGAGCTTGATGTATTTTTTTCTTTTTGCTGATGGGAAGTCTTTGCTTTATTGTGTGTATTGCATTATGGGGATGCCCCTCGCCAAATATGACACTTATCCTGTCTCTGTTTCAGAGCTTCACTTTTGTCAGCTGGCAGCAAACAGTTGTGGATATTAGTGATTAAATGTGACCTCCACCAGCAGCTGTTCCTGCTTGTTTTTCAGCATCACAACAGACAGGAAGTGTGAATTGTATCAAAAAATGTTTGCTCGTAATATCATTTAAGTGCAGACTATCAGGATGCCAGCTTATTCCACTAATAGTGAATGAAACATTTTGACTGAGGTTCCATTAACTTATTAATGTTTAAATTGGGGCACACCATCTTAAATTATTTATGCTTTTCCTCGATTAGTCACTAATATTGAAATGTTTAGATATTAGGGGGAGAGTGTTGCAGTCTTTTTCTTGATAAAATATTCATTACCCCTGAGAGGAGGGTCTTACTTTTTTGTATTAAGTCAACTGTAAGATTCAGCTCTCTTCCCCACCCATGTAACTTTCACACAGTCCCTAATGATTCTGCTTAATTGAGCCTGCAGTTACAACATATATGTATTTCAGACAGCACTATGCATTTAATGCAGCTTTTTTGTCTCTCTTTTTATTGTTAACTGTGAGGCAGTGTATTATATTGCTTTACTGTAAATGCAGTGTTGCAAATTTACAGTATGTTTTCTCTGAGTTAGAGCACTTTGGTAACATTTCATTTTATGAGTAGAATTTATTCCATGAATAATTTCACTTTTGTGAGGCACGTAGCACTTGGAGTCCCAGAAAATAAACAAATGTTTGTGAGTCATCTGCAACTGTAAATATTAACAACAATAAATTGTTCTTAAACAGTTTGTCATGTCTGCAGTGGTTAATACTGTTAAACTGATAATGAAAAGAAAACTGTAAACTGTTTTGCATCTGTTTTCCAGAAGGTTAAACAGTCTGTTGCAGCTGTATGGGGACATGTAATCTCAGACTGAATTGATTTAGTGATTGAATGTCAAGTAATGAGCATTTGGACACTGTGCTAATATGACGTAGCTCTATTCTGAGAGCAGAGGATGTCATTGTGTACTTTATACAACCAGATGTATGTATTTATCATAATCAAACCAAGGGGTTTGGCTCTTTGTATTGCAGTATAATAGGTAAGCATTGCACACTAAACTAAACAGGACTGAACATTCTGTACCAGATGTTTGTGGGAATAACCACAGCGTTGTGGAGTTATCTTGGTGTGTGAAGTGTCCAGACTATTTTTCAGTCACAACAACCAAACAACAAATGTATAAAGTTTTGGACTAGTTTTCTCTTAGAGCTGTCTGATGAGTGGAGTCTTTTTTGAAAACATCCATGACAGAAGAAAGACTTTTTGGGCTGCCACTTTTGGAAATGTTAGGCTTGGTGAGCTAGAAACTAACATTCCCATCTTTTCAACTTTTACTGCAACATCTGAAGTAACATAAGCTGTTCCATTAACCATGTTTGCCTGGTTTAACAGGAAATTGTCCTTTGGTGGCACTACATTAAAACTTTCATCTTCAACACATTTCTAGCCTGACTTGTTTTGTGTGTTTGTGAACAAAACCTGACTTTATTTGCAAATTGTTTTAGAATGCAAAAGTTGCCCTACTGTTTTAATCCTAGCACAACACAACACAACAAGTAGTACTTTTTATGTCAGTCACAGCAGCTGGTCAGTAACACTGTGTAAACAGATGTGTTTGTTTGTGTTTACCTCTAAGGTCAGCTGCATCTTGGTGTGAAAGACTGTGTTTACAAACTGCAAATAATAAGAGATGACAGAAACACTGACAGGTATTTGTTACCACCTTGTGGTTGAAGCAGACTTAACTAAACAGGCCAATAGATCTAACCAGAGCTATAGAAGCTCTATAGCTCTGGATCTAACCACAAGTACTGTGAATGACATGACTGAATGTTTTCAGTTACTATCCTCTTTAATTTTGCTGTATTGCTGATCTTCTGTATTCACCCACTCCTGAATTTAAAAAAGAAATAGGCTACATAATTTGTATTAAGTATAAATGTAGAGGCTATTTATTAACTTTATAGGTAAGGGCTCTATGAATAAAATATATGTTTTGTAACATGTGCTGGTAAGGTTATTTGTTAGATGTCATAGGTTATAGATTAATAGTTAACCTGTTACAAATGTATTAAGTAATACAAATATTCTAATTATGTCATCAAAGCAGTATTGATTACTTTTCCAACAAATGTTGTAAACAGCCTAGATGTTTCCTCAGATGACTATTATGATTATTTTCTGGTTAGTAAACAAAAAAAGTAAATCAGG
>JBCAUF010000633.1:4665896-4678800 GCA_038406115.1 Haemulon aurolineatum
CAGAACCTCTCCCTGTCACATGTGACCACTAACTCGGCGCTGATCACCTGGAGCCGCCACCCGAGGAACGCCCCAGATGGCTTTGTGGTCAACGTGACCCGAGGGTTGAATACCAGGAGTCGCTTCCTGCCCAATGGGAAGTTGGGATCGTACACCCTGCGCGAGCTGACGCCGGGACAGCACTACTATGTGGCTCTCACATCCGTCAAAAACACAGGGCGGGAGCAGATCCACAGTATACCTCAACACTTAGCCTTCACTACCTGTGAGTGAAAGTTTCCAAACAACAGTTCAGTATCACAACAGTATGCACTGCTTTTTACCATAGAAGGTTCCTGTAGAAACTCTGTCTCCTGTGTTGAAAATGTTGATGCAATGCCGAGCTTAAGTGGACACTGAGCACGTGTGGGTTGAATTTACGGCACGCAACATAAACTATTTGCTCAGATTTACAAATTGGATTCAATTCATCTATTAAATTCAGCATGAGTATAAATAAGTTAAGCTGAAAACATATTATGTAAACATTTCCTTTGACCCAGTGCCAATGGAGGCAAGATCAGGGAGAAGAGAGAGGCCAACCGCGACTGGACAGGGGACTCAGGTCGGACGCACACTTCCCCCATCTCAGCCTCAGGTACTGGGAGGCACAGCAGAAACGGAGAACTCAGAGGAACTGCCCAGGTACACCGAGAGTCATGGGAAGACTTTTTTTTCCCCATCTGGTAATTAGGCTGTCAAGGCTGAACAATTTGCTTTGCTTTCTGTGTTGCAGATACACAGAACTCGTTGACAGAAGGGGAAGGATAACAGCCAAGTTCACTCACTTGCCCCGAAAAGCCATTCGACATCGTACTAGTAAGCACAAGTAGCACGAACCATGTGCTAAACACTGACACTATTTAACATATATCATGTGTTATATACAGTATTTGACACAAAATACTGTCAACTACTGTATCCAGCTATCTATGATACAACTATTCTATGATTCAAATTCATTCATTCATTCATTCATCCATTCATTCATTCATTTTTTTCAGCAGAACACAACATCTCTACACGTCTCTGACATCTATATATCTAACATGCTACACCAACATATCGAAAGAGGCTTGATTTGCTCAGGATGTCCAAACAATAAAAAAGTAATCTCATTTAACTTATCTTGATACAGATGGAAAAGCTTAGGCCACGGTCCTATAACCATATGGTCCTGACTGTGGCCTGTCTGGATGAAATATAGCCGGCCCTCCAATGTAAACTGGACCCTCTGCTATCACACAAACAGACCCGCGTTATCTGACACGTGTTATTCACTTTATCTGGCGGCTTTTTGGTAAAGCAAGACGAGTCGGAGCAACAGTGACTCACAGGAATAAACGTTCTTAATTTTCGCGTGTTTCATTTTCTGTAACATATTTGCACATTTTCTAATTAACTTCATGCATGCCAGGGCAGAGGTTTAGAGCCTATAGCCTAAACAGAGAAACAGTTTTACAGATGTTATCTTGTGCTCCAGAGAACGAGCTTCCTTTCTAGGCTTGTTCTGCCCTTCTTAATGATGTTACGCCCATGATGTCATAATATGATTTTGACCGCTTTGTCAAATCAGTTATGCCATGTTTCATTGCTCCAGGCTCTGAGGAATGTACACAAAATCTTTTAGTATGACATCTCCATTTTGCTGCAGCCACCCTGTCGTTCATTTTGTCTTTTTTTTTTTAACGCTGATTCATGACGGGAAATGTTTTGCCTTGCAGAACCTGACCAACCAATTAGATTAGAGAAGATGGAGGAAACGACGAACAAAATCAGCCTTGCACTAGAGGTTCAAGAAGAAGGTTTAAGTACGAAGCCTGGTAGGTGTTTTTACTGTTTGCTTCGATAGGTGCCACATCTGCCTCTGTATTTGATCCGAGCACGTGTGCTGCACATACAGCAAAAGAGAGCCTTCTTATTAGCCTTTAGATGAGTCATTTATCATAGGCGTTATGTGTATTTGCGCCCTGATTGAAATGTCAATGAGGATGCTAACCTTGGAGGACTTAACATTCAGGAAAGCAGAGTGGTGAAGCAAAAGGGGAAGTGGTGTAAGAGCCAGAGGCTATCAACACATGGTATCAGCTGGAGATAATGTGGAGTGGTGGGCCCTGAAACCTGAGACCCACACTCAGTCTGCGCCGTGGACATTGATGGCAGCTGTTGTCTTTTAGAGCTGCCACAGGACTGCCGCAGTCTGCCCTGCCAGAACGGGGGTACGTGCGTGAACGGAGGCGACTCGTTCATCTGCGACTGCGCGGCGGGCTTCAAGGGCAAACAGTGTGAACTGTGTAAGTTTATGTGTCTCCTCTCCACACGTACACACATACAGACACACACACACACACACACACGATGTGGATTCAGTGAAAGTAGAACACTTTTTGGCTAAAGAGAAAATATACTGGGCAGTCACTCATTCTGTACATTCAGAACATCAAAGAAGGTTAACACATGGTGTCTTTAAGGAGATTTATTTTTGTCAAGTTGATCGGTGTAGTCAGAATTGGAGGGGTCTTCAGCCTGTCCCATCGAGCATTAGGCGAGAGGCAGGGTACACGGATGGAAATGCTTTCCTTAAAACAGTCAAATCACATATGTCTGAGCAATCTTAAGAGGGATTTGCGAATATAGCACTAAGTTCAAAGTACACCAGAGGCTGATGGGCATGTCACTAGTTTTGCAGTATTTGGTTAAACACTTTAAACTGATGATAATGCCGGACAAAGCCGAAGGCTGTCACCAAAGTGACTTATTGTCACCTCCACAGTGACAGCAGTGATCACTGAGTCACTGTGGAGGTGACACGTTCTCCTTGTGGCTAAAAAAGTAAACAGAAATGTCGGTCAGCTGGACTGGAGATTAGCTCAAATCCCCCCTGTCACCTCGAAGGGATCAGTGATGTCGCAAAGGTATGGATGATATAGTGCCCTTTCAAATGAAAACAACAAAACCTAGCGCTCATGCCCTCTCAAATAGGTGTCTACCTGCTCCTGGCGAAAGATGTTCGCGTCTCCGGCTGTCCGAATGTCACGCGTGTCGGTGAAGGATTTACAGTCCTGTCTGTGCCTTCCCAAGGGTTGTAATTCTGCTTTCTCCCACTGTAGCTGTAGCATCCCTTGGTGTGAACTTACGGCCCAGTCTGTGTTAGATTTGCATTTCATCGCGCAAACTGACTCAGAACGCAGAGCTATGTATAGACCCTCTGGTTGCTTAAAAGCAGGAAACACGCTCCGCTGACAGTTGACCCCTCTGACATATGTGAATGGCTTGGCTCCAGGGCATGAATGTATAACATGAACACAGTGTCAACGAAGGCACAAAGCACCATATTATTTACCAGTGTTACATTTATAACTCAGTGTTTCTCTTTCCGGTGGCTTCATGAAGCAGCAGTTTATTATCTGCAGACAGTTTCCTCCTTTGTTCTGCTTTTACTCTGTCTTTGATGATCACGCTGTCTTTCCTGTGTCTCGTAGGTAAATCTTAAGCCTTCAGTTTTTTAGGGCTCATTTCATTTTGGCTCTAATAGCTCAAAAGATTATGAAAGTGGATCCTGTCTTCATAAAACCCTCAACAGTCCAAAGTCCCAAATCTTTAAATGACTGGGATCTCTTTCATCACTTTTTAAGATATACTGCACAGTCATGACTCAAGCCGCCGGCTTGAATTCAATGTATCTACGACAGACTATAAAAGGGAAACTTCCAGCTGCCTGGAAGAAAAGTCTTTCTGCCATTACTACTGCTACTTTATATGGATGACTGCCAGGAGGAATGCATTATCTACAGGATCACAAAACACGTGTTTACATCCATCAAAGTAGTTCATTACATGCTTCCAATATTAAAGCATAGACCCAATTCTAACTTGAGAGCATGAATAAAGAGGAATGTATTCAGATAGATAGCTATTCAGATCATTGGTGTCTGAAATGGAAAATGAAAAGAAAGGCTGCTTGAATCATTTCACTTCTCACTTCTACTCAAAACTCAACAGGACATATTATATATATATATATATATATATATATATATATATACACACAAAATTACTGAAGAAAGTGTGTGTGTGACTCAAAAGATGAGCTATAAAACTGTTGTCTATAGGATTGTTTTTGAAATGTAATGATTCAGAAAGTTCAGTTATTACAATAAAATCATCTTGACAGCATTAAAACTTAAACTGTCTATAAAATAATCTTATCTTTCACATTAACTAGAGATTAAATTCTATGACATCTAGTGAAAACACAGTCAAACGGCCTAAAAAAATACATCAATTTGACGTCACTTATAATTAGACTTAGATGAAGCTGTGCATGAGGAGACACTGGACAAACCCTCACCCCTCTTGAGTCCTTTTCTTCACCTAAACATCCAGCGTCAGATTGTTTAAACATTCCTTTCCTAAAACCATCCGTCAGCCAGAGAGCAGGGCCCTGCTCACATCCCACATGACTCCTAAACCATCCAGCAGACTTTTTCCCTCCCTCGCTCGCAGTACTTCAAACATTCATACCTCGTGTTGTGTGACCGCTGTTTTGCAGTGTGCCAGCGAGTGCCGCACCCCTGCACCCGTCTCTACTCCGAAACCAAGAGCGTGCCTGTCTGGGAGGGCGGAGTGTGCCACTACCTGTAAGTTATTATCAGGCAGGGATCTCCTGTCCTGGCCTCGCGTGCCTCGACTCACCGTGAAATATGTGATGTTTGAATGTCCGCAAAGCAAAGCGGAAAAGACGCAGAGATTATTTGTGACTAAAGGATTGAATCCACGCATGTGTTTTGCTCATCGCAGGTACAAAAGGACATACAAAGTACAGCAGGATGTTTGTTATCGAGAGATTTGTGAACCGGTGCTTCCCAAGAAAAGTCAGAGTGAGTTGAAAAACAAAATCTGTGTGTGAACAGTGTTGAAATTGTTGCTCAGCAAATAAACAAATACACGTCTTCTCACACGCTGACACTACCTTTCTCAACAGCCAGAAGAACAAACAGACAACAATAAAGGTTTGTTTTTCTTTAACACAATCAATTTAATAATATTTTCGTGGTGAAATGTTTCTTCCAGTTATGTCTGTACACCGTTTCCGTAAAAGATCACAAGATTTTCAACATGTATCCTAAAAAAGAGTCTTGTCTTCTTCTTTTTTTGTGTAGAGCACTTGGATACTGATGAAAGGACTGTCATCACTGTCATGTGAAAAACCTAACTTCAATTTTGGTGTTTATAATCTACTTGAAGTAACTGATTATGGTCATGTTTGTGCTGAGAAACCCTGTCAGAACCCACTGTAACATTTTTAGAAACAGTCTGTCATTGATCTGAAAATAAGGTTGTATTTGTTCATTCCTGAGAGCTGCGCTCGCAGCTCCGCGCCTCATGAAAGGGCTCCTATCAATCACACGAAAAATAGCCCAAATCATTCATCATTTGTGATGTCTGGCGACTGATTTTTCACACAAAGCGTATGCCAATGTTAATGGTAAGCAGTCCACTGTGCTGCATCAGAGACCTTATATACCTCATTTCCACGTCCGTGCTGACACATTAGGAGAGGTTTTTATTGTTTGTGATTCAGCTGCAGGTTTGTCCCTCAGGGAAAATAACTGTAGAGTGCTCCGAGTCCCAATCTTTTCCTGATACCGGCCCCGTGATCTCCTTATAAAGACGATGGGAAATGTATGTTTTCTCCACAGCGCATAAATTCATCTCTTCCTCTGACAATGGTGCCCAGTATTTTCTGTGTATAAATGTCTTTCTCCATGTCTTAGCAGGCATCAGTGCTTGCTACTCTGTAAATAGTGTTTATAGGCCATTTTGTAGGTGAATATTTTAATAATAAAAATGTTAAAATGTTTATTTGTTTCTTGTGTTTTTGTGGGTTGATATTTACATTCTGGGTTACACCCTCAAAACGTAAGTAAGATCGTAGAGCACGCATTTTTGTTGGGTTGGTCATTTTTCATTGGAGCCCACTAAAAGTATCCATTCAAGCAAGTTATTTCCATAGGATACAGTATTACCACCAGTTGCATCACTGCAGAAAGATGGTTACCACTATGTGTGCTTTCTTTACCTGGTTTTTCTGTGTAACTGTAGTACACAATGGTGAGTACAGACAAGCAGAAATATTAAGAGTCTAACCCTTGCTCTACCTTTAATCCAAAGGAGGCAGATAGGGACATGTCTCATGGTAGAAAACACACAGAGCCTGTGTTCTTGATCATTGAATGATCCCACTCATCCACCCCAGTTACTATGGATTTCTCCAAAATCCCCTCGGAAAAAAATACTCTTCTGTCAGAACAGGCCCTACATTTCAAAAGCGTGACACTTGTGAGTTCTACATAATGTGCATACTGTGCCAAACCTTCATAGTTATTACATGAGGCTTATATGCAGCTGCTGTAGCCTAATACTTATCGTGCAGCCAAAAGCAGTAGTTTTCTTGCTGTATTTAATGTTATGGTAACAGCAACATGTGGGTGGAAAAAAAGTTTCTTTTTGACTTGTGAAAAAGGTAATGTTATACCCAAGATTCAAAAAATCAGGGCAGTTGCCCAGTACCTCCTACCATTCTCTTCACTGAAGGCCCATGATTACACAGACCACAGACCTAACCCATGAAACCAGCACAAACATACATAATATATGCACAGAACAAACTTTAAACTTCAAATAATTGTAATACAAATTATTTATTATAGGAGGAGTGTGCCTATACAAAAGTTCACTCCCCGTTATTGAGCTGCATTTGCAGATTGGCATGTTTAGGATAATCATCCCACTTGTTCTCCACACTCGCGGTTTTTGTGCTGCCTTCACTGAACCTCGGAATGTCACGTAATAGGTACCTTTTCCTCTGACCACTAGAGTGCTCATGGTTACAAGTGTTTCGAAAATATTTTGAATGCTCAATAATACTGGAATCACATTTATTGTATTAAATGCACATTTATTTAGTATATGAGTGAATAGGAAAAAAACACTGTCGCTGATGCACATTCATGAGTGACTAAGCACAGCATTTAAGGCAAAGTTAGGTAGAAGAGGTTAGCTACCTCTAATGGGGATAACTATTATCAGCCCAGATTACATTTGAAAAATGTGTAATTAGATTGCAGTAGCAATGTCAAGGATCTTTAAAATATGTCAATATTTGAACTATGAAACTTTTTTCTAGTTCTTCTGACAAGATGGCAGTTTTGTTAATGGTGTCTTAACTGATTTTTGTTTTTTGGCTGGTGATTTAAGAATAATGGTCTTTTTATTTCTTTTTTATTACACTGAAAATTGAAGATGGATATTTTTGAGTAAGCACTCCTCTCGCCAAACTAAATTGAAAAGTTGGCAGCCCTAACATAAACAGCAATACATCATGCACATGTGCACACATTACAACAGCTCATGAGTCTCACAACACCACTGTGGTCTCCAGTCATAGCCAATCTTACAGTTGCCAATTTGTCACCATGAGAAAAGGCTGTAAATTTCGCCATTATTTGGTCTTGAAAGGAGAAAAAGAGAAAACTTGTCTTTATTTGCATATTTGGTTTTGAAGTAATCCAAAAGTGACAGAAAGTAAGTTACATTACTTTTTATTTAACTTATCCTGCACAGTATCCTGCTCGATGTAAACAATTGAGCATATAAATCCTCACACTGTAAATAATATATGTTTATAATAGACTGGACCTCTGACCACAACTTATTTATCTCCTGTTGTTGTTCTATCTTTGTTAGCCTTGTTTTTTCTTGTTGAATGTTCATGTTTATGTAAGTACGTTGAGATCAAAGCAAAACGGGAGTCTAATTTCTTCTACGTGTGGTATTTGTAACCCTTCCGACCCATTTTTAAAGAGCAAAAGCTGATGCAGCCTAATTATACAATGGCACCAATTATCTCCCATAGATTTCACTTTTTGTTTTTTGTGCCACAATAAAACTGGTTATATCCTTTTTTGGGTTTGTTCATTCACACTTAAGTTTGATAAAATATTTCCGACAGCGCCTGAAGGCATCATTCCTATCCTGCAGTCAGAGCACTGGAGTGAGTGCCCCCGCTTACCCCCCTCCCTCCCCTTCCTGCTCCGAGTGAAAACTGAGATAGTGAGGAAAAAAGCAACGGGGAGGAAGGAAAGACCAATGGAGGGAGGAAGAAGCTGGATGTATTAGCTAGTTTTGCTGCTTGAGGGAACTTTTTTCCCTCTCTTCTTTCGTTTTCGCCTTTGCATGATATTTTAAAGCGCCTCTCAATGTAGCGACGTCCGGTGTGTATTTTACGTGCTGGGAAAACGTCGTAAAAATATCCCTGAACGTTCGAACCTTCAACAGCAGTCGCGCGACCGCGGACGGTTAGCACCGCTCCGGCTAACTGCGCTAGCTCCGAAAGGAACAAAAGGGCTAAAAGTGTAAAAGTGGCGCTGCGGCCGTAAAGTAACCAGTAATGTCGCCTCTCGGGACTAACTTTAGATACGGATGAGAAAGACATCGGGAGAACGACTGCGGAGCCAGACGACCGCCGCCGCCGCTGCAGCTGCTGCTATGTTGGGGTTGATTCACGGCTCTGGCAACCCGCCGGAGTCCCGAGTTTGGCCACACTCGGTGCCGTGGAGGCTCGGGGGCTTCTTCTTCCTCCTGCTGCTGGAGGGGGCCGGCTGCCTGGCCAGCCCGAGCACGAGCAGCAGCACTGCGACCGTCGTCAACAACAACAACAACAACCAGCAGCCCAGTGTCAACATATACATGAGTGTGGAGGAGGTGAAAAAGCTTTTGGGTAAGAAAGGCCCCAGCATGATGTGAAGTCTACAAACTTTTGTAATCAGTGTGTCTCTGATTCATGTCTGTGTTGTGATGCCACTCACATATGCGGGTTTACACCTAAAACTACACTGAACTCTAGCTTGGTGACCAAAAATCATCATGGTTATGTCAGTGTTGAAACAATACTGATATACTGAAATAGTAACCTAAACGATTTATGTTTAAGCAATAGATTTATTATATATTAAATAGTGTCACAGCCAAAACCTTATCAAAATTGGCTCTTATTTCCACATACACTTATTTTATTTATTATTTTTTATTATTCTTTATATATATAGTCTGTTCTATGAATAATCTACAGATACTATATACATTTCTGATATTATCTTACTTGTATATGTATTCTACTTTCTGTCTGTCTGTCTGCCTACCTGACTGTCATCAAGTCATCACTACAACTACTAGTCTCGGTCAATGTGATTGGTTGCTGTGCCACAGGTAGACAGTGCTCTGGTGGAAAGTCGTCAAAGTTGCGATAAACACCACATTGACACTCATCCTAAAGTCGGACATCATTCATTAGAGCCAGCAGGGCTGCCGTCTTCGAGCAAACTGTCCCTTTGCATTCCTACAGGAGCCAAAATATGTCCAGATTTCAGACTTTGTCGTCTTAGGTGGCAGAAAAATGTCCCGAGAGCAGCAACTGTCCTGCCTCCTGCCTCATGTCTTCTTCACTAGACAACAAATGCATGATGCTGTGCCTGCATCGGGAGACTTGGATAAAGTCTTTCACAAGTTTCCACACCATGGCTACCTTCATTGGTGACTTTTACTGCTGGGGATTTTACTGTGACACCGGTAACCGTTACATCCTTACTCAACTGAAACATTAGAGCAGCTACAGTGACTCATACAGTGTGTGTGTTAACAGTAATTTAGGTGTAAATGCTCCCTGGCACACAATGGAGCATTTAACTTTTTGTGCCAACGAACATGATGTCAGTTGTAAGCAATTGGACTGCAAAGTTAACTGTGATAGACAAAATGGATTACATGTGCCGCGCACGCAATTACTTTGATCATTTGATGTGCTAATTGTGTGGTGAGCCTGTGGTCGTTCGAGTTGGAATAAAAGGGAAGCCCTCAAAGAAAAAATGAAAGAAAAAAATAAAAACACAGGATGATGTCTTTGTATAAGTTTTGTAAGGGTTTGGAGGGACATTGGAGGGATAAAATCCAATAAAGGATTGTTAAGGCCTCATTATATGCAAGGCAAACATTAGCCATGAAATGTACCTTTATGGCATCACATAGATGATAATATACACCTGGAAGGGCCGAGGGCCATCTCTTCAGATAAGAGCATGATTATATAGATCAAGATATAGGATACCAAGTCTATTTCCAGGCAGGTGACACATTTTGAAACCTTTTCTTTTACTTCGTCACCCTTCAGCAGAACGCTATCGTTCAAAGTGATGAAATGACAATAATTGTTTTGACATGCAAGATAAAAGGTCCTGGAAATTGATAAGTGCTTGAATGTGACGACAAAACAGCACTGGAAGCCTGGGATCTCACAAGCACATCACTGTGACTGTCCTGTGCGGCGTTGCATCATTAAGAAAACAGGCCCGAAGCTCGGAGCAGCTTCAAAGGTATGCTGATGTGTCACGAGGAATCGAGGGGAGGAAGAAGTGACTAAACCAGACTTATAAAAACTACAACTAGAAAGGAATATTTGTGGTTCAGTGTCACAGCGAGGTTATATGAAGTTTGGTCCAGTGTGTTGATTATGCAGCTGCAGAGGATGCACAGAGTTATTTTGTGAATGGCACTGGATAAACACACATACACACAAACAAACTGCTAGACCTGCAAAACAGAACTGTGCTCTTAATACTGCACAGTGTGGCTGTAATTGGGGCTCATATCCTTTATCCTGATGCCAAGGACGGGCCCGTGTGTCGTCGAGTGGTCCTAAGTTGTTAATTTAGGGTTTACTGAAATTGTCTGGAGGGTGCAATTTGGAGCTAGTCGTTTACTGAGTGCCACTGTACAGCCTAATGAACGGGTAGAAGTGCGAGTGCATAATGTCTTTGAGGAGGGTTAGGGAAGCTGATGCCGCAGCTTCTCCAATGTGACTAATGTGTGTCATTGTTCTGTAGCGGCATCAGCATTTTTGCATCAGTTGGATTTTAGTCGAGCTCAGTAACTTTGTTTCTACTGTCCATTTATTCAGGAGAAGGAAGTTATGTTGTCGTGCGTATACAGAGTTATTCAGTGCTGCCATGTTTAGGCCCTTTTGGTGTTTTTAACCTCCGTCACGAGCATCGTTTTGATGGAAATTCATGTCAGATTTACCTCATCTTGTGATGCTTTAAAACATGCAAAGAGATGAACTAGGTTTTTGCCTTTGGCTTTTTGAGAAAGGCATTTGATTCTCACTCATGGTGCTGTTTAAAAAAACATTTGAGCTCTTTTCTTCCCCTCTATAATCTGACTGGTGTTAGACCGTAGGCTGACTCTGTCTCTTCTGGTTGCTCTTGTTCTCCATCAGGCTATAGTTAATCTTCCGCTGCCAGACGAGGGCCTCTCTTGTGGTTTGCCTGAAACCTTGTCTGGTCGTATGGAGAAATCTCTTAATGTTTGACAACTATGTGTGTGGAGCTAAAAGTATGTGAGGACAGAAACTTCCATGATGCAGTGGCAACTGTAGGGAAAAAAACATGTCGGAGGGAGGTGAAACTGGCATCACACTGGCGATAAGCCACTGGGGAGTCTCACCACTTAATCAGTCACCAACTATTTGGGCCTTTCAAGCAATATGGGTCATTTTTAAGGAAAGTAAAAGTCAAAATTCTCTGATTTAAGCCTCTAAAACGTGAATATTTTCTGGTTTCTTGGCTCCTCTTTGACAGTAGACCTATTATCTTTGGGTTTGTGGACATAACAAAACATCTGAAGGCATCATTTTGCCATTGGGGAAACACATAAAGACATCATAGACCACAGATTAATCAACAATGAAAATAATTGTTAGTTGCAGCCCTAATTATGTATATTGTGCCCAGCTGCTTCCAGCCCGTGCGTGCACGCATGCTCTAACATACATGCCTACAACTTCCTGTTGCCAAAAAAAAAAAAGAACGTAATCGCCTAAAATTGTGCTTTAAACCTCAAAGGGCTCGTGTCTGTTAACTTTGTTGGAGTTTCTGGGGAATATTGCTTTTAATAGAGGAGTATCCGGAGCACCAGACATGGCTATGCGCTGTTAGGGACGTAGTATATTTGGCTGTGTTTTCTTTATTTTTTTAGGACAGCAAATTAAGGTGTGGTTTGTTTTCAAGGTTGCAGTTAAGTGCATAATAATATGTGATTCGTAATATGGCATATAGATCAGTTAGGACCCAAAGAAAAGGTGCAACGTCCGAGCAGAGGCCGACGATGTCTAATATTTTGACTTGTCATGGTGGCGAAGCACAGGTGGAGGTATTAACATTAATGATGACTCTGCCCCACATACGTATGCCAGCAAGCCGGCCTGCACAATAGGACTTTGTTTGGCAAACACTTTGACATGTCACAGTAGGAAAAGCACAGGTCTAAGTGATGAATTGAATCGCGGCTGTATTCCATTTAGCTGCTTCTGTTTCAGGGCCCTGGCATCGTGCATGTCACCGCTTACTGGGACACTTGAACAGAACAAAGACATCGTTATTGTTATGAGTAACACCTGTGGGTTTTTTTCTACTAGGACAAGGCAAAATGTCTGCAAAGCCTGGAATGGGGCACTTATTAAAGTTATTAGGTGCACCTGTGCTTCTTTTTGTATGGCATGTCAAAATCTCTGCCTTGTGCTTAGGTATAGGCAGATCTGAATGATTTAGAGAACCACTCTCAGATCCATTTTACTTAGGCTGTAACACCGATTAAAAGTGGTGTGTTAGCTGTACGAGGTGTGAGAATTATTTGTCGACTGAGTTTAGTCCAATGTAATCAGTGAATGTTAATTTGATAGGATGATCGAACAACAAAGTAACATTCTTGGCCTCTTGTCTGGTGAAGATGCTCTCAGCGTGTTGGCGTTTGT
>JBCAUF010000633.1:4939703-4953411 GCA_038406115.1 Haemulon aurolineatum
GTAGGGCTGACAGTTATGATTATTCCGGAAAACTCTGCTGTGACACACAGGGACAACTTCACCATTTTGAAGACGCTCCATTAAGCAGCAGTTTGGTATTAACATTAAATCACAGGACTTAATGTGATGTGAAAGAGGCTCTGATGCTGCCAGTCCTGCAAAAATTCAACATCCAACTCTGCAGCTTTTAACTTCTCTTGGCTCATTGTTTTGATTTGTTATTCTGGTGAAGGACTCCAAAGAGCGTTAAGAGCTATCTAAGCCTATAAAATATCAAAGTTGTGTTGCTCTAAGTCTTTTTGTCCCCAGTGGTAAAAAATGACTTACTTTAACATTTGCGCAAACAAAGATAATTCCTCAACAGTTCATCACTTGGCAGCCTGAATTTAGTCCTTCAATCAATACATTTCAGGGGTTACACTGACTTTGTTCAAATCTGTTCAAATTAATTTAAAATGGACGTTGCAAGTGATTCAAATATTGCTGTTGTTGGGGGAAATCTTTCCAGGGACGAAGAAAAACAGGCTATTTGTTTCTACACAAAGATGTTGCATTTTGAATTTTGATTTGCTGCGACATTTAAGTCGGTACGTGAACTGAGGTTTCTCTCATAGGAGGCTGCAGTTATAAAATGATCGTCTCATAATTTCTTGTGATTTCTTTGCTTTTATTAAAACATAAGCACGGGCAAGAGTAATGACATTGATACATCTATTTTATTTATTGTTGTTATATCTTTGTAGCGCGCTTATAGGACAATCTACACAACAAGTTCACTTACTGTATTCCTTACAGAAAGTTTACAGGCAGTCGTGTTGTTACAGACAGTTTTTTGTGAAGCTTTCATGCGGCTCATATAGCTCTGACATTCATTCTGACATTCCTGACCTCATATTGACTTTACAGTGCATGCACATTTAAAAACTGCATACAGACGACGAGTATACCTTGGGTAAATTTAATCATCTGTGTTTGCAGGATTGTACATGTGTTATCTCTGTTCTGCACAATCTCTCTATGTATTTATACAAACAGGAGTCCTGACCCTTATTTATGTTGATGTGCAGGTGATGAATGGAGATGTAGTGGCGGTGAAACCAATTTGTATTTTTGCTGCTGCTGCCATAAATCACAAGAATTAAAAATGTCAAAACAGTGGGGAAAGAAACTGTAACACCTGCCCAGCTTTACATACTGACATACTGTCTCACTATAGCCAAACATTTATCAGCTTCCACTGAAAATGAATACCTCCTAGTTCATACAAAACTGTTCATACAGCCACATTTCCACGAGTGCCTCCTCTTCCTCCAACATATTCATCTGCCCCTTAGCAGCATCTCATGTTGGTGGCGCTCTAGTTTTCTACGAGTGCTAAAGGGCACACTAGAGACCCTTTGCGTGGGATTAGGGTCTGATTAAACTTGCGAAGGAGACAACGTCACTCCTGGTGCAATAACGTGTGAAACCATGCAACACCCAGAGCTCCATCTCTGCGGCGGATGGCACAGCCTACATCACACTCGGCTGAGACCTTTGTGACAGTCCGTGTCTTTGTGCCACCAGGCTGAGGGTGACAGAAGTGTTTCCTGTGTCGGGAGTGTTGTGATTGCACTCCTGATTGGATGTGAGCTCGTGTAAAAAAAAAAAAAACACTTCACACACCATCAAGTGGCATTGCTGCAGCACTGCCTACCTGCATTTAAACATTTGTCAGCCTATAAACTTTTGACATTGTGACTGATATTTTGGGAAAACCGTTGAGCAGCAAGTTTTCAGTAAACAGCAGTGCAAACATTTTAATCGGAGCCGCCTGCCGCCGTCTGTAAAGGGCAACGACTTGTAGGCTCCTCTCATAACCTTCACTCTTCTTATACTCAGAGGGGCGTAGTGCTACATCACTAGAAGACATGACATTTTCCCAGCTGCTTGATGTGGCATCTGTTCACAACGTGTGACATTTTAGCCTTTGCGGGTGCAGCAGTATGTGGTCCCCTTTCGGTGTACAGTAGCTCCTGCCACACCGCGCTCCCACGGCCCGCCGCCGTCCGGTTTGTCTTGGCTCGGTTTCCCAGGTGACAGAACCGCGGGGACACACAGCAGCGGCGCGCCCGCTCAGTCATGTCTGGCCTCCGATAAGGACAGCTTGTGTGTGCATGCATGGTTTGCTCGCCTGTTTGTTTGTTTGCACGCTCGCCTGTTTGTGCGGAGGGGATTTTCGGGAGAAGTCCAGAGATAGAAAGAATGGCACAGCTGTGAAGTGTGTGTTTAGGCGATTCTGCCCCCCAATCAGAGTGTCCTTGTGTTTGATTTGTCACGGAGCAAGGTATGCATGGCGCATACAAAATCTCCACCTCCTTTTGTTATACTTTTATTGCGGGACACTGGTGACTGTTCTTGCCAAATGGATCTCCTCCAACCAGCTGGAAGAGTCGCTGACACTGGCTCTGGACACACCAGCTCACACACTCTGCAAACACACAGACAAAACTTAGATTCTTTAGTGGTTTGCTTTCTTGTGTCCTGCTTCTGAAGCGGCTGCTGTTGGAAACATGTAACAGACTCAGATACAGATACAAGATATTCCAATTGTTTGTTTTTTATGATTGGTAAAAGAGTTTTGACTTATACGCAGCTTACATGAGCAGCTATCCTCAAGCCACGAGGCTGCCCCGAGGGTCAGAGCAGACTGAGAGAGCAGACCCCTTTTGGAGGCATGAATAAAAGAGCAGTCAGAGCTGTACTGTGCGAGTGAGGCAATGAGGTGACATAGATGAGTGTGGGAACCTTTGCATTTAATCTTTTGCACAGATGAGGAGGTGTTCAAGAGCTCCCACAATGTCATTCATACTTGGACTTGATTCAAACCTTGATGTCTTTCAAGCCTTTTCTTTTTTTTCATGTTTCAATATATCACCCCTCCTCTCCTCCTTTATCTGAGGCTTTCGGTGCAACTTGAAATTGCAAGTCCTGTAGAGGTCACTATTAACCAGTTTTACCACTATTCTTCTTACAGTTCAAGTATAGGACAGCATAAATCTCTTCCAACCCAAATTGTACATCCTTTATTTCGAGGCTTTATCATTTAGAAATAATGTTATATAAATGATGTTATACAAGAACACATTTCCATGACTGTATCTGATACCAAGGTGCAAAGATTAGCTCTCAGTTTTGAGCACAACCTCAGCCAAGGACCTCCCTTTCTTACTCATGTAGGAAGTAAGATGTGCTCCATGCTCAACTAGAGCTTGGTGGACACAATAAAACCTTAAGAACCCTTTTGTGTGCAAAAGGCAATTTCTTTTTTCTCTCTTTTACATAATTCCTGCACTTTGCTGCATACATCATAACACGTCCATTCTGTCTCAAATGGAGCTGTAATTATTTCAGTGGCTGTATTACAGTGAAGTAACATAGAGTTTAGAAGTACTTACTGACATCTTTTTTCTTGGAATCAGACAATGAACAGCTCACATGAACCTCAGATGCTTTGTCCAACACATCATTGTTCTTTGCCTCACAGGGGATCGATTTTGCCAGTTTCACTGGCTACATGTTCCTTGGAATATGCCTCGTCCTTTTCACCTCATTTCCTTTCCTGCGGATGCTCTTCTGGAACAAAAAACTCTACAATAAAGAGTCCATCGAAATAGTTGGTGAGTTAAGAGATTTTTTTCAAATTCATTTTCTTTAATTTGTTTGAAGTGATGAACAGTTATCATATTATAATATAATCAAATCGTGAGATTGCTCTGAATCTAAAATCAATTATGACGGCTTTTGATTATCATTATTATAAAGCGTATTAACCTCCTCAGAGCACGAGTGCACATACTACCTCCATGCTACAGCTACTCACCCTCTCAGGCAATGCAGTGACCTCATAGAAACTTAATTAACTCGGCATTATGGCCTCAGCCCTCTGACTCCCACGCATGATGTATCGTGCCCTCTGAAGACCCCCTCCTTCCCTCTGTCTCACGTGATTTCCACAGTATTACATTCACATTTATGACCCTGTCATCTCAGATAAAACACCTCTGGAATATGGCATGCTAGTGAATAAAAGGGAGGATCTCTCTGTGGTCAATGTGTAATAGATAAGATGTTTATGTATAAGCAGGTTTACTGCTGGTTTTAGGAATTAAAGCCCAATTTCAGTCTCAGTAAATGTGGTTAAAAATTAGTTTAATTAAGGTACTGGTGGCTCAGTTCAATATCATTTAGAGGCGTGGAGCACTTTTACCTTTTGCCTTTTTCAGCTGCTCGACTCCCTGAAGAGTCTCATGATTCACCCATGGCAGGAAAAAAGTGCAGATGTTGTGAGTAAAACAAATGGATTCACTTGAGAAGTTGTGCTATTGCACAAGATATTCAGCTTATCTAGTTAGCCAAATATCTAATTTAGTACAGGCAAGCAAGTTCTTTTATAAACCTCCATGATTATCCATTAAAAGAATAAACAAATCCATCCCATAAGACATTACATGATTATGCAGAGGTGGAGAGAGATCATTTAATAAGAACAGAAACCACTGTGTTTAGTTTGGATAATAGCCGTGTCCTCCATCCTGGAATCTATTCGCTGTAGATCTTTGCATATGAGACACCGGGGATTTAGATAATGGGCAAACTAATAAAATAGGCACATTTGTGGGACATTGTTTGCGATTCTTCCAGAAACACAGTCACCTCTTATCAGCTTTTACCCACAATGCTACAGCGTTCCCCCTCGCAGAGAACCTCAGCAAGTGATCATTAAAACAGAGACCACGGGTCTCCCCAGTCGTCACCGCCGAGCTCCCAATGAGTAAGGAAGACTGACTGTTAGGAGCTGTATTGTGTCACTGAGCTCCCAGCAGATTGAAGGAAGCCACCGCCGATCGCCGCGGCAGCCGTTCAATGCCGGCCTGATAGCCCATCTATAAATCCCGCCCTGCGGAGTTTCCGCATCTCCCGCCAACCTGGCCTACCTAGGAGAGCATGCAGCTCAATCAGCTCAAAAGCCCCCGCCACGACGGGTTATTGTGCAGATTCGCTTACAGGAATGTTTTTTTCCTGTGCCAGTTAGATCCTATTAAGGTCACCTAGGCAACCTTCCTGCAAAAGGATGGCACCTACTGATATCTACACAGGCGTCCAGCTCCCTCCGGCTGTATCTCAACATTCAACATTGGCTGTTTCTGAGCTGGTCAATGTCCCCATCGCCTGGCTGCATTAGTCCCTCTATGGGGGCTCACAGCGTCTTAACTGAAAACATCTTTATATCCTCTCAGTCAGCCTCAGCTGCAGGAGCTATTACCAGCCAAATCCCCCACTGTAAACATGCTACTACTGAACATCACCACTGTAATGACTGTCAGCACATGTGTTCAGCATGCAATAAACAGGTGTCCTCCTCCCCTGCCCTCTCTGTCCCGCTCCTCCAGAACTCAAGCATGAGATCCTGGTTTGGAGGCAGACGGCTCAGCGCATTAACCCCGCCAGCCGAGAGGAGACAGCTGTGAAATGCCTCCTGATGCAAAAAGTCCTCAACCTGGAAAGTCTGCTGCGCAAGATGATGAAAACCTTCCAAAGGTTAAAAACAGAAAATACGCCTGTCATTGTTAAGAATGCTTTCATCACTCCTGCCAGAAACAAACAATAATGTCTTCTTGGTGCATGTTTTGTGAATGAGACAAATAATTCAGTATTTATTGTAATATTGGTGGTAACTATAGAATGAGACATCTAATGTATGGCCACTAATGCAAATTTATTTGAGTTTATTTTGATTATTTCTTTGTTGTGAACATAGCATTAGCAATCTCTTGTCTTATTTCTATGAATAACATTGAGGAATTGAGGAAGTCCAAGAATAGTTTCTTTTTTGGTCCCCTTGTCCAAAATAATTGCCAGACAGCATAGCAATTATTATTATTTTAGCACAAAAACACTGTCACACCACCGGGAAATACAGAAGTACCATTCACAATGCTAACCATTCAGCATGTATTGATAAACAGCTATTAGAGGCAAAAAACTCCCAAGAGTGTGATTAGCCTAGAATTAAATGTTTATTTCTGTTTATCAACACTCATAAAAATGAAATTAAGATTAAAATGTTGTTGTGTCTGACAGGCAAATATCTCAAGAGGATAAGAACTGGGAGCAAAACATTCAAGAATTGCAAAAGAAGGTATGCTTTCATAATTCACCTCAGACGGATTCCTCAACCACTGTGACTGCGGTGCATCGATGTTATCTCGATAATAAAGTCGGTTGAGTCTTTGAAACTTTAAGACAAAAGCTGTCAGTCGCGTGATAAAATAATCTGTTTTTTTCTCCTCCACAGCACAGAATAACTGACAAGGTCCTGCTGGTGAAGTGTGTGTCCGTCCTTGCTGTGGTGATCTTCATGTTCTTTGTCAACTCATTCGTTCCCAGCATTCATCTTGATCTCGGTGAGCGAACCGCTGTCTCATTATTGCGCCGTTTTTGCAGGCCCCACTTGGTGGTTATAAGTTCTGTCATGTAATTATGAAACACAGCTTCCTCTGTCCTTGCATTTGAAATAAGCCCAAATAATGGGCTGACTAGCAAACCCAACCAACAAATTACATGGATACTGAGCTGCATTTAGACCCAAGCACATGCAGTCTATTCATACGCTGCGATTTCAAACGTGCGTTATTGAATAATGTTCCAAGAAAACTACAACATACACTTCGTTCTCATGTCTCTTCTCAAAGACGTTCTTGGTAAAGATAGGGAACAATAATACTGAGTGAAACCCAACATACAGTATAATCAATAGACTGTATATATGATCAGAGCAGCAATAAGTAACTTGTAAAATCCCCAGGAAGAATCTAAAAGCTGCGTAAAAACATCATATTGTAGATGTATAACAAAACACTGAACACTGGCGATAGATGAGACAGGCAAGTTTGCACTGTCCTAAAGTTGCTATAATCAGTATTTTTTTTATAATAATATCAGCTAAAATGACTGTGTGCATGTTGTTTGGGTGTTCTTCCTTTTTTTCCTTGTTAAAAGAGTTTTTTTTTGGCAGGGGGAGGGGGTCCATACGAATAAAATTTGATTTGATTTGTAACCTGGAAACTAGGCTGTTAAATAACAAGTTAAACACACAAAAGCTAAACATACAGTATATAATTGTTGTGTTAACAGCTGCCCTCAAGTTCCCAAAAATCATTAACTGCAGGTTAAAGAGACCAATGTTTTTAATTTTGGGTCTTTCTGCAGAATATTTGAAGGAAGAAGAAAGCTTCAGGCAGTGTTAATAGAAATAAGTTATGGAGTCCAAGACTCCAGTGTCGTGCCTCGACAAAAGCAAGGCTCTAAATCTGCTTGCTTGCATATTTCATTGATGTTGGTAAATCTGGACATGCGGGTTAGGCTGAAGGTTACATCCCGTCTGTCTACCTGCGATGGCGCTGACGTGTACTCGCCAGGTGACCTCAGCAGCATCTCATTAACGCTGCCCTCGAAAATGAAGACAGTTGTGTCATCTTCCACCTCGCTGCTGAGGCCGCTTCGTCACCAAACATGCTCAGTTAATTACAGCCACTGCTCAGGTTGCCTCTCTGTGACATTTATTAAATGGGAGTGACCCCACAGCAGCATGTTCTCTGTCCCTGTGGAGGGATAGGCGCCAGTCCAAACACGGCTCTCATTAATGCATGCAGGTCACAGTCGGGGTTGACTGCTGCAGCGAGCCCAGTCTATTCATTCACACGTGTTTTAAAAATTGAGCCTCATTAAAATTTCATTAACTTCGCACTAAGATTTAATTTGAGTCTGATTATTGCCTGGTCATTTGATCTCTCTAATGTGTCAGTGGTTATGTGAGTTACCGCTACGGTTTGTATGAAACTTTATTGATCGTGATGCAGAGATCAGGAGAATGTAGTGGTGAAAGTCATTGGAAATACTAAAAACACTGATTGTTAAATGTGAAATTTATACAGAAAATCATTAAACATTTAAAGACTTAGGCACTTCAAAGATGTTACTTATTTCACATCTTGGTCTTTCAATAGAGACTTATTCATTTTTAGAAATCCTCACTTTGGTTAAATTCCAGTGTTTAAATTGCTTTGAATCTGTAGTTAAATCTTTGGCGAGGCAAAATGATACAGAAACATCACAGTGTCTTATCTAACCATACTCTCACGAGGGTACAAGATACTCGCGCTGGAGCACAAATCTCTTTATCTTTTGGCATTGGCCTTGTGTTCATTTACTTTGTTCTGTGTACCTTATGGAAAACTGCGATGAGACATTTTTCACAGCACATTTCCTGTCCCAGACACTGTTGTCTCGGGTTGTGATAGATGAGTCTATAAACTGCTCAGGCTCGCCTAAAAGCTCCTTTTAATTGGAGAGCTCTTAAAGGTTTGTTATCTGCTGCTCGGGAAATATTAGTGTGGTGAGGAGATCAAAAGTGTCATATTTTTTGTTGAATCTTTTGCTTGAAGGAATTGCAGGACTTGTGGACTGTGGTTATTGGGTCACTTATTCCGTGTAATTTCTTAGTCCTTGAGTTTGCAACGTGCAACATGTTTCTTGGTGTCACAGGGAAGTGTGGAATTAGCTTTTATTATTCATTATTTAATTGTTTTTGGTACTTAGAATAGAAAAGATCTGTGGACTTCTAATGGAAGTGACTTAGTGACTTGATAGCTAAAGATCCATATATGTGACACATGTATCTGAATAAAGGACATTTAATCACAAAACAATATGAATGAACTATTTGCTAAGAGATGGCCTTGCAGACTGTATACTGTAGGAAGGAAACACAACATTTTACTAACAGATGTCATCTATAAAAGAGAGAAATGTCACACTCTTCCTCTAATGTACATCAGCTTGCAGAGTTCGCAGGAAAACTGTCAAACATCAATAAATTGTAATTTTAGATTCATACCAACAAGAGGAACTTTTTTAGGACTGATTTTAGCTTCTATATGTGTTAATTATTGATTTGTTTTTCAAGCCATATGCATAATTAATCTTGTGCATATGATAAACTCTCAGCAGATTATTAACGTACTGTGATGGAAAAATTTAAGAGATCTAGACTGATACTGTGGATAATCCTCCAATTCTCTCTGTTTTCTACACACTGTTCAAAACAAGTAGACCAAGTGTGTAGCTTTATTGTGATGATACTGTACACTGGTAATATTTCAGACTGATTTAAAGCTGCATGTATCAAGACTTTATTTATTTGTTTACATTACAATGTAAAAAATGGCTACTTACCTGTGCAGGGAGTCGCTCTGTGATGAACCCACAGAGAAATTCTGCAGTTCCACTCAGCTCAGCTAATTGGTTTGAGATTACCACCTGCAACTTTGCTGTTTTGGTTCATTTTCAAGACTCTCATCAGCCTTGTTTCCGGCACCAAACAGCAGACAGACAAAAACAGTGACCTGCTGGTGAAAATGGAGCATTTGGCGGTTAAAAGGAGAGCCAAACTTGGACACAACCTCAAATGAGTGCTAATATTGCAGTACAGCGTTAGCGTTAACTTATTGGCCATTCTCAGCAAACTGTGGCCCACATTTATCCTAGAAATGTGCTTGAATCACAATGTAGAGATCAATACTAGAGAACCAAATTGCCTGTTAAAACACTCATTTCCATCCCAGCTCTTGTTGAACTCGGGCCAACGCTGCCAGGATCGCCTCATCATGTTCTGAACATGTAAACATGCCACGAAGCTGCAAAAATGTTGAGTCCCTCTTTCAGTCTTGGTCTTCTTATCAGTCCCTCTGTCTCTAATCTTCCCTCTGTCACTCTCCTTTCTTTGTGTCCTTCCGTTGCTCTTCCTTCTTCACTAATTCTCATCAGTTGTGAAATTATTTCCCCAAAGGCCTCGGCCAAGGCAATTACTGGTGCTCACCTGTTAAATCAAATTTTCTCCAAGTGGATGCACACTCTTCCCTCTTTCAGAAACACCGGCTGGTGCCAACTTTCGTCCTCTCGACTAGAATGTGTTGAAATGACATTTTTGTGAAAACGATCGCCTCATCAGACCCACCAAGACAGACCAAATACTGTACTCACTGCTTCCATCAAATACCAGCTCATGGTATGGTCTGTTTATTAGATCGCAGTGAGGGCATGTGTTGGAAACTCCTCAGCAGATTAAATCCTCACATGTTGATTTTGTGGCATTTTCATTTTCTCACGTATATTTGTTTGAGGTACCTATTGATCATGGCTTATATGGGGCAGCAAGGATGACAAAATGTGGACATGAAGACTGTGATGTAAAAACGTGGCTGTAGCAGATGTAACATTTAATAAGGGTTGCTGTTCTTTTTGAGGGTTACGATTAAAGACAAATCTAAATGAGCAGAGAGCAGATGGAACTTAATTTAGTTGAATTAATTAACTTTTTAATCATTTAAAGTCTCCCTAAGTATCCCCATGTGGTATTCGATATGTCCCCTCGTTATAAATCTGTGAAAATCTGCCCCATCAGGCTCCGTCTCTGTTGGCTAAGAAATTTTTTCATGCATGTGAAGGTGTTTCCTAGTTATGAAAAGAGATGTCAGGTGTCTTTCTGGTCTCTCAGGTTGGATCGCCATCCTGGGTGCACTGTGGCTTTTGGTTCTGGCTGACATCCAAGATTTCGAGATCATCTTGCACCGGGTGGAGTGGGCCACGTTACTGTTCTTCGCTGCCCTCTTCGTTCTGATGGAGGTATGCAACGCACAGCTCATATTTTAAGCATTGACTGAAAGCCCATTTGGATTTTTTTTTAGATTTTAGATTTTGGACTTAATGCAAAAAATTGTGGGAATCCAAAACTGATGCCAAACAACAACAACTTTTGCTTGGAGTCTCCATTTGTCACTCGAGGTAATTATAACAAATACAAAGTGAGCCAGGACTGGGATAAATGTAGGCTTAGCTGGGCTCCCCTCTGACGAGCATCTTTGCAAGGTACTGAGGGAAAACAGGATCAGTGCTTTGATCTATTGACCGTACAACGGGCAGTGACAGAAATTCAGTCATTCAGTGAGCTTACGATCTGAAAAGTAATTATCTATTTCTTTACCCACGAGCCTCCCTGTGACAGGATGAAATGAAAACGTAATGTCAGCACAATAACTGCTTTGTTGTCTCCCTCCTCCTCTGAGTCTTTGATATCGATGTGAGACCGGCAAAACTATGTGTTGGATGCATTTCACATTGTACAGTGTCAGAAAGGAGGAACAGCCCCCAGTATGTGAATATTTTTGTTCTCGGTGTCAATAACGATAACAAGAATAGATTTGTCTCTGTCTTCTTAATGGCTGCTTGATAAAAACCAAATTGCTTTTCTTCTCTTGGTTTAATCCCACCTATAACTAATTCTCCTCAGATTTTTTTTTCCTATATTAATCTTCTCCTCTTCATTTTTCAGGCTTTAGCCCAGCTGCAGCTTATCGACTACATTGGAGAACAGACAGCACTGCTTATAAAAGTGAGTTTTCCCTTTGATTCCCAACCTTAACAATTATCTCCCAGGGCTCCGTGCACCTGGCATAATTGATAATTGGGCACAGGTGACATGATATTGCATTTCATGCATATTGATGCTATTGTTCTGCACAGCCCTGAATTCAATTATTTTGTTTACATCTGATTCCTGTCAGCAGCTGAAGGGGCCTGAGGTAATTTTCACCCATATTCTAGCCTCTGTGCATCATGCAAGCGAGGTGTGTCCTAGCACAGAATTGCCCCAGTAATAGGTACGTCAGCTCGTGTTTAGACTGTGGCATCTATAAGTCTAATAATCGCACATGACAGCTGGTGTGCTATTCATGGTTTCTGACCTGCTCAGCCTCCCCAAACAATGGACAACATGCTGGGAAGGGACCGCATGGCCTTTCTTTCTTATTACAAGTGGAGGACAGGTGGAAGGAGGAGATATTGCCTATTTTAACCTGGCTGTGCATGCCAAAGAGAAGACTATCAGGAGGGTTCAAACAACAGCATCCTTGTCACATGTGGAGAATTGGCCTCGCTGTGCATGTACAGCAGAGCTCCGAGATAAAACTCAAAGACGCCGCCGCCTCTGCCGCCACCTATGGTCGTGTCACACGTTCAAACAGCTTCATCCTCCCAGGCATCGCACTCTGTTGAGAGGTTCAGTGTCAAAGAATGAACATAATTGGTGTGTTTGATTGAAATCAGTGACGGCCTTAGGTGGGGGCGTGTGCATCTGAGTGGCAATGAAAGTAGCAGTTATCTGTCGCTCTTATTATCTCCCCTCTCAGGCGGTGCCAGAGGACCAGCGCTTGGCTATAGCCATTATCTTGGTGATGTGGGTCTCGGCTCTGGCCTCGTCTCTCATAGACAACATTCCCTTCACCGCCACCATGGTAAGAGGCGTCAGCGTGATGCTTTAATTTCACACTCCAGCATATCCTTGTGAAATCAAACAAAGTTCAAACAAGTATTATTCTTACCTGAAGAAGAAGAGAACTGGTTCAAAAGAAGCAGAAGCAGAAGGTTATCATTTTGTAGCACACAACATACAGTGCTTGAGATCACAGAGTAACATCAGGTTACATTTTCCATACACACTTAAAGCTTCAGTTGGTAAGATCGAGAAGAGAGCAGACTTAGCTTGAAAATGCCCTGCCTCCAAGCCCCTCCTCCCTGTTGCTCAGCCGATAGCTTTCACTAGCCACCTGACGCCGCCCACAGACCCGTTTGACTGAGCGGCGGCCGGCAGCATGAGCGGAGGGAGGGGCAGTGATTGACAGATGTCAGACACTCCATCAGACGCTCCTCTGGCTCTGATTGGTTGTTTTTCGTCTCGGCCGCGGTGGACTCCTGTCTGGACATATGGACAGTTTTAGCAAATATGAATCACTTTTATACAAGTTACCAGCTGCAGCTTTAAGTCAACATATAACATACATTTTATATTTGAGCTAAAACGTACTACTCATTTTAAGTTCCTCCAGTAAATCCACCTCCGTAACAGAAATACATTCTGACTTTAAAACTTTAAAATTCACAAGTGGGGTCTCTGGGGTATTTCCTGATGTGTTTTAAGTTGTAAACATAAGCATTTTTTGAGCTTGTGTTGAGTTTAAGGCATCCAACCAAAACTCAACTAACTTGAGATGAGTCCGAAAATGCTAACTTGTTTCTGCATTTTAGGACCCCTTTAACACTCAATTAGGTCAGACTTAGATATGTTTTACCTTGACAAAATACAGTATATATGTTTTTTTTCCATAAAGTATATCACCACTCCTACAGTAGCTTTCTTTAATGTCACTAAAATCAAACAATATTTTCGTACCTGAAATGTAGGATAAGTGTTATTAGTTTCACATAATGTTCAATTTGCAAACACACTCCCTGATTTTCACTTAAAGTTGCATTGTGACTGTACTGGTATCTGCAAAATGTCTGATTTTCCATATAACTGTCATCTTTAAATATCGGAGGACACAGAAAGATTCTCCTAGACCCTCATGAATTATGCAACTACAAATATCAGACCAACTGGCTCCTCACCACTCTTGTTGTTAGCTGTCTGTTTTTCTGAAAATTAATAGATTGTACAGAGATCAATGTTTCAGAGGGGTGCCAGTGTGCTCAATTAAAATGACAGTGAGAAAAGGAAAACCCCACTGACAGAATGAGATGTTGCCTGCTAAAATTAAACTGCCAGATTTTT
>JBCAUF010000633.1:5058790-5094317 GCA_038406115.1 Haemulon aurolineatum
ATTCCTCCTTGAGATTTAATCAGACTGACTTTAAATGTGGTCTGTGCAGTCTTAAAACCTTTGTGATAAAAAGTTGCTCAAAGCTTGTGTTTTCCTCCAATGGCATGGTTGTGTGGCGAACTTTGATGCTTCGCCATTGCGACAGGATGCTGCTGTAACTCAACTGTACATGGTCGAATCTGACCCAAACTTCACAGGTTTCACATGAACAGTTATGGCCTGAAGGCATCTCCATCATAATAAACAATCACAGTCACTGTGCCACCTACTGGTGGGGGGGCAAGGGCCTGTTCCTAATCCTAATTAGTTGGATTGACTGGGGCACAAACAACTGTATCCTTTTTTTGAGAATGAGAACAGAAATACTCATTGTAGCTTACAAAACCGTGAGGTTTTATACCACTGTATACTAAAATCAATTTACTGCTACATCATCAAGTCACTAACATATAGGAAACATTCACACTCTTGCAGAGAGTTAGTTGAGAAGCTGTTTGCTGAACCAGCAGGCTTAGCATAAAAAAAGACATAAACAGCTAGCCTGAGTCTGTCCAAATTTCAAAAGTCTGCCTACCAAAACTTCTTCATCTCACTAATTAACATGTTCTATCTGGTTAAGTTAATCATGGATCTATTTCTTGGCAAACTGAAAGCAGTGATGTAGAGTTTTATAGTCAGGTAGCTACTGACTGACACACAGCAGACATGTCAGGGTGACATTCCAGCATTTGGGCACTGGTTGTTTTTCTGGGGCTCAAGGCAGATGTGATTTAGGCTTGCTTGGGAAGTCTGACATGCACTCTCTACCTGATGGGTACTTAAAGGTGACAACATGCGTTGTGGGCCCTGAGAATACCAACACACTTAGTTTAAAGACACTAAAACGCTTCATCGAGCTGAGGAGAACTGCAGAACTGAGTGATCATTTTCTGTAGCATCATCACAAGTGACCACCTTCACATTACACATAGTTATTTGATTCAGTGTTGTGATATAAATAGTGATTGTAGCAGCTTTAAGGAAGCAACATCATGTATCAGCAAGCCTGTCTTATATACACTGACGAGTCATATCAAGATCATGGCTGAGTTTTCAGCTACTGCTGATACAATTAACAGATAAAGTTAGCCAGATCCCAGCTGGTCTACCACTTAAACACTGACAGACACTGCAGAATTTCTAAACATATCGAGACATGATGAAAATCTTGACAACAAATGTTGAAGGCGGATGACCTGCATCAGCAAAAAAGAATCAAGGTCACAAGTTGAATCTGAGGTAACAGCCACGACAAAAGCATCCGTTTAAAATGCGACTCAACACGGTGCTGAAGTCTTAAGTGTCAGCTTGACATCTTTGTACAGTGTCTGCTGCTCCACTCTGAGCTGTGGTAACTGCGGTTTGCAACCAATTTGTGATTCTGTCTCACAAGGAACAAGTCATGGAAATATTTCATATGAATCTCATCTCCATTGTGCATCCAATATAACTCATAAACCAGGATATGACAGTCATAGTGTTTCTTGAGAAGCATGACCAACACATGACACACTCAGATCATCTCATGCTGCATATGACATGAGAAACGCAAGTCTGTGAATGCTCCCATCTGCGCTCAAAGTTTCAACCTCCGGATGTAATTTATATTCATGAGGATATGCTGATGAGCTGCATCTTGACCTTTGTTGCTGTAGATCAGGTGAGTAACAAACAGTTGAGAGAAAACTGGGTGATGCTCCGCTTGATTGAAACAAAACCACAAAATGTCACAGTTAAAGCTGTGTCCGTCTTAAGTACAATTCATTCTTACCCCTTTGCGACAAATAATCAAACAACCTGAGCTGTTTCTTGAATGGAAATACCATGCAAATATGAATTTTGTGCAGAATTATGAAATCATATCAGAAATACTAGTTCCAGTGACATATGCAGCTAAGGATTGGACATGTTATAGATACAGTACATTATCAACATGCTCACAACTACAACATGTCACAGCCACGTTAGAAAAAATACAATGTCACCTCATCACCTCACCTACAAAACGCACAGAGCAGCTGTGATGTCTGACCTTTTTATGACTGCATCTTTAAGCTTTATGGAGGTTTATAGCAACTCTTTTATTATGTTATTAATGGTCTGAGATACATCATGTTTATATTATATTTTACACACTGACAGACATTAGGTATGTGCTCATTCACCAGCTATATCTGCAGGTCCAGGTGTCATGGTTAATTGTGCAGCATTTATCAATGCATGCCAGTGATTTACATTCTGCAACTAATTAGTGCAGCCTCTGGTGCCAAAACGAGACAGTGAGAGAAACAAAAGAGTCATTTACCTCCGATATCCGGTCGCAGTTTCTTATCATATTCTTTCAGTAAATTGTTGAGTATTTCCGTGGTGTCGGTGTCTTGAGATTTAGGAGCCAGCATTTGGTTCACAGTGACATCCTCGTAGTCCTCGTCATACTCGATTGTTAGAGAGCTGCACAGGTAGAATGAGAACAAGGTGCGTTGAAATGCGGGCTATTCTGCAGACTGCACGCGAGGAAGCACAATGATCAATCAGATAAACTTGGAGCTCATAAAGTTTTCTTTCGGAAACAAGTGACAAACATGACCGCGTTAACAGGAGTTTGTCTTTTTCCAACATCCCTGAACACAACAGCTCACATCTTCTAGTCTTTTAGAGCAGTTTGAAACTAAAGTACGCCACTTACCATGTGTGAAGGACAGACAGGAGCAAGACATAAACCAGTAGCTTGGATGGCATGATTTCTCGCAGGGTGACAACAAGTAGAGCTGGTGTCACAGCAGAGGACGGTGCGTATCGGTGTCTGGACAGGATGGTCACAGCTGCTCAGAGGATAACGCGAGGGAAAAGCTCCTCATAGTTTGTAATCCAGCAGAAATGTCAATCATTGTTCAAATCAGGCGTCTTTATTAAAAACAATAAAAATAAAAATCCTTCCTCGCAGGCATTTTTTTTTCTCCGGCGGAGGAGCAGCTCCTCACATGTAAGGTTGAAAATTGCGGACACTGCTGGTCTTACGCAGGTGCGCACACTCTGAATGCATCCACTGAAAGCCCCTAATTCATCCAAAACTCCTCCACGGGTAAATCTGCGTCACTCTAGTTTCTTAAGGGCTACATTTTGCTGTTCTCATGAGAACTGAAACAGGATAAAAATACTTTTTGTTGAGTTTTTTTCTTTCTCCGTTCTTCCTGATTATTTTGGATTTGGACAGAACTGGATTGGAATACAGTGAGAGAATGTTTTAGGCTGTTATTGGATTCAACGGATTTGAATGAGTTTTATTGTCCTTCCAGTCTGCCCTTACACAAAGGAGTGACATTTGTGACTGAGATCCAGGTACAGCCAATAAGGGTAATTAAAAGAGCCTATTTCAAACAATAAATACATAATTTTTCAGATTTTCAATATAATCCTAAATATATACATAACAAACTAAGGTGATTGTTCTGTAAAATTAGGTTAGTCCAGTTAAATTGCACATATTGGCCATTGTCCTGTAGATTAAATACATTAAGTAAATACATTTGTGCCAGTAATATTAACTACATCCCAGTTACTGGTATTTTTGAGTCTCTCATAAAAGAAAAAAAAGAAGAAAGAAAAATAACTTTATATATATTTCTTCTTGTTGTTTTCAAAAATTATTTTTCTATTGCTAAATATTTTATTTTGGTGATGCACCTGCAGTTTGGGCACAGGTGATGTGACCTCTTGCTCTTGTCAATTGCCACATATTCATTTGCATGTCAAAGTGCTGCAAGAGCTCTTTCATAGCTGCCAAATTCAACTAATTGGCATGTAACCTTTGTAGCAGTACCTAGAATTGGGGGCCCTGTCATTCAGTGTTTATATTGCAAATCTGTACTGTAGCAGTGGAGTGAACAACCAGTGGCAGAGCTTTGACGTGACAAACAGGACAGGCTAAAAAAAAAAGGAACAGTGAAAATCTTGTCAGCAGAGATCTTGACTCTTAGACTCACAACTTTAATACATTAGCATGGTTCAAGATAAAAACAGAAAAAAACCCAAAGAATCCTGCATTTCCCATAATGCTTCCTCTTAAATGATGACTCTTTTCTATATCTACAGTACAGATGCTAAAGACTGTAGCCCACATGGCTATGATGCAGGGTTATTTTTTTCAAACTTTCTCAGCTGATAAACTGAACTTCATTTGTAAAATCTGTGCCATTTCTCTTTAAATGACCAGTATGTTGCATTTTGGAGCAAAAAACAAACAAAAAAACCCCAACAAAAAACTGCCCTCATATTCCCTGTCCAAAAACTATAAAATCCATAAAAAGACAAAAAAGACTCCGTGTGAGAAGACCCACTCCTTCTTTAGATATAAAGGGCTCATTCTATGGTTATGAAAAACACAATCATCATTATTTTCAGGAAATTACACACTAATGAAAGCATATTTATGATAATTAAATTCCATTTCTACCAATAAATTCTGTTGATTGTTACAAACTGAATCTTTAAATAAAAGCTGTACAGAGAGAGAAGTAAAGATTGTTGCCTTGTGAAAAAGGCAGGGAATATACTACAAATGAGCACATGCTGTATAGGTATGAAGCTGTTCCCTCTCAGCAGTCTTCAGAGAATAATGTGACTGCTCCTTGGCCCCTCTTGGCAATCATTTTGAATGAATGGACAACTGTGGTGGAGCCTCAGCGACGACAGAAACAACGATTCCTCCCTCTGTCGGCCTCTTGTATTTTCCCTCTGATACACACAGAAGACTCTTGAAGGGTAGAAATTAATTGATAAACTATCCCTCGAATTCAGCCAGATAACACAGCATCTCAGACATGGTTTCATGTGGCTCTGATGGTGCCAAATAACATGAATCATGTCTTCACAGTGTCATGCTTAGACTAATAGATTCTCTTTTACCCAGATGACAACAAAACACAAAACGTCTCCATTGTGCACAAGGGCACAGATGCAGGAGCATCAAGACACTTGCATGGCTGTGCACAGCCACAGGCAGTGGGTTCAATATGTTGTTAAACAGACGTGTGTGACGATCCTCTGACATCGATCCTGTCTGCAGTACTTGTTATTGCAGCTGACCACTGTCATCCTCTGCTGGTTAAAAAGAGAAGTGCAGACCCCGGAGAGTGAACAGTGGCATTAGGGAGTGCAGAGGGAGGGAACCGGAGCAGCAGGAAGAGCCCATACGAACATGGTAAGAACATACATCATCTGCATGAATGAACGGGAATGTTGCTCTGTGTTCACAGGTGAATTTTGTGCTGCCCGCTGTAAGAAATACAACCTTACTGGTCCCATAGGGAGTGATTAAGCACATGTTAATTTTTTATTTCCTATTCTTGTGACATGGATGGACTTAATAAAGTTTATACTCCAAACAAGCTCAATTGTAATGAATTTAAATGATTTCAATTGTCCAGAGTGTTTCTTTTTATATTAGGGATAAGGATTAACTGTTTTTTTCCGTGCTGTTAAACTCATAGTACTTCTCGTCCCACATATTAAGAATGAGTGTTGATATGTTGTGCATATTAATTCCCACCTGAGTAAACAATACAGAACATCAGAGCTTTGCTATAGCCCCATTATGTGTGATATATGTGTTTATACACCTCTTCTGAATTTCTTATATGTTCTATTATAATTGCATCAAGCACACAAACCCTGGTTCAGTCTGTAAAACTGTTATAATAGAATATTTTCCACGATTGCATATCTTTGTATATGCCAATATACTGTACTTGTGTTACAAGATAACATATTGTGACCACAAAAAGACAGCATATGGCATAAAAAAAATCACATCTTGGAACTTATGTGGTCATTTATGTGATAACTCAGGACAGGATGTGGTATATTGTGATTATATTACAGCCAAAGGGGTCCACTGTTAGTCGGCCACAGAGGTCGAAGTTGTTCTATTTTATCTCTTTGAAAAGTGTTGTGCTTGCAGTTGTAAATGTTTTATTATGTTGCCTACTGGAGCTACTTACTGCATATGCAGACTGGTAGAGAATTGTCTAAAGGACATAGACACCATTACTATACAGGTTGTATCACGGCAAATAGCCATTCAGATTGCTTGCTACCTGTTTTATAATGCTCATTATAACACCATATCCATCCAGTTTTCAGTCCTCAGAGAACAGACCCCCTATATGAAGTGTACAGAACACAGAATTAATGGAACATGCACTTGCAAACATTTCTCATTTAACAGGCACTGTTTTGCTCAAGGGAGCCACAGTGCAACATAACAAAAAGATTTTAAAAAACAAGGAATAAAACGCAATTCTGTTTCCCTTTTGATTATTGTCAAAATGTGAATGTCTGTCAATTGCAGTTTGATGCATGCTTTCCAGTGTTGCTGTAGCATACTATATTTGACAGTAAATGATTATGTCAATATGAAAAGTCTGATGTTTTGAAAGTAAGGAAAGAACAGTATCACCATGCTCAGAAGCAGGGCAACATTTGTGGTCATGCATCATTTAAATCTATAGAAAGTTACAACTAAAAGTCTGAAACTGACGTTTTTTCTTCTGACCTTTCAAAGGGCGTATCTATGAGCTATGCATCAGTGCACAAAGATAGCAAATATGTACAGAGCATGTCTCCTCAATAATTTACATTTTTTAATGTGTTGCAATCTCTGCATACATGACATTGTGTGAGCATCCATCCAACTACCACATTTAAGTACACATTATTGTAACATTACTGCACAGTGTGCACTTTGAAACAGCACTTTGAAGAAGGTAAGGCTGAATGATCTGCTTTAACTTTCAAATGACTTCTTTAAACTCCTTTTTATAGTCTTTTATTTGTGTAATGTCCTCTCTTGTTTTTGACCTCCCTTTCATTTAGTATTTTTATATTTCTTTCCTTCCTTTTATTACTTTGCTGTCAAATTTGTGTTTTCATCCCTTGTCTGGCACTTTCTTGCTCTGGTTTAAAAGTGCCATATTAATTTTAAAAGGCTTTTTATTACCCACATGCAACTGCAGGGTTTGGAATCAAGGTGACCTGATGGTTTTTAGAAACATTATAATTCAGTTCTGTAATGATGCAACATTTTGGACACTTCCTTTGCAAATGACACTAGTAGGGATACGTGATCACCGCAGTGATATAAACAAGAGAAACGGTTTTACTTTTCACTTCGAGGAGGTGTAGCCACCCGGACTGTGAATTTTGTAAGGTGCATGGAAAGAAACTTTTCATGCCTTGCGCAGGGTAAATGCAGACTCACACTTGAATGTGTAGCGAGTGCTCACTCAGCACTCCAGAAATCAAATTACATCAGTGAGCTACATGCAGGAGCTACAGATATTTTGTATGCTGATAAAGTGGCTGCAGTATATGTCTGAACATAAGGTACAGCGAGTGTCCTCTCATCCCTACTGACTAAGCAGTTTTTCAGACTTGTCATAGATAGTGCCCGTAATGAATAGTGTCTTATATTAGAATTGCCCGCACATGCCCCACAGGCTTTTCACTCTGAACACTTTCCCAGTTCTTCAGCTGGCCCTGAGCCACAGCCTGTATACACCTCACTAATACCTGTTTGTGGTGCGTTTGCACAAACATCTGTCTTGACAATAGTTAGATGAGAAGATTGATACAGCTCTCACATCTGCAGAAACTCTGGGTCTTTCTGTTATGTCCTGTTTTTTTTCTGTCCTCTAAAATTCACTAAAAGACAAACTCTACTGTCCTCTTTCTGTGTAAGATCCTTAAGTTCTGTTTTGAGCTAAAAGGTTTTAGCTGTTTGAACCAACATTTCAACTGCTTTCTTTGCAATGTTGTGGTGATGACAAGGCACCGGGTGACCCTGCGCTCAGCAACTACGTAAATAGTTCGTCACATAAACTTCCACTTGTTGTTTAGACACTTTGCACAGAGAAAGGCAAGCTGTTTCCCACTGTTTCCAGTCTTAAGATAAGCTAACTGGCTGCAGGTGATAGCTTCATTTATTGCATAGACCTATTTCCCTAAAGATCAAGCTAAGACTTTAAAGGTCACGTGTGTAATTCTAAGCAGGGTTTAGCAGGATTTATTAGCAGAAATGGAATATATTACTTCTAAGTACGTTTTCAATAGTCTATAACTGACCGAAAATAAGAATTGTTGTGTTTTGGTTATCTTAAAATGAGCCCTTCACGTCCTCTGATGGACTGCCATGTTTCTACAGTAGCCCAGAACAGACAAACCAAACTGGCCACCGTAGTTTTTGGAAGGGAAGCATGAGGCAAACTAGTTGCAATCTGCAACTTTAACACAAGATGCCGCCAGATGCTACGTGCTAATCCTTTAAATTCATTCAGTGACACTGATAATGTGATGTGTTGAAGTTTGACACCACACTACTCCAACACGACTATAATGTTGTTCTTTTTTCAAAGAACTAGTGAAGCGGATTGGTAGAAGTTTGAATTCTCTTGAATCTGTTAAAATACCTAAAATTGTTAAACCCACCCTGTGTAAAGATCTAACTGCTGGACACTGAAAATGAAGACCAGTTCATCAGAATAATTGCATACACACAGTGGCCTAAAAAGACAAACATAAAATCTGCTTTAAAGCAAAACAAAAACCAAAAACGATATATTTCACTTGATTTAGCATTTTACAGCATCAGCCTGCACGAAAAAGAACTGAAACTGGCTTATACTCTGTGGCTGAATCAGTACATCGAATGTAAAATGTGTGTATAAAGGTCAGCAAGCAGCAGCACATTCTAATAGCATGGAGTATGATTTGATAGTGCTGCGGCGGTGGATGAGAGAGGACGGTCCTTTCCACCAGCATAGCCTGTCTTTGCTTCTCAAGCTATATACTATGATTGATGTCACTTGGTGCCATCAGTGACAGCTTAATTTGGTGTAGAGTATGGGCCTGCTCAATGGAAAAAGCAACTTAAATGGAGCTAAATCCTTGACAAACAGATGTGAGCCAGATGTTACCACCACAGAGACCCCCAAGATGGATTTACCAGTAGACCAACTGTAGAGGCTGCATGATCTGGATGTGCATGTGTGTAATCAAAGGAAAAACCGCACGTGCAGGCTGTTGTTCCATCAAGCAAGATTAAGTTTTATCACATCGACTGCATAAACATATCTAAATATGTCCTGTACATTCATACACTATCTACCGAATCATGCTATGTTTTCTGTATGTGTTTAAATTGAGAGAAACCAGCTCTCATTTGACATTCATAGGCTAACATGACAGCCCACGACTGAAAGTGATGAAGCTGTCTCATCATCACTGAGCTTTTTGACCAATAACAGCAGAGAGATAGAGTCAGTGAAGCTTTATTTGGAATCAGGTATGCATAACAATCAAGAAAGACAAAAAAGGGTTTAAATAGTGGCCCAGAACCTAATATTGGTCATCTGCACAGATTTATGTTCAGAAAATTAAAAAAAAGACAATTTAAATAAAATTAATAAATAAATCAATTATTTAAACATGGTCAGAGAGCACTGTGCTTCCAAAGAGGGAAGGAATCAGCTAAAATATATCAGAGTATAGCCATATATAGAAAAAGACTATTGCCAAAAGGATCAAATCTGGATAAAAAGACATCAACAAAATGAAGGTCAAATGATTACATATTACCATAAAGAGAAGTCATTATTCATATGAGCATTGTTTATTGCTTCAGATATTTGCATTTAAAGAACAGCCTGTACCTAAAATTCACTTAAATGTAATAATACAATACAACTGGTGTGCTCCATAAACTTATTAAATAGTGGCAGGCCACACAGAAGGCATAAAGTCACATGAGTAGATCACATTCATATTTCAATTCTTCACCCCAAACAGACAACAGGCTCATATTCAAAGTGTTCCTTTATGTAAGATCTATGAAGACTGCAGAAACTTAACTCTGCTGAGGTGAGCGTAGTGCATGCAGCCTTCACAGTGAGTACCATGTAAAATACTTGACTTTATGTGACTTTGGATAAGCTTTAACTCAGAGTTAGATGAGAAGGTCGATACCAGTGTCATGTCTAGCGCCAGAAGACAGACAGCTCAGCTTTGAATAAAGACTGGAATCAGGGGGGAAAAGCAAGCTTGGCTGTCCCAGACATCTACAGTACCATTGTGCACCTCTAAAGCTCAGCAATTACCAACCAACACAAACCCTTGAGTCTTTTCATTTGTTAAAAAACTGAGTTGTTGAAAAAATTGTGGTTGTTGTGGAAGATAACGTGCTGGACCTTTGCTTGGCTCAGCACAGTGACTTTCAGCAGCCTGTGGTACCAGCTGAATCTAATTTTGAGCGTAAAGTCAACATAAACCACCAAGTTGTAACTAAACGTAACACTGAAGTTTCGACTCTCTAAACTTGCACCAACTCAACTGTGCTGTAACTTAACTAAGTCGACTATAATCGAAACATTTTACCTCATGCACCATGTGGGTAAAATTTACCACTAGTAAATTAAAGGAACTACAACAGACAATATTATTAAAAAAGTGAAGTATGCTTTAATGTCATCATGAATATAATCTGATGTGTTTTGTCACAGGACATTTGCTCCTGAAGTACATTATGGAATAAATTTCCCTCTGGCTCTCATATCATTTCTCCCTCCCATCTTTTTATCCAATGACACGACAACACTTAGACAACACTACGAAATGTGGCAAAGTTAAAGCATACCTCCTCCACTATATTCATACTAATCCAGTGTTTTAACTTCCACCCATTGAACTCACTCGCTCTGTATGTATAAAACAAACAAGATACAACAGGTGAGTGAGTGAGTTTCCCTGTTTCCAGTCTTTATGCCTGGCTAAGCTAACTGTTGTCTGGCTGTACCTCTGGATTTAAGGTACACACACAAGAGTTGCATCAATCTTCTCCTTTCAGCCTCATCCAAGAAGCAAATAAGCACATTTCTAAGCTAACCGGTTGCTGGCGGTAGCTTCATACTGACTGTACAGACATGATCGTGGTATCGATCTTCTCATCTAACTCTCTGCAGTACAGCAAATAAGCATGTTTCCCAAAATGTTAAACTATTCCTTTGAAATAACACTCTGCCATCTAATAACACATTTATATGAATATCTGATTTCATGTTTTTGCTTGAAACCCTAAAAATACACAACATGTGGTTGTGACAATGGTCAAAATGCACTAACCTGTTAATTGTGGCTTTCTGTCTCTTTGATTGGCCTGATAGCCTGATCAGCTCAAGTCAGTCTCTTAATTACAGCGTTACTTTTAAGACAAAAAATTGCTCAAAGCATCCAAATATTTATCAAGAATATTTGCAAGGAATCATCAACGCTTATAGAAACAACAAACTGATCTAAAAAAAACCTAAATTAGTTCAAAAAGCTTTGTATATTCTGTCAAAATTGCTAAAGCTCAAGCTATTCTGCTCATTTCTCAATATCCAGTCAATGAAGCACTAGACTAGAGTAACACTGTGTTGCTGTATATGCATAACATAGAAGCTAACCTTACTGGCTTAGTGGTGCTTTTCTAAAAGCAGGGCATATATACATGTTCCTTAAACTACGCACATATACATACATACAGGGTTCTCGACATGGTGACCTGGGAACAGAAGCTGCCACTTTCACTTTAGCTTGTAATCTGTCCCCATTTCATCTCTACATAGACAGAAAACTATACTAATGGAAAAACTGGCCATTCACAATTGAGAAAACAAAGAACAAAAAGAGAAAATGAATTCATGAAAGTTGGAAAAAATGGCTTCTGGAAAAGTAACTGCAGGAGATTTCAGTGCATTCATAATGAGTTATCACACTCTGAAGGCAACACATTTAGCATGGCTATTCGTCTGCTTATAACAAGGAAGCAAAGTCCCATGTGCCTGGGTCCAGCCTCGCATACCTGGACCTCCAGCCCATTTGTACAAAGTAAGAGTTATAAAGGTAAAAGCCGCTTTTGAGTAGTAACACAGTAAAAATGTTGTTTTGCATAGCATTTGGCCTTGCTGTACCATCATCTACTGTAGACTCAAGGAGAAAATATAAATGCCAAATGCTAAAAACATTAAAACATCAGACTCTGGCAGAAACTAATCAGTGGCTGGAGTACTAAAATGAGATAAATTAAACTGTCTTTGAGGAAAAGTCATATATCATACATGTACAAACTCAAGGCAAACATGGCGACATTTTCCTGAAGCGAAAGACATGCGATGTTATCCAATGACCTAAAAGAAAAAAACCAACAAAAAAACACATCTATGATACAAGGACTAAGTGCTTGGCATTGATTTTGATTGCGTTCCAGTTATGAAATCCTGAAATGGTTGTCAGGAGGATGAACGAAGCCTACACAGCTCCTTTGATCACTGGTTCCCTATTGAGATACGTGGCCCAGTACACCAGGTTGAAGGTCCCAAAAAGCACCGGGAACACTATCCTGGACATCTTGTCGATCTTGCTCACGCTGTTGTAAGTCTTTTTGGGGTCCGGGGCCTTGGTTTCGGTGGGTTTGAGCTGTACAGCCGTGCTATTTGAAATGGTGGAGATGGACGCATCCTTCGTGAGGTTGGTTGTGTAATTCACACCAGCCGAGCAGGTGTTGTTTGGCTTTTTAGACAGAGCCAAAGGGTCCTTCTTCTGTGGGGAGAAAGAGATGCATTGATTGAGTGTACACACGTTTCTGAAGATGATGCACCTCCAATGAACTTAATTAAACATTGATATTGCAGCCACTCATCCAAAAAAATCCAAAACAAAACAAAAAAAAATACACAAGAGGAACAAGAAAAGATGCAGGTTGAAAATGGGCATCGATGTCCTTGGGCAATAATGAACTGGCACACCACCACCACCACGTTGGCAGACTGCACTCTGAATTTATTGATCGGCCATTTCTGAACTTCTACATCTTGCTTAATTTATGTTTTATTTTATTATCAAGTGTGAGTGTGACACTACCAATCTTCTACTAAAAGGAGGCAGCACAGAAGAGAGAATGAATAGAGCATAGCAGAAAAGGAATAGAAAAGGTGAGTCGATTTTGAACTGAACCTGAACTCACGCACATGTTTAAAACCTCTGTGACATTAGCTAGTAATGTTAAAACATATATTGTCTAGAAATTACCTATATAATAATGGATAATGTGTGCATAATGTTTCAAATGTGCAGATAATTGTCACGTTTCTGTATTTCAAGTCTTGTTTTGTTCACGTCCTGTTTTATTTTGTAGTCTTTGTCCTCTTGTCTTTCATGGTATGATTTACTTTGTGTCCTTGTTCTGTTTCCCTCTGGTTTGATTGCCTGCACCTGCAGTCTTGTGCCTCACCTGTGTCTTGTTACCTTGCTTGTGTTTGCATTTAAGACCCTGTTTACACGTACACGGGTATTTACAAAAACAGAGACATTTCCCATCGTTTGCACCCTTCGTTTACACGCAAACGGAGAAATCGTCCCTGAAAATAATTCTTTTTAAAAACTCTGGGCAAAGTGGAGACTTCTGAAAACTCTGTTTGCGTGTTTGCATGTAAACAGAGAAAAACTGAGTTTTTGGTAGCTGACGTCGGAGCTGAATGGCTAACGTGGGCTTGAGTTTCTCGCTACACTGCCACCCACAGGTTTGGCACACTCTTGACGCCTATAGAGCGTCTAAGGCCATAGCCGACATACACAGGTAAGTGTAAACGAAACCTTTTCTGAAAAGAGAGTTGGACACACAACTTCTCATCATGTAAACACAAGCTCACAAGCCCCATTTGAGACAGCAAAAGTTACCAACTAGCCTGTGGAGCATTTGGCCAAAACTTAGTTAAAGAAATACACTTCACTTTATCATATGCTCAGAAACACAGCATGCATTAATGTCATTAGGCCATGATATGTTAAGAATAATGTTATGGGTGTTATTGGTGTTGTGGAGTTCGAATTAAGTGCTTTAAGAGTTCCTTGTGCATATAGGAGGTGACATATTTTATGTCTAATATAAGACTGTGAAATCATATTATCGACAGCATTTTTTCCATGGCGTGAAAAAATTTTGATTTTTTCTTTAATACTAGAGTACCAACAAAAGCAGCACTTTGCAGATAACTTTTGTAAAAAAAGTCATTTTCCTGTGAACCAACTACAGGTTACGGATACTGACACGAATGAAGAGAGACACAACAATCTGCGTTTACAACCAAGCTGAAAGACAGCATCGCCTACTTTTTGACACACCTCTTTTGAATGGTGGTGAAAACAAACAGCCAAACTTTGACACCAATAGACAAACTTGTCATTCAGTGGACTCTAGATTCATCACACTCATCCTCCAATGTTAACCTTAACCATACAGCCAAGTCTTAGCCCCAAAACAAAGTGTTCAAATTGTGGAGTCCAGCTTTTCAGTGCCCAGAATAGTTTGCTACCTGCAACGTGAGTCAGCTTACACGTTTAGGTCTCCACGACTCACACACATAAAACACAGTAAATACCTTGGGCTGCTGGGCCTCCATTGCCTTTTTTCCATCCCATGCCCAGCTCCTCTTGGTGAAGTAGTTCACTGTGGCAAACTCGATGAGGGCGGAGAAAACGAAGGCGTAGCACACTGCGATGAACCAGTCCATGGCGGTAGCGTAAGCCACTTTAGGCAGCGAGTTTCGAGCGCTGATGCTGAGAGTGGTCATGGTGAGCACTGTGGTCACACCTGGTGGCGGAGAAAACTGGGTCACTTTCACTAACCAGACTTACTATTCTGTTGTTTTTATTCCAACAGATTAAGTTGTAGGGAAAGGAGGGCACGTTTCAAAGCATTATAGACCAATCATGCAGCAGTATCTGTATGCATGAATCGTTTCATTCAACTTACAATGTAATTTTTACACAAAATCACTTCAGATTGAAATCACTGCAGTCATTTAACAGGTATATTCCTGCAGTTCATCACCTATAGTGTAATAGTGTCTTTTCTAAACCCACCGAAGACGGTCCGTGCTGGCACCGACTCCCGGTTGAGCCAAAAGGAAACCTGTGACAGGATCACCGTCATGAAGCAGGGCATGTAGGTCTGGATGACAAAGTAGCCGATCTTCCTCTTCAGGTAAAAGTGGGCCATCATCACGGTGTATTGACCTGTAACAAACAACAGAACAAAAGAGGATGAACAACTCAAAGTGATGACATTTTTCTGCAACTGTTATCCCAACTCTGAATATTATAGAAGATATCGTCCAGCAGTACTGAAGGTGATGCTGTGGGATGTAGAAGGTGGTGGAGAATATGAATGTTTGTCTCCAACTTCGACAGGTGAGGATTTGAGTTGGGTTTGGATATTGACTGCCACTGGTATTACCATAAAATCATAGACAACACAGCAAAACCACCCCAGCAAACCTGAGGACCCTGCGAATGAAACCCGACTATGGACTACACCTCTGCTCTGATCTTACCATGAACACGAGCACCGTTTATTTCAGGTTGGTCCAACACACATTGTCCTGCTGCCGTAAATATAACATAATAATAACAGAAGTGAATAATCTGCAGCTTAAAACAGCAACCAAAAAAAGCATTATTGATTTATGTGATCAAAAGCCTGCATGGAACGCACCATAACACACTTCAGGTTTTTGTCTTTTCATCAAATTCATTGATAATGATAAAAAAATAGAATATCACCAGCCTGATTCTTTAAGTGAAAATCCACTTGAATAATAATAATTAAAAAAATAGTGTTTAAAATCAATAACAAGTGCTACAAAACTGACCATTTGCATCCAGATATTGGCATTTGACCAAGACTTTAACTTAAATTGTATGCTTACATAGAAAGCCAAGGTCTTGGTGCTGGGGTTTGCAAACATAAATGATTATTCAATTGACTACTGTATCTATGCACACTCTAAGTAGAAAATAGATCCAATAAATAAATGAAATAGTTCCTGTCTGACAGTCATGGTTAACTCTCTGTTCGTTGCCAACAAGAATACTCTTTTCACCCACAAGATCACTGCACGTCTACCTGCTTCACTGGTTTCCTGTGGCCCATTTTCAAAACAGCATGTTTTAGGTTGTGACTGCTGCTGGTGTGTACTGCAGTGGATTGAGACCGAGCTCAGTCCAACACTGACACTGACAAAGATTATCTATTTGATGCCTGTGTCCTGTTGTGATCATTTCTTTTATCTCTGACCTGCTGTGGAGGAGATTCCTCCCTCAGAGTTCTATTTTAAAAGTCTCTCTTGCTTTCATAATGTTTTTTTTGTGTGTGCTGCTGTCATTAAAAATCTCTGTTTTGGGGTGTGTTGTTTTCATTTCCTGTAATCAGTGGGTGTTATGTGTAGTCCTTGGAGGCTGTGATTAAGGGCTGTGCCGGTAAACTTTACTTGACAATCTTCAGGCCAGAATATAAAAAGTGTGAGCTAAATTATTGGGGGAAAAAAAGCAGCTTGGTGGTGGAAATCATCATATCCTGTTAATCAACTGAAGATTGCATTTGAAGGATTTTTTTTTCTCAAAAATCCTGTCGAGCCATGGAGTCTGATAAACTATAGAAAATCCACAGATGACTGCTGCTTTCTCCTGGCAAAATCGGATTTTTCTGTCTCACTAATCCCTTGTCACAATCTGCATCCTGTATATCTCTCTCGCTCTCCCTCTGTCTCTCTCGCTCGCTCTCTCTCTCTCTCTCTCTCGCTTTCTATGTGTGTGAGTGAGTGTGTGTGTGTATGTGTGTGTGTGTGTGTGTGCAACAGACAGTCCATCCCATTCTGTCAGGCCAGGCCACTCTTGATTGGGGACATACATCCTTGCCTGCCTGAGCTCGAACACTAAAACAGACCTGGATCAGCGGTGATTACAAGCAGGTGCACAGATGACTGACGCAGAGGGGGGTTGAGAGGGACGGGAGGAAAGTTTGGATGGTCCGTGCAATGCGGCAACAAGCATCATGTCCTTAATGAAAAGGGCACCTCTGTTGCCTTCGCTCCGAGGACTACTAGCCAGCAGCCCTGCTCTGTGCTGGCACAACTGGGCGAACCCCACTCTGATCTGACCGCCTGCTGGGCTTGGAAGTGGATGGAAATCTCCAAGGTGTGAAAATGCGGTTGTGGTGGATTTTACTGTTTGGTTTTTGGAGCGTCTGTGGGGAACTGCCTTTCATAGCGGAGAACAACGCAGCTATGTTGGTCAACTGGTAAGTTCAGATCAAAACCATCTGTTGAGCCCCGCCGCTTTCTATTTTGATCTGAAAGCGCCGATGTGTGTGTAATGTAATGAAATTACGAGGTTTGCCCGTCATCAATTCAATTCCTGTGTCTATATTTTCATCCTCCTCGGCTTAACCTGTCATGTCAAAGGTCACTTGTGCCCAGTGTGAGCTCTTTGCTGAGCTATTCTTGGCTTGTTAAAGAGGGTTTGTACCTCAGATTAGCAATGCTAATTAAGGCCATGCTGGCTCTGTGTGTCTGAGCGGTCCAGGGTGGATACACCGTGACACACAGAGAAGTACAGTCACCTGTGTGTTAATCTGAACTTACTGAGCGTTTTTGAGTCTTGGGTCTTCCGCCAGCAGCAATGTCGGATTTTTCTCCTCGTGCGAAAAAAAAAAAGCACTCTTAACAGTGAATATTTAGTTCTCGTGCATTATCCAGCGTAAACAGCATCTTTCCCCAACAGATACTAGCTCTGTATACATTACAGCTATAGGAACACCCCCCTGTGTGATAAACTCACCAGCAACAAGCAGCAGAAATGTATTATCATACTTCTTTACATAACAGAATTAAGCAGATGCTGCTCTCGCCCCCCCTCCACGTGTCTCCGCCGCCACAGCCAATCCCCGAGCTGTGACGTCACTCAGTAAAAGCACAACTGATGGGCCTGCATACGGATTAACCCTACAGACCCAATGGCTCAGACCACGGATAAGTGATTTTTTTTTTTTTTTTTTTGCCCCCCTCCCTCTTCTCTTCTCTGGCTGCCCCAGAGACAGCTGGCTATGTGTGGGAGGCATTCTCAAATCCTTGTGATTCATTCATTGTCTCTATCCAGCTGGATTTGAAAAAAAAAAAAATTTCTTCTCACAACATCTTTGGATGGCACACACTGTAATAACACAGAGCTGAATAATAGGGTTGGAGTGGGGGCTTAACGTCGTAGCTCCTGCCTGAAGCTACTGTATGACTGGTTGTAAGCGAGGAAATAACTGAGTGATATAAGATAACGGAGGGATTAAGCCACATGAGTTCTGTCTAAAGTGGAGACGGTCGCGTGCACGATTGCACAGGTTATTTTTAATCCGAGGCCTGGTCGTCCAGGGTCAGGTGGCGGTTCACCGTACCTCGACTGGTGTAAATGTCCTCCGTTCCTGCGGTCTGACCAATCAGATGGTACTGATTGAGCCGAGAGCCTTCCTCCGCCACTACTACTGACTTGGCCGCTCCCTGGGTCCACGTGTAGACCACCTCTGAAACCGGATACGCATCTGTGAAAACAAGACGGATAGATATGCACACTTGATTTCTGCATCTGTTGCAAATTAGAAATTACATGAAATTAATGTCAACTATTTATTGGAACCAGTATCTCAGACGTGAGGATTAGACGCTTTTCTTTGTCATACATGACAATAAAGTGAATATTCTGGGCGATTTGGAGTCACTTTTTCACAGTTTCCTGCAAAACCATATCTATATAGCCAGCTACTTAGCTGTTCCCAGAGCTTTCAGAGGTTGTTGCACATCCTGCGGACACCTGACCTGTTTCTAAGTGTATATCATACAGACATGAAATATAAGATATATGTAGCTCAGTGGCTCATGTGGTAGTGTGGACTGGTTATTAACTGTTGGGTTGCTGGTTCAATTCCCTCAAAGCCCTCCTGACTACATGGTTAAGTATATTTCAGCAAGATATTGACCCCTAAAGTGCTCCTGATGGGGGTCAAATTCAAAAAATTAAAGTGAAACGTCATATGGTGGATCAAAACAAAATAATTTATGAACAGCATGAAACTGAAAATCTCAGTCTGTAAAGGGACATGTTTTATCTTTTATGTTCATGTTCTCTGGAGCCTTTTGTTACTTCCTCTTGAGCAAAGACGATAAATGACATGATTACAATTATGTAAGAGTTAGGTTTTAGCCATGTTAGTTGTCAGGTACAGGTCATATTTGTGAACTTTGGTATCATAAAAATCCTAACATGCACTCGCCAGTTAAGCAGATAAACTCACATAGATCAATTGTATTTTTCCATCCTGTTGTCCTCCCAAATTTGACAAACTACAAACAGATGACTTAATTCCTCTTGGCTTGACAAAGTCGAAAAATGTCTCTGTAATAATGTCTAATGGAGAGATCAAAGGAGTGCTTTAGTAGTGAATTGTTTTTAATGTAGGAGTAAGCAGGTTTTGGCCCCACAGATAATACTGGTTAGTGAAATAAATTCAGTGTTTTGGTGTTTGTGGGATTTGTTGACAAAAAACTACAGTATGATCTAAATTCACACCAGTTTTATCCTTTACGGAAGTTTTTGAAGTGGTGTAATCAAAGTATTTACCGTGTTACCGTGTTATAGACCTTGTATGTACCTTGCACAGTGTTCTGGTCAAATATCCTGCAGTAGTAGCATAAACATCAGTCAAATAGTGTAAACTGTTTACATGTTGATGTCAGTGTGTTCCTCGGCTTTAAGATGTGACTAGCTAAGAAATGTGGCGTGGCTGTCATACATCACTTGACCTTTCACCCACTTTGCTTCATTACACAGAGATTAACTTGGTGTCACTGTTAAGAGCTCATGTTTGGATCTGATGTAATCAGTTTGAGCGTATCACAATACGCAGATGTCACTAATGGTACGATGTTATGTGTGAATGTTGGCACAGTTTGAGAGATTGCCTCGAACGATTGTGCGTTCGCTCTCGGGGGTTTGACCTTTTGGCTTTGGAATTAGTATTTTAGTGGCTTGTTTACTGTTGTGTGTGAAGCACAGCTGATAGTAAGCCTCAGAGTCTGTTCACCTCTTTCATATGCTGATGCCTTTCCAACACATTTATGAATACACACAGTCTGTCATTCATGCAAGTTCATTTTGAGAAGAAGCTAGCCCTGCAAAATGTAAAAAAACCTTGCTTGTTCATACTGTACTGTATAAACCGCACACATACTGTCCTGTAGATGCACTAAATCTGTGGTGCGTGTGTGTGTGTGTGTCTCAATCGTACTGCAGTGCAGTGTCCAATCTAACAGTATTGCACTAATCCAGCAACTGTGGTGTTAGAAGACTTCACAGCAATTTAGATTGACCCGAGTCAACCAGTCTGTGGATTATCGTCTCAAAGACACTCTGCATTGTCTCAAACAAGTCTCTGCAGAACTGTGTTACATGAGTGGTACAATTGGTTGTTTTCTTTTACAAGCAGACATCACTTTCACAATTTATGAGCAAAGTGTAAAAATATACATCACTGACTATACAGCTCCCTCTTCTCCTGATGATTTACACTTGAACAGAGCAAAGAGCTTTGTCAAGACCACGCTTTGTAAATGGGAAAATAAAAGAGACATTATGTAACAGCTTAGTCATTCATTGCTTTAAAAGTAACATATAAAAAATGAACTTTTTGGTCAGAGTAAGCAAAGACGCTACACAGTTTGAGGGTTAAATGTGTTTTTGCTGCCCTGTGCACAAGCTTTTTTACAAAGGCAATAGAGCATTTGAAGGACTTTTTATAACAGATAGTTCAGAGAGTGCAACATATTGGCGACTTTGGACTTTTAGGTCAGCTGCCAACTTCTAAAGTTGATAAAGTTACCAAAATGTCAAGACTGTCATACTGTGAATTCTGAGTTACATCTTGTAAACTTCAGACTCATCATTTAGTTGAAGGAGATACCTAACACTTATTATGTGCCAGTCTTTTATAGGTTACTGCTGGTTGCCTGGCAACCTCACAGTGAAGGCAAGACTGCAGGATATCGCCGCTTCTGGCCGAAAAAATAGTTGAGCACATGATCCCCTGTACTGTAAAACCTTACACTTCACCTTTGTACAGACCCAGACTAGCTGTTTCTCCATTTCCAGCCTTTATTCTAAGCTAATCTACCTGCTGGGTCTAATGTCATGTTCAGTTTACAGACCTAAGAGTCATAAGAGTGTTCTCGTGTGAATACTATACTTCCAAAAATGTGATATTATTTTTTAAATACAGGCTCCAGTGGATAAATGTAATGTAAATAAAAGGATGAAGAAGTGCTTGCAAAATATGTTTAAATTAAATTCAATGTAGGAAACTAAACTGGGCTGTTAATGAAGATTGACTTCATGACTGTCATCATTGCTTTCTGAATCTGAGGAATCTTAAATTATAAACCTTTGCAAGAAAATGACCATTTAAGCATACAGAAATCTTGTCAAGATGCAAAACAATGATTGGAGTATGAGCAGTAGTAGCTAGACACTAGTCATTTTAAAACAATACTCACATGAAGATTAGACATTAGACATTAATTTCACATTAAGTGAATAACAATAAAGTATTCAAAATTTTCTTTCAAGTTAATGTGACACTTCAGCAGTCTGAGTTACTGCACTCATTTTGTTTCCCTGGATAGTGTTTCTGTGCTGAGCTGCAGCGCAGGGATAATAACACAAAGATGGGAGCTTGTAGTAAAAAGACTCACTACAAGAACTGCAGATTTTGTCCCCATCGCTTACAATGAAAGCACAATAGGAGAAGATCTCAGCCAGTGTAAACGGGAGGAAGCAGAAACTGTTTCAGTGATCATACAATGTGCGTCCACCTGACAATTGTTTTAGGACAGGCTAGATACATTGGAAACTTCAGAAAATGTGTCACAAGTCTGATATGTAATGCATAATTTCTTATGTTTGTGCTTACTACACAACGAAGGCGTTAGACCGTCAGCCCATCACAATGAAAATGCTAGAAGGTTTAATGAGCTTTTTGTTGCAATAATACTTTATTGTTGAGTTGTCTCAAATTTTTCCAGAGTAAAGAGGCTGCTTCAATTCTTAAGTCCAGATGCGACCAGTTTTGATGGTCATCATCAATTTCCTTTTTTGACCACTTAATCCACTTCTCCACTTTCCATCCATATGATCAGTATTTTAATAAGTTATCTAATGTTTCAACCCTCAAGCAGAGTAAGTTGAAACATTAGACAATTTGTGGGCCTGTAGCCACATCCAGAGTCCAAAAGTAGTAAATGATCCATTCCTCATCGAGCTAGTGTTTCAGCAAACACCAACCAGAATTTTCGTGTTGTGTATATGGAAATACTGCATGCTACTCCTATAATATTTAGTCACTGACATTTAGGGAAAAGCCCTGATTTGAAATTCCTCCCAGTCATTAGCACCCGTGGTTAAATACTATAATCCTAATACAAAGAATCCACTGTCATGTGTGACCTTTACTTGACAGGCAAGCTTGTGATATTCAGGACTTAGAGGAGCATAGTTAGCATATTCATTGTTGCAAGTCATCCTGAAAACAAAGGTACAGTACAATACCTGTGAAAATGTGGATGCAGTAATATCTAAGCCTTCAGTATACAGCTGGTTTTTGATAGAGAATGACAGAAGTGTCAAATGGGTCAAAATGTCTGATCCTTTGTTTTAGTGGCACTCAGTACTAATTGGTTTGCCAGGCAAAGTAAATGTGGACGCTTTGTGAATTTGCAGACAGCTTTTTTCCCAGGTCCATGACTTATTTCAAGTGTTTCTCCTGCTGTGCAACCTTTTGGTAATTTCCTCCTTTGCCCAGCAGGCTATTCCACAACACTTTTCAGTCACTTCTCAGTTAAAGCTGCCTTTTCCCCAGCTATTCAAAATGATGGTATACTGTCTTGCATGTTTCCTGTCTATCGTTAAATGCAAAGAGACACATGGGCTAACATAAATGCAGTCATACCGCCTCATACGTACATACTGTAGTGGTTTATCTGCATAAATACAGCATGTAAAATACAGCATTAGAACTGGGATGTGATCTGAAATTAGAAATAAACTATTCAACCAGACAACAGCTTTCTATTTGCCTTTCAGGTAATTTACAGGTGCTCCTCCTCTATTAATTTGCAAGATGCAAACCGTTATTTCAGACACAATTTTGAAGAGCTGCAGGAACACAAAAACATAAAATTAAATATAATCAAAACTAAAACATTTTCTTGTTGAGATAAGAGGAAAATAAACGAACGATGTGCGGTTGTTTGTATTACTTTACCAACTTCACAAACTCACTCTTTTCAGTCTCTTTGTCCTCTCACTATGTGCTGGTGTTAAGTTTCTTCTCCCGTTGCTGTTTTCTTTAAACCTCAGCTGTACAGTATTGTCAGTGGGTTTTTTTCAGCCAACCTTTACGTGACAAGATTGATACCACTCTCATATTTGTCAGTTAAAATTAAGCTACAGCCGGGAGATATTTAACGTTGGCTTAGTTTATCTTGAAGACTTAAAGCGGGGGGAAATTCCTCCAGTCAATAAATGTAAAACATAGAATAAAAAAAAAAAAGTTTTTTGAAATTTCTGTACAGACTAATCTAACAAAATGCATTGCGTTAATTAGTGAGCTTTAGAAGTGCTGGTGTCAGGCAGAATTTAGGCCAGAGAGAGAAACGGTACAGAAAATCACATTGGAGAGGTGTGGAGAGATTAAACTGGGGCAAGTGACAACATTAACATAGCAGAGAAGCAGACGTGGATAACTGAGGAGACAGCTGGCAGTAGTGTAAATGAGGATGTACTGTATATACTAGATGACATTTTGTGTTAATAAAAAAGCTACTGTCAGAGATTAAGTGTTAACCAGTAAATAAAATGAAAGCAAAAGACCAATAGCAGTACTGTATATGGCAAGCTTCACAATAATCAGACACTTTCTATCCATCATGCAATTGCTTTAAAAAGAGGCAACAGTTTTGCAGTAAAAGTGTCATGAGGCGGAGGACACGCCTGATGATAGTGGAGCTCAGTCCATGAGAGGTGATTAACACAAGAGCAAAGGACAGGTCTACCGTAGCTTTGAAAGCCTTGAGCTCATGGGTGAGTGCTGTCCATTAGGTCAAAGGATTAGCTAGGGTTAATGGAGCCGGAGAAAACAGGATATACTGTACCGTGGTAACTTTTACAGCTTACAATCTCCCATAGGCTACATTTTTCCTGTGACATGAGGTTTCTAAAATCATTTATGGTTAACAAAGTACTTCTTACTTTCATGTTGGCATCCAATAAGACACTGTGCAGTCCATTTTGTCAGCTCTGCTGTAATTGATAATATTCACGCACAGCATATGAGAGCTCTTCTGAGTGAAAATACAGCACATTTGTGCCTAAATATATAATGCTGTCAGGACAACATGTCAATGAGTGTTTTTATGAGATAGCTTAGGATATTTACATTTATTAATTGAAATGTTTCAGGCCAATTGCACATAGTTTTTAAGCTTATAGCATTTGGAGATTTTTAAGTTTTGACAGGTTTCCATCCAAATGTAAATATTAAAACAAAATTCTGGAAAATACGCAAAATAATTAGTAAATTGATGTGCATACATGATTTCTATGGTGATTTATTTGTTGAATATGTCATATATATCATTGCTTTTTTCGATAAACTGAGCGTAAAACATTTATTGCAATATTCTGAGTGATTTTCTGATTATTGGCACAAAGAACAGGTAGAATCAAATTCAGTTATTGTGTTTTCTTGCCTCTCCAGTTTAATGTGTACATATTTGTTTATCAAGCTGGTGAGCTGCTGCAAACAGTTGCCCTTGCAGGAAAAACTAAAGTCGTATTGAGGTGAATCGAACTGAAGTATCTCAGTCACCTGTAAGTCTCACTTGCATTGAATCTACAGGACACCTAGTAAAGACATCTGTATTTAAACTTCACATAATTAATTTGGGGCAGGTTTTGACTCTCCAGGCTACCTGGCAAGTTAATCGACGATCTGATAGCTTGGCGCCAAGTACACAGGCCAGTGAAGCCTAAGTTAGTTGCTTTGATTATCCCGATCCCCGCTCTCAGCTGGAGTTTGACGTGAGCATGTGTGGGAACACTGCGGCTCTACCTCCGAGGGAGGAGTGTTCAGACCTGAGATAACCCTCCATACGTCAGTGGCAGGGAAGACCTGAAATGCTAATCTTAAGCTTACATGACCGGAGCTCCCCAGATATTTTTGTACTGCTGGAGCTGTGTGAGGCAACATAACTAGCTTAGAAGTCGCTGACCGCCAGCCCAGAGTGTGGTTTAGTCGTGCATGAGCATGTGCAAGGTGTAGGATTTCATTTTAAAGGTAACCTTGGGGTGGTAAATGTAGGTTTGGAGTTTCTGCGTCTGTGCCGCTAGCTGTTTCCACTCTGTGTGTTTCAAATATTTCCCATTAAATGTAGGTGAGGCAGTGAAGGATGCAGGAGAGCTGCCCTGACATGTTGATTAATGGCTTAATCAGGAGCAGCGTGTCAGTGTCTACATGGCTATCTCCTGCACCGCCACAACAATAGCTTTGCACCTGAGGGACACGGGCTGTCAAACACACCCAGGTACATCCATCCCCACAGCCCCTGCATGGATAAAGACACAGAAACTGATGCCACTTCAAAACTACATGCTACTTTTCTCACTACTGACCTCACCTCGTGTATTTTTAGAAAGATTTGAGAACACTCTCTTCGCTCAAGTGTCACCGGTGCGTTGGCTGCTGACATGAAAGATTTACACTGTACCTTTTCCTGCATTATTAAATGCTGTTACTCGCTGTGTGCATGTGCTTACGGGCGTGTTTACTCACAGCTTCCAAACTTAAGGGGACAAGCATGGGCGTCCATTGGGAAATCCTCCAGCTGCATGGGGCATTCTGCTGATATAGTCAGCCTGAAAGAAGAAGTCATGCATCCAAAGTCAGAGAGCGGATAAATCAACTGTGTGAGATGAGACATCATCATCATCATTATCACCATCATAATCATCACCATTTTCACAAATTAACATGTCCTCTTATTAGAAATGATTTGTTTCATTTGGGCTGTGCTTCATTTTGTGTATAGCCATTAGCCAATGAAAATCACAGTACGTCTTCATTAGTGCGTCTCGGATAGTTAACAGCAGAGTAAAAAGTCGTTTTACCAGCACAGAGCAATAAGCAACCGAGCCACCAGAGAGAGCTATGATGATATCTCTCTGGGAAGAATAATGCAACTGCATCTGCAAAAATGAGCTTAAGAATTATTTGAGAAAGCAATTGAAGATTATTTTGTGGTGTAATGCTGCCACCTGTCTGTGGAATTGCAATAAAAGCTTTATTGGAAACAAAACACAAAACAAATGAGCTCATCTAGCAGGTATAATGTTCGAACACAACCGGCCAACACGGGGGGCAGTGCAGCCGCACAGCCTTATCCAATGCTGCCCTCTGCTGGACAGACTCAAAACAGTTGGAGCTGCTGTCGTCACCGCCGTCTATCCACTAACACCCTCTGATGCCAGCAGACAGACAAGATAAGAATATGACACTGACTGAAAGACATTGAATTGACAATGTCTGCTCTAACATATCATAGCACCAGAAGGTACTCTACTTCTACAGGGTGATAAATAGTATAGTTATAGTATAATAGTATAGTATACCTGTCCTCCGCAACATTTATTTTACAGCTAAAGTCACAAGTTCATTTGCAGAGTGAGATTTAAAATACAAATCATACAGCTATCTTAGAAAATATGACGGGGGAACCATCATAAACTCTGTAGCTGTGCAGCCAAATATCGTTTCAACCAAAGGAGCTTTATTTCAAATTCTAGTTGATGGCTGAAAGTCTCCCGACAAATTACACACAAGGAATCTGGAATATTTCTGTTTGATGAATGGTGCAGACATAAAAAAAAACAGGGAACCTTTGGTCTTTCATATTGCTGTCAGTGAATGAGTCAAAGAGTTTGATCAAGTCTATTATGTATATGACACATCTGGGTAGTGTGGACTAAGGTATTTTTCAATGAGATAAAACTTAAGGTGAAACCTTTATGGTAAGGGATTTAAGTTATACTGGTGATGTCACTAAAATAGCTTTACATTAATCTATAATGATGATCAAATAATATCATATTAGATAGTAAGATACCATTTTGAATGGGATCATACATACTTTCAGTTTTCAGTGCTTTTACTTGAGTGAAATTTTAAATGTAGCTTGAAATAGTTTAGTTTGTAATATTTTGAGTATTTTTACAGTGTATTGCTACTATTGCTATACTTGAAATAGAACACATCCCCACTCATAATAACATATACCGTATTATACTAAACAATGCATAAATAAGATTGAAATGGGCTGCAGAGGAGGGATTTCACTATATTAAAGGCCATCTGCTGTCTCAGCTGTTTTAATAAAAATATGCCCCACATCAACATACACCAGCCTCGGTATATGTGAACAGTGAATAAGAGGATAGAAGAAGAGAGAGAATAGAAATACTGATGAGTCTGAAAGTCACTGCATTATACTGAGCCTGCTATATTACAGAGCACAATATTATACTGCATAATAATCAGTCTTTGCTTTACTGGCCTGTTGAGTGGCTCTGTGTTAACGTCCTACATCACTCTCTTGTGGACTATTATGCAAAAAAAAAGCTGAGGAATTGAGATTGCACTGTTTGTGTTTGTGTATTGCATACAAATAATCCCTCTGTTACACATCTTAATTTCCTAGTCAAGAACATGTTGCCTGTCTCAAAGTATCAGGGACAGAATTTGCTTAATTGATTAGTCTACTGACAGGAAATGAACAGGCCTCTGGTTCCAGCTTGTCAGTTGTGAGAATTTGCTGCTTTTGCTAAATGTCTTTGGGGTTTGGACTGACATCATAAGATAAAGGTGAACTGATGAATGGAGAAAATAATCTGCATGCGTTTAGTAGGAAAGTATCTTTATTTTGGCAACAACAAAGCCTGCTTCTGTCCGGTAGAATATTTTCTTCGATAAATGAGATTAAATTACTAACATAAAGATTGTTATTATTTTTTATCAAAGTGCAGAACTATAAAATGATGCTCAGGTCACCCAGGTTGGTGTAGCTTTCTGCAGCTCTGACATTTTTCTGAGCATGACTAATATCCACAAAGGGACTTCACAGTAAATGGGCAGCGCTGACTGGCTTTAATTAGTGAAGTCAAATACATGAGGTAGTGGCTCCTTAATAAATCATAATGTCCAATAAGGACAGTGCGGACTAGCAGATGAATCACCGACTGAAACTAAAAAGCTAAATTGCTGCCATCATTGTTATCTCGCACAGGTACGTCTTGAGTTTTAGATTAGGAATTTACTGTGATCCATCGTGTATTACTGGCATCTCGCTGCGCTGTAAGGCATGCGCTGCCTGGATCGAAACGCTGTCTTTCCTTCCAAAGATATTTTCATGGTACAGTAGCTATGGAGCTGCATGCTGCTTGTTCTGTGAACAACCAATGTAGGAGAGCAATGCATGCATAAAATGTTTCTCTAATAACCTTGTTCCCAGAACACAAAAGCATTAATGGGCCGGCGTGAAGCCATTTCTAAATGGCTTGTATTGTTGGCAAATGTACTGTTTGGAGCAATTTTAAAGTCAGCGGATCAATAGTCATTTTTGACATGCACCCACGTCCATTTCCTCTACTATTATTTCATTTGGAGGATTTATTGTCCTGATAGGACGATGATGCTAACATGAAAGTGGATGTAAATTAGATGTTTCCATGTAGGGTATAATGTCTCTTTCTGCTGTAATGTATTGCTCTCAAATAGCATACATAAACCACTCCAAGCACCAATGTTACAATGAATAAATCAGATGGCTTTGCCTAGAATAACAGCGACTTTTAGGTAAACTAACAGTTGCTCCACAGCAGCAGCAGCTCAAACGAATACACATCATTTAAATCATGGCTACGATACATGAAATGGCAACTGAATAGTCCATGCTGTCCTCCTGTCAAAGAAAAGGTTTGTGTGATGTGGCGATACAGTTGTTGGTGGATGATCGCGGTGTGAGGAGGAGGAGGAGGAGGAGGAGGAGGAGGAGGAGTGAAACACCCAGTTCGCTGTGTCGGAGCGCTGGGTCAAAGCAAACATTTCAAGTTCCTCTGACCTCCAGTTTACAGTGTGATGACGCATCAATGCACCACTGAGACATGTAGTATGAGTGTGTGGGCCGTGTTTGTGCAGCAGGGGTCTTAAAAACCATTACCAAAAGTATTACAGGCTGATGGATGTTTTAGTCATCTCTCCACCTCTAATTGGATTACACAACATTTCTGAACCACACTCATCGGCTGTTACGATTCAGAGTTTTAGTCGTGAGACTGACTGGAAAAAAAGACGTCTGTCCCACAGCGGTCCAACGCGTGATTAAAGGTCAGCTTACCTCATGGTGTACAGCAGAGTGCCATCATCTTTCAGCCGCAGCAGCTTGTTAGGCGTCGTCATATTGTGTGCGATGGATTTCTTCCCGTTGAGGAAGAAGGTGTCCGGAGTCCAGATGTTACTGGCCAGGAGATTATTCAAGGGAAGCATCTCCATTGGGCCTTTGAAGCAAAGTCTCTCATCTTTCCAGCTCTGACGGAAGAACACGTCGATAGTGTATTCCTTCAGGAAAAAAATGACACATTTTAACACATGTGACAATTAAAACAAACATTAACTGAAGCATATCAATATGAGGAGCAGTGTCTCAAAAGGTAAAGAACTGCAGCTGTTTAAGAGCCTGGAGCTTTGTTTAATGAGAAGGGAGCATGTCACTGTATGGACATAATCATTATATAGTGTATGCACACAACGCACTGCAGCTTCCACATGTTACACTCTAGTGATGTGGAGTTATTTAACACACACAGATTTGATTTGTCGACACACTGAATGTGGACGCAACCTGAAACCGAAACACTGAAGTCTTTCAAAATGCTTAGGCCAGAAAATCACTTTGTACTCTTCTTTATCAGATCTAACAGATTTTCATTCTTACGTAATGGCCTGCAAAATGAAAGTAACAAGTGTATTCTAATGAGATTTCAGAACATATTTATGGATACGCTGCAGTATTATGTGAACAAATTTATGCCGCATTATGGCTGGATGTTAATCGAATATTTCAAATGAACTCAAGTCTTCTGATCCGTTAAGTATAAACTGTGAATATAACTTAATGAAAGAAGCCTCTTACCATTTCGGTGTCAGAGACCGGCCCAAAGCTTGTGACAAAGATGTTGGTTTTGATCTCTGTCACCTTTTCTGTAAGAATACACAGAATATTGTGAGTCTCTACGGTAATACGTTCATATTTTACATTATTATTCAGCACAACATCTATTCTACATATGAAAACCTGATGTAGATTTTCCTTTTCTGTGAAATTGCAGGAATGAAATGAGAATAAACCAAAACAAATTCCCTCACAATCAAATCAGTAGCTATAAGTTGTTGCGGTATCTACTGTATACACAGCATGAATCTAATATAGTATATCTTTTTACTGGGAAACAGTAGAGCAAAATCACTCTTTGGAAAGTTATGTAAGCAAAGTTAGATGAGCATTAAGTTACAACATTTTGACTGCGGCAAAATTGCACACTAAAGTTAATATTCTGCATGGTGTCAGTCCCCACATTTTCATTAAAGCCTCTGTATGTGAGCCTGGAAAAGTTCTGACTTTTAATTGCAACTCCTGGTAATATCAGAAAGGACACTGTGGCATTCCTGAAGTTTTGAGTCAATCAACCTAAAACTAAGAGTCTTCATTAAAAGTAGAAGAACTGCATTTAAACCATGTGTTCCTTACATGAAGTACATACAGGAACCTTTAAAGTAAACCTAATAACCTAACTTTATGATTAGATATATCAGACCTAATTACACTGTAACTCTATTTTTGCATCCACTGGCACACTCCAGATGCATGCAGCATGTCCTAAACACCCTGAGGTTATCAGAACACCTGCACAACCAGTGTGTAAGCAGCACATGCCGACCTTGAAGTACAACATTTTTTCACTTTAATGGAGTCAAACAGATCTCATGCTACATCATGATCCATTGGTATTTAATGATCCAAAAACTATTGTTTCATGAAACAGTGCAATACTAATATCACAGAGTAGTAGGCGATGGACTACTTATTGTATCGACCAGATTCATTGTCTTTCTCAGTGAACTTTTGAGTCGCCGCCTCGTCTCAGACCAGCATCTACTGAGAACAAAGGAGCTGTTGTTTAATGACAGCGGTAATGGCTTTCTCAAGGTCACGCCAGAACACTGTGTGCTTCGGCGTGTGTTCACAGTGCCATTAAATCGTACTTAGAGGAGACGTAAACAGCTGATTGTGTCTCTTTGTCAAAGACCTCATGAACGCGGGCACATTTTCTTTGTCTGGAATAAACCGAAGACAGATGTTGCAGTGCAGAGCCGTCGATACACAGGCTGGATATCTTTCCTCTGTATCCAAAAGTACAGAGCTTTCTGTATGAGTTGTTATTAGAAAAGAGAGACTCCCCCTGAGACATTTTCAAAATGATATAATCAATTCTCACCTAGCATATGTGAGACTGCTTTAATTACCTAAATGGCAGAGGTGTTGAGGTTTGTGTATCCAGTGGGGCTTACCTCCCAGGCCAGGGCGGAGTCTGTTGTCATAACCGTCCAGCAGTCCATCCAGGATGCGTGTGAAAATGGTGATGTTGTCATTTAATTCGGCCTCTTTGTGAAGTCCAGTTACCTCCTGGGAGAGGCTGCACACAAGAGCATTTTTTAATAATGACTTTACAGAGACACAAAGAAGAAAGAAACAAAGCCATTCAAATGGGTGAGGTAAAAAAAAAAAAAGTAAAACAAAATTTTAACCACACAAGCAAATATTACTGAAGCCCTTTTTTTATTCACCAAGAGCTGGGTCACTCACAAAAGGTCTTTATGATGTCCAAAGTTACAGGAGACAGTTGCTTACCTCAGACGGCAGGTGATGCTCACAAGCAAGACACAGACCCACAGACGTCTCATTGCAAAGCTGTAACACATTCCATCGCCCATTCCTGAAACGAGACATCCTCACCTGTTTAAAACCGCAATAACTGTGTTAAATTAAAGCAATATTGATCATTTCAAATTTGAGAATAATTCATTCCAGTCTTTAGTAGTGGTTCACAATATAAACTAAATAAGAAATATCAAATAACACATATATTCTCATCATAAAAAGATATAGTGTTTAACGCTTAATCAACATTTTTGCAGGCATCACTGACCCTCACTGCATGCACTTCTCTGTAAAGTGATCCGTAAATCTTTATCAGTTGCACAAATGTTTTCACTGAACCAAATGCACAACAATGAGCTGAGAGTATCACAACACTCAATGCAGCAATCTCCAGCAGCACTCTCTGAATCCTACAGGACAATACAGGACAACATCTGTAAGACCTGCAGATGTTGGCTGATGTCTGATTCACGAAATAAGAAGCCCAGAATCCAAAGTTCCTCTTTCTTAGATCTTTAAATTTGCAAACAGCTTGCCCCTTTCTTTGTTGGTCCTCCCACATCACTGCCTCAATTTCACCAATTAACGTTTCCCAGAAGTTGATGACTTCTGACAGGACACAGGGCTGAGCTGGTTCCTCCACCACTGGATGTCCAGTCAGACGCTAAAGGTGTGAAATGCCTCTACCTGCATACTGCTGCGTCCACACATCCACCCAGAGCCACCACAACAAATACAATCCTGCAATCCTCTCTGCATCTTCAGCAAGCTGGACATAACACAGTCAAAAAAAAAATCCCCTCAGTGATGCTGTACTGCACCGCATCCACCTTCATTCACGACTCACTCGCGCACTCGCATCCCTCTACAAGCCTAAAAATCACCCATTCCGGAGGACGGAAAGTGTTAATACCCCTCTTCCTCCGGCTACAGCTCTCCCGGTGCAGGTCCTCTCCTCCAGCAGCAGCAGCAGCAGCAGCTCACCTCGGCACTACACACACAACTGTATCCTATCCTCCTCCAATGCCGACACGTCCCACTACATCTCGTACTGTATACGCTGGCCTGTGTCGACGCTCTGCTGCACAGGCGCCACAGAGCCGCAGTTGCCAAATCTTACCACACAAGACGATGCGCAGTCAAACTTCTCCCCGATATCTCACACGCAGATTGCACTGTTCAGTATTTGGCATCAATTGTGCAGCACGTCACCTCCATCCGAGCACGATAATTGCATATTGGGGAAGAAGAAGAAGAAGAAGGGGAAGGGGGGAAAAAGAGAGATGTGGAGTAATTTCACTGTCAGCGAAGGTTTTATTTCGCCCCAGAGCGATTAAAAGGTTGGCAGCGAAAAAATAAAGGCTTCCCAACACTTCTGCTGACTGACCATCCTTTAGTTTTTGGTTTCCCGAGGAGCCGCGACCGCACACAGCAAGCTTTGCAAAAAATCCAATACTGTATCCAAAGGCAAAGTGCAATGCAAATAGACTTTTCGGATGGAGAATTAAAACAGACGAGCAGCGTGCAGCGAGGATGGATGTGCTGTATGTATGTGGGCAGTGAGTGGAGGAGAGAGGCTGTGGAGAGAGATGGGAGAGACAGATAGGGGAGGGGGTGACACGGCAGAGAGAGAGACCGAGAGAGAGAGAGAGAGAGAGAGAGGAAATAAAAGTATCAGTAGTAACAATGACAACCATAAGAGGGATCTCCACAACAACAAACCTCTTAAAAGCTTTAATGAGCATCCAATGACGCTTTATCAGCAAACTAGTGCACCACCAAACATCACAGTCTGTGTATTGATGCTGCAACAAACTCACAACAGACACAATATGTACCACAGGGATGTTTTTTTAACAGTACTTTAGTGTGATAGCTGGCATGCAATGATGCTGCGCTAACTTAAAAGTAAAGAAGTGTCATGTGTGGTTAAATTGATTCTGTCCTTATTAAGCAGATCAGGTATGTGATTGATCTTCAATACAGTCAATATTTCTGTTATGCTTTATTAATTTGCTGCAGTGAGCTCCGAATGGATGAGCTGTGTTTGTCACGTGTGTTTGATGATTGGTGGTGTCAGCCCTGAGGTCAAGAGGGTAAACGTTTATCAGACCTATAATATAGGATAATATTGGCCTTTAACATTTATATCAGTCGATATTGGTATTCTATAATATATATATAAATATAATAATATATAAAAATACTAGTGAAAGTTTACTTTTTCAGAGCCCTGATCTCATTTTGGACAAATTTTATTGTTAAACTGTAAAATATCCTTCCTCAATTACATATCTTACAAGTGTCTGATGGATCATTGCAAAAAATGTTCTTGTGTTGCTACCAATATATCGATATTGCAGTTTTTTTTACTCAATCACATCAGTGCTTGCCCAAACTTACCATCATACAAATGCAGTTTCCTACTGTAGACTGTCTTAAACAATAATTGCAGAAAAAGAAGAAAGATTATCTTTAAACATTTCCACTTGTAGTCAAGAAATTATGTGTTACAGGCTTATATCAACTTACATATACATGATCCTTATGATATGGAGAACAGAACAGTTACAGCTATATATCCTGATTTAGTTATATAACTACATATATAAAAAGTTGGGTCTAGTGTTTCGGGTTTCCTTTTTGTAAAACTACGTTATATCAACTTCATCCATGTTTTTCACTTTTGATAGTTCAGCCTATTGTAGTCCTGACTCAAGTGGGCCACAAACCTGAAAAAAAAGAGTCCTGATTTTTTTTTGGGATAATGGTCCAGATTGCAGGAGGAGACAATATGTCACACATGTCTGCCAGCAGCACAAATAGCACTCCATAGTATATTTCATCATTCTGTGATCATCTCCACCAGGATTAGGGTCAACTCACTCCCAGCTAAGTCAATTATAAAGTGGATTTTTTTTTTTTAATTTTAAAGGATATCAAGTGCTAATCGTTGTTTGTAAAGCTGCAGCAACTTTATGAATTTGGACTCAAGGTGAAAGCCTTTTGGTGCCTCTGTTTCCCGACATTGGATTCAGAAACAAATCAAAAGAGTCAATCAAAGTCTTATTTCTCCCTTTTTTCTTACAGGAACGCTGTTGATGGGAACAAAAAGCTGTACGCCATCTATGACACAAGGTAAGAATCACTCCTTTATGTTGAGTAAAAAGCAGCCTGCAGTGTTAATTCTGGAAGAAAGAAAGACCTGTGAACTAACTCTTGAAGGTGAAATTTGTTGGGAAGAGTCCAGTTTAAGCGCACCCTGATTCCCTGCAGTGATATTGAACTTCTTCCACTGCTGCATATAGCAAACAGGAAAAAGAGCTCAAAGTATAGCTCAAGAGCACAGAAATCATTCTTATGAAATTTTCGCAGGGAAAACTTGAATTGAGTGACAAAAGTATTTCACACTAGATCTTTCTCACTTCTGCTGCCAAAAGTCAGAGTAAAACTAGCGAGGTTATGATTAGATTTAA
>JBCAUF010000633.1:5122973-5142809 GCA_038406115.1 Haemulon aurolineatum
TGTCTCCTTTACTGTCAGCACTGGACTGATCCAGGCCAAACAATTAAACAACTTCCTGATTCTCCCATCTTAAACTCTGTGAACACCTCAGCTAACACCTGACCAAAGCTCAGACCAAAGGGTTTCTCTTTGTGTCTCTCCTGGCTAGTCTGTTCTGGAAGGAGGCAATTGCAAGTCTTCATCTATTAAACAGTCCAATCAGGTAGAAGGACGTCGTCACTCACGGCGGGTGAGTGTCTGTCACTGCCTGTTGTGTCACATCTGTGAAACCTCCACTGAAACTTTGCCGCTGCGGGGCAAAGTTTGACCTCCTCATTTAACAAGTGAACGTATTTAATCACAACATCTTAACCAGCAGTGTCTGTCATAATCACCATCATGTATAAGTATATTCCTCTTCACATCCCCTCTTCCTCTGTGTTGTTTCACCTTTTTTATTGTCCGTATGTGTTTGTGGCCCTAATATACATCAAAATTATATACAGCTACATTACTTCCTTACTTTGGAGGCTATACTGTATAAGCCTGAATTGACAGCTCTGAAGGATGCACTGCACTTGCTAGCTGTTAATAAGTGCTAGATCTACAGTCTGTACTGTATCCTGTGAAGTGATGTTTATTAGTACCTGATAAAGCGGAGGATTTAGAAATATATCATGATGATGCATGCATAAAATATTCATCCCTCTTTGAAGGTCACGCAAGCAAAATATATGCAGAAAACAACCTATTTGCAACATAAAAATTATATTTCACCATTTATCTTATGCATCTTCTCTGGGGTTTAATACATGCAGCATCGTATAATAAGAACTTTGAGATAGTCATAAGTCCTAGTTTTTATTTGCCAACCACATTACCATTAAAGCCACGACTTCCTTTTAAAATTGATGTATTTGTAATGAATGCTATGTAAATTTTATAATTATGTTTTTCATCTTTTCCCCAGTATTAGGAATTAAACCAACTTCAGTAACAAATCATTTCTGTTGCAGTCGTCTAAATAACAAAAGTTCCATAACTAAATGAATGAGATATATATTTCACCACCTTCGCATGCTATAACTTAAATTTTTCCATAAGGGTTATGATTGTACTTTACAGCTTGAACTGTTTTGAGTCACTGGATTCATGATCAATTTAATGGTTTGTTAAAGATTGTACTCTTGATCTGTAAATCGAGGATTGTACCTGCTTTAGCAAAATGTTCATCTCTTGGACTTTGCTGTGATAAAATACTACATACTGTAGATGTTTAACCCTTACAAATAAGCATCTGAAGCACTTAAGACATGAGCTTAATTTTTTGTATCATACATTTGAGGTCTGAGGTGGATGAGATCAGTTTCTGTTGTTAGTTTATAGTGAAGTCGAAAGAGTAAGCAAATAAATATGCACCTTGTCACTTCCTCTCATGTCTTGTAACCACGTTGTTATATGACTGTGTACATATTGTGCCTCTATTTTTGCCACATGGGCCTGAATGATTTATTTGTTTTTGTGTGGGAAGCAATAGCTGTCATGACATGAGTATTAGAGCCATCCCGTCCAACCTTGAGCTGATTTGTGAGAAGTGATTTAACTTTGGGACAGGAAACCTGGTTTTGAAGGCCGATCTCTGCTTCCCAGGCTGTAATCCGTCAGCCTGCAGGAAGACGCCGGCCCCGAGGCCTGACGCACGCTGCACATGTGTCATCAGTCACCGAAGCCTCAGCTCACAGCCCATTTTTAACCGCGCTCCTGTCTGTTGTGCCTAGGTCGACTCCCAGGGGAACATTTTGCTGACAACCTTGGAGATCCACAACGAGGTGGGAGGGAACGAGATCACAACCACCGTGAGTGAGACCCACAACTCCTCCTCCATGGTGTTCGACAACTCGGGGGTCCAGTACAGGAAGGCGAGTGCGCCGCAAGAGCCGGGCCGCCTCAGCCTGGACAGGAACGCACATCTAAAGAAAACACGCCTGCGGAGACGATCCTCGCAGCTCAAAATCAAAATCCCGGACCTCACTGACGTGAACGCCATCGACAGATGGTCACGGATAATATTCCCCTTCACCTTCTCCCTCTTCAACTTAATCTACTGGCTTTACTACGTCAACTAACGCACTGATGTTTTTTAACCCATTTCTGTTTTTGTTTTTGAATGAGTGAACGCTTCTCAATGTAAGGAACATAATATGGTCAATTCCTTATGAACTGTTTTTTTATCGTAGCAAGTGATGAAGACTGTGATGACAGAACTGTTGCTCAGACTCAGTGTGTGTCTGTGTGTGCACAGTCATGAGGAATTATTTACAGAACATGTGTTCTACAAAGACTCTCATGTGCTGTATACTCTTTGCTCTGACTCCTGTGAAGAGCTGGGACATCATGGGTGGAGGCACAGACTCTCTGCGGTGTTTACAGGACACTGCTCTACGTCAGTTGTTATAACATACCCATAATGTCAGAATAAAGTGTGGTCACTGTATTACAACTTATTGATGACAAAGACTCATAGTATTATTACATCTGTAGTTAATCTGCACATGGACAAATATGAGTATATTAATACAGAACTCTGAGATTATGATCTGGAAATGATTTGTAATAAAAATTAGTTAAAGGAATTTTTCAGTCTTTGGGAAATATGCATATTTTCTCTCTTGCAGAGAGTTAGATGAGAATATTGATATTACTCTCATGCATGTATGCTAAATATGAAGCTATAGTCAGTTAGAAAAGCTCAGCATAAAGAAAGGAAGCAGGGGAGTAAGCGTATTTCCTAAATCTTGAACTATTCCTTTAATTTGCCTTGCAGTTGATGCCAGCAGTTATCCACTGGTTGTTTTGAAGTGGACGCTGGAGGAGCTGGGACTTTCCTCCTGTGATTAACAGGGGATTTAACACTGTGTAAGGATGTCAAAAAGTAACTTGGATTTTAAAGCCCAGTTTTTCTCAACAAAGAGAGAGGCTGCTGAAATCCATACCAGCATTTTATAAAATTGTCATTCTGTCATACACTGCCATTATTTAAAGGAATGCTTTGACATCTTTTGAAGTACACTCATTTGCTTTCTTGCTGAGATGTAATTGAGAAGATCAATACCACTCCACACAGGTTAAAAAATGTGCTGCCTGCCAGCACCTCTAAAGATCACAAAGCAGCATGCTCAAACATAAACAAATTTTAGTAGTGAACTTTAGAGGTGTTGCTTGGTGAATTTTGTCAATTTTGACAGAGACAGACTAGCAGTTTCCTCTTTTATTCCACTTTTTATCGTATTGCTGTATTCGTATTTAACGTGCATAGGAGTGGTATTAATCTTCTCATCTTACTCTTAGCAAGAAAGTGAATGAGTGTATTTATTACCCAATTACTCACTTGCAATTGCTTTCCAGTATCCATAAAGCATGCCCTATACCCATCGACAACAAACGGACAGTTCATGTGTCAGTTTACAGAAAAAAGGTTCCCAGGCTTTACAGTAAACATGTACAATATCTGATCACTTTACACTATTACACTCTTCTGTTTGCTTTGTGCTTTCACAATTGTTGTCACAATATTTCATTGATTTTGTGATACATGTATTCAATACACATGGCCTTTTCTTCTCTCAGACTACATGTTGTATTGGGGACATTTGCAAACATCTCGTGTCAGATTTCAATCAACCCTCACGTTTGGATTTGTTGATTTTCCATGAAAGTGTAATGTACATACTGTAACTCTGATCATTTTCTTTCAGTTCACATTAATTACATGGCTTTGTTGTCAACAGTGTTTTTGCTCAGTGATTTCTGGCCTCGCTGTTTTGTTTTGTTAGTCTTTACACAACATTATAGTTTCCTATTTGTGTTGTAAATATAAAACACAGTATCACAGCTTGTGATTATTTCCATTTTTTCCTAAAGAAGTAAGTAGATCATGTGAAATACTCCCAAGTGAAGAAGGAGTTAGGGGGGTATATAGTATCTCAAAAACCGTTGGCATACATAGCTTGCAACGCACCATCTGCACTGCTCGATTGAGCGGCTCGCACCGCGTAGGAGTGACACCACCTGTCAGAAGTCCACTCAGCTCAACGACACCCATGTGCAGCCGCCTGACGGAGCCCAACATCCCAGAACAAATCAAACAAAAACGCATCACTAATAAACCAGACCGGGCTTTATGTCTTTACTGCACCCACATTTATCTGCACGCTCCTTTAAAATTGTTGCTCAGTACATTTGGTTGTTGCACAGAGTCTTGACAGCCAGCTAGCTTAATGGGTAACTAATTTCTCCATTGCATCTATTAAACATTTATTATCCATGAATAAACCCTTAGTAACTTGTTAATAACACAGATTAATCACATGCATTTGTCAATTAGGACATTTACTGTAAAGCATCTGTAACTGGTATAAAAAGGTAACACTGTACTGCATTGCTGATATATGAACACACACATGGATAGATAATTTATGTGGAACTTGAAGGTTTTATTCTTTGACCCTTTAAATGGTGTTATATTGTTTTATTACATATCATTAAGTCCATTCACTAGATTTCTCCCAGGGCTTGACCTTTGTCAGTGGATGGTGTTTGTTCAGTTCTCATGGAGAGAAAAGACAAAGCATTGATAAATTAATACAAAGTTAATGAGCAAATACTTATATGAGCGCAAAAGTGTTATAGTGACAATCACTAATTAACTGTTCATATATCAGTTACAAATGCTTCACAGGATGAGTTATAGATGTTAAAATAAACAAAAATGCGCTTGTGTGTTAAAAATAATTATTCATGATTTTTGCCTACACTGAGGGGTAAGATTATGGCTGACTGGCTTGGTGTGGAATTAAATGCACTGATTGGAAACAAACTGTGATGAATAACAATGAATGTGGTGTTAACCTGCTCAGTGACGAAAACAATGTAAGACCTCAGTTGTGTCTGTCATGTCCACTGAGCAAAAGTGTAATGTCTGCACAAATAAGATCCTGTAATTTCCCTTAATGCTATACATCAAACCTTCAAGGATTTCTCAAACATGTAGACATAACAATATAAATGTAACACTAACATCATGAAAATAGCCAATATGTGATCATTGTTAGGCTAAGTCCATGTGGAGAGCTGAATACAAACCAATAGAGTTCCGGACGTCACATGACTCGGTTTGTTTACTGCCATGTTGGCAGTAAAGTCTTGAGCAAAAGTGAATGGCGGCAGTGCTGATTTCAGGTCATCAGAGTTTACTTCGCACCGTAAAGCCCCGGAAATTGAGCGATATATCACAAAACTCGGTTAAACATATTTGACCCTTCCAATGCCTACGGGGTGCTTTTCAGGAGTATTGAGACAGCCAGAGCGGAAAATATTCCAATATTACAGTATTCCAACATCTACAATTACTTGATTAACTTTCCCTCGTTCTACTATGGAGAGTCCCCAAAAGCCTATAAGAGCGTGGGGGGGTACGACATAGCCGACTGCACAATCAAGTCCAGCCGGCTACTTTAATGACTATTATTTTTATAGCCTATAGGCTACACATATTACTTTGAGATTTTAATAAAATCAAATGTTTTTCTAACAGACCGGCAATAATGTCAAACTGAACCACACTCCTTAAAGTTGTGATTCGCTCTGTTTGTACTGATAACAAATTAGTCTGATCACCCTATGCTTGGCAGTCAGTTGAACAGCGCAGAGTGGCGCACTTTACTGCCAATATGGCACTGTTTGGATTTTGACTGTTGCGTGACATCAGCTACCGGAGTTCTATACTGGACTAAGAGACAGCTTTAAGAGGATGGGTTTAAAGCACCATAAATCACATGGTTCATCCTCCAGGGGACCATGAATGTCTTCAAAATTTTGTCCCAATAGACCATATAGATGTTGATATATTTCACAGAATATGTGTTGAAACGGTAATTCATCCAGTAGTTTTTGAGACATTTTAACTTAGGACCACAATTGTAGTTTCATCCTCTGAGGACCATGAATGTCTGTACAAAATTTTCTGGCAGTCTATCTGAAAGTTAGGAAAGTGTGGACCAAAGTGGTAGAGGGATCGACAGATGACTAGCATGTTAAAAAATCCACCTGACCTGACTGTGATGTCTCAAACATACTTAAATAAATAAACCAGTTTGTTTTCATGTATATTTACTGTGACAGAATGATAAAGTCAAAGCATGAATGATCTCCCGCCGCACTGCATAAGCCAGCCAGAAGAGGCAATTTTCTTGCGGGACCTCGTCAGCAGAAACAGGAGTGAAACAACCGTGACAGTGATATGATCCTTGTTTTATAGTGTGTGTGTGTATTAACACCAGTGAGGTCATGGCACAGCGGCTCTCAAATGAGCAACGCTGGCGCAATTTTCATAAGCTGCAAGACTACTGTACCCATGCCCTTACTCACTCATTAGTCATCTGCATTCTTAATTTATTCTCTCCATCCTTTTGCTGCTGTATTATATTTCAAAAACGTTAGTCATCCTAATCTCATTTCAGTCACTACGCCTGTTTGTTCCGTCGTATCCACCCCCTCCCTCTTGTGTTAATGTTGTGATTGGTGTAGTGTGGGATGGATGGATGAGCGGCTGCGTGGTACACTGGAGCTGCGATAATTCAATTCGTAGATTACATCTGATTTATCATGGCGCGCTTCAGATAAATGAAAAGCAGGTGTGTGTTTCGCTGTGAGCTGTACATTACGCTGATGTGACGCGCTGAAATTTCTCTCACTCTTTCACTCACGTCGCCATCGAGTCTGGATTCTGCAACCTCCGGTCCTCAGCGCTCTGATTAAATGGCTTTGTTCTGGTGACAGATGAGATTAATCAACCCGCTGGAACAGTTCTGGGATGTAATGACAAAAAATGATTGAATCAAACATGGATATTGTACACGCAGCAGCCCACCGTCTTTCTTAATACTACAAGCTAGAATCATACTTTAGATAATAACATGTTTCCGAATTTGGGCCAACACTTTCGGGAAAACCCTGTCAACACAATGTTCATAAACAAAATGTTCTCTCAGTTTGGTGTGCCACAACCCAACACCTTTTTGGATCAGCTAGAACTGGACTGCAAGCCAGACCAAATTAATGTTGGACCTCACGAATACTTATGTGGCTGAATAGGACCAAATACCTGCAGCCAGTTTCCACTTGGGGAGCCTGAAACCAGAAGAGTGGAGACTGTTTTAATGCATGTTGTCGGAGAATGAGACGCTCCACAATCATATGTGGGTTCAGGTGTCCATCTTTGGACTTGTGGTCTAAGAGTCTGTTCAGAAAATGATTATGTAGAAATGAGATAAAGAATTACCAAACAAACCTTTGCCGAATGTACAAAACACCCCATTAAGCAGATTTTTGTGCTCTTTGTGCAGTATGAAGCAAGAACAACAAAAACAACGTCCAAAAAGTGGTAAGTCTCTCATTTGTAAAAATACATTGTGCATCATTAACAAAGGACTGCACACACTGCCAAACAAATCTCTAAAGCTATATGACTCAAACTGCGATTTGAAGTGCAGAACAATCAACCAATTACTGTGTGATGACAATGACATGGCAGTAAAGTTGCCTCATCAAAGCAGGTTTGCAGTGTGTTCAGAAATGACAACCTCCAGAGAAAGTCTGATAAAAAAATAATCCCCTGAGAGCACTGGATGGTAAACTCTGCTCAAAAAACATTGCTTCGAGGATCTGACGTCGTAATTAGGGTTTTTACGGGGAAACTGTCAGATGGGTTGAGAGAATGTCGCTCAGTAATTGGCATGTAAATCAGAGATCAGATGGTACAGGGCTGGTAGTGAAGAAAATGCTCCTCACTGTGGAGTTTAATGACTGAAATGAAAGTAAACAGTGAGGTATTTTTGCCATGACATAAGAACATAATACTGCAGGTTAAGGAATGAGTGAATTATTGTGAGAATTTAAAAAAAGTAATTTTTGTTTATTTCTCACCTCTGAGTGTTTAGACTTTCTCCTAATGAACCTCGGGGCATGTGAGAGTAATAAAAGCAATAAAGGGAAGACTTTATTGGGTTTCTTTGGGAAACTATGAGGAGGCTAATTAGACCAAGGCAATAATAAATTTCTGGATATAATGAGACGGACAGTTAGAATATCTGTACATTCACAAAGGATAATTAATCTAAATGAGCGATATTAAAACTGGAGGCGGGTGCAACAACAGCAGCTGCCGTGTGAGTAATCCCCCGAGAGCAGGTGGACCAATAACCAGGAGGCAAGTTTGCAAACATAAATTGGATCTCTGGGTTCATCAAAGAAGCTCTTCATCACCAGCAGAGTGCGAGCACGAAGATGTATGACACCGAAAGCACCGGCAGCTCAATCCTGCATGTCTGTGGACACACTGTGGAGCATTTTTTATTAATAAAGCCTGTGGAAGAAGTACAACTTGATCAAACAATATAATGTGAAATCTCATCAAATAGTTGGTGACTGTTTTTATCCACACTCATATCAGTTCAGTTATCTCAGCATGGCTTTGACTCTGGGTTGGTTTCATAGATTTTATATGTTAATAAATTATAAAATAAAAATAAAATCAGAACATTGAAAAGTGAATATTGGTTAATAACTCTTCAACAATGGATATTTATCCAACCTCTACTGTACTCATAATGAAATTATACTTCTTGAAATACATTTGACACAGAAACAAATCAATCACCAAATCAGTGCTAGATCTGGACATTCATTGTCAGTATACAATAAACATTTCATCAATACTTCATAATACACACACCTATAAGTGGAAACAGACTAAATATGACTTCATAGGAGAATGTTTGATCACAAATACTGTAATGCTTGAATACTGTATGCATTGAATGTTCTTATGCGCTCAAAACTGCATTAAAGCAGGGCTGGATTGGGGCAAAAAATCGGCCCTGGCACCTCTCGGTCAGTGGGGGGGGGTTAGATCTTTCAGCCGACGGGGGAGGGTCTGCTGTTGCTTCTCAGCGCCGGTGTTTTCAGTTGTTGTTTTTCCGTGAGGCCCTCAAACTCCTCACCTAACCAGCCTCACCTAACCCCTGCCGGGACATACCACATACTAAAAGACATACTTTTTAATAGTAAATTAAAGATATTATAGATATTATAAACACTCACATCCTCTGTATACTTAAATCTATAATAGAATAAACAATACTACTTTTAACCTATTGTGTTATAGTAAATGTAGGATACAGTGTGAAGTATTCTCATGTGGCATAAATAACTGCAAAGTGAAGTAAAGCAAGAAGTAAATATAATGCATTTTTTCTTTTTCAAAAATATCCAACTATCCTTGATTAAAAAATGGCACTTTGACTTTTTTATCTCACAACAATGCTGCTGTACATTAAAGCTTTAATTAAACCTTTTGACATCTTCATATGATTTATGCAAATGACCACTGCAGATGTGTTGTAGCTCCACCCTCTTATTAGCAGGAGCACCATTAAGCTGACAAGAGAATAAACCATCCGACAAATGTACAGCGGCTTCACAGTATCACTGTCACGCTGGTTACAGCTTACCACCTGAACTCATCACTTTTATTAGCACACCTCAGCTGGCTGTTAACAGCACAGCACTGCTCACCAGCTGGGCTGCACCGGGTCCAGATGGTTCTGCTGCATTTGCACCCAGATATATAGTCCGTTGTTATAGATGCACGGTGAGCAGAACTGGTCTGAATTTAATCTAATTTTAATAATTGGTCATTATTAACCCCATTGTAGTGGCTAGGTGAAGAGAAATGATCTCTCTCTCTCAGTTTTGGGTTAGTTATTGGGGATCCTAACAAACATAACAAACAAATAATTATTTTTATTTTTTTTGCCAACTATTAGATTGCTTGCCATAGTGCACTTTCAGCTTTGGTGATGCTATCTGTGCTACCTTAGTGCTAAACATCAGCATGATAGCGTTGTCATCATGAACATGTTGGCATGCTGGTGTTTAGCCAGAGACATCCTATATTGTAGAGACAGACCACTCAGATCATTTAGAATGGGGAGATCTGTAACGGCAAAGATGGCGCCAATCACTGCATTGTTACAGCTGAACTGGGACAATTATAACACAATCATGCTGTTCCACCAGTGCATGCACACAGATAGCTATTTACAACAGACCAACCTATCTGGTGACACCAAAATCGTCCACAACCAGATATGTTATTGCAGCCATAAATGTTAATTTTATGTATTTAATGTATGCTATCAAAATTTCTATTTTGTTTTTGCCGCCAAAATGTTGTGCCATCATAAATTGTCACGTCGTCCTCTATAAGTATTTATCACTGACAATGATCATCAAACGCTTGTGTTGAGGCAACTTTCTTAAACAACTGAACAGCATCCACCCTTGTAAATGTAAATGTAAATGTGTGGATTTGACCATATCCCCATTCATTTAGATAGAGCGCTGGTCTCCTTGGGCTTTTGGATGCGTTGCCAAGATGGCCGCCGAGTGGCATGACTTGCCTATAAGGACTTGGTTTAGCTGAGGTGCAGCCTCAGAAAGGTGCTAGCATGTCCTGAGACTTTTTTGCTATTTTATACTGTATACTTTGATTACAAATTTCAGTAAGCAATTCATAGTAGCTTTAAAAATTGGATAAATTGATTTCAGTTAAACACAGTAGGATTTTAGGATTTTTCGCTCCACATTATCAGCATCCATATTAGGCCAGTAATGGATTATCAATAAATAGAATATTTCTCTATCTTAATAGAAATAATGACTTGACAGTTATCCTCTTCATCTTGCTATTGATTAATAAACATTCATGTCACTATATGTCCAACTGCAGTGGATTTTTTTTGTTTGTTTGTTTGTTTGTTTGTTTTAATTTATTTCAGACTCGGACTTTCACATGATGTAGCAACGGTTAACACGCAACATTTGTTTTTTTTCTTCGCCACTCCATGAAAAAACATGCTTATTGTACTGAAAAATTAAAGCTGAAGTGAAATGATGTGGAATTAATTTTTTTGTTTGCAGCATTAGTGCGTGTGGGAGCATTCAAAGCACAAAAAACAAAACATCCGTGACTTTCAAGTGGCCATCAGTTTCAGACGTGGAGTTGGAAAGGGCTTGGTTGGCACTTGGTGCGCTCCAGAAAACTCCCCATTAGTTCAAGGTCAGTAGCCAACACAGGAACTGGACTATAATTGCAGATGTTTTTAATGACTTTCATACACAATTCAGTGATGAGGAAATATTAATTGTAATCACTCACTGCAGAATTTAAATTGGTTTATAATGGATTAGAAAAATGTGTTGTTCTTGTTCAGTTTCATGTGGAAGAATGAGGAGATAATCTTTATAGAAGACCGAACCTCTCCAACCCACAGCCACTGTGATGTATTTTCCCCCTTTTTTTCTTTACAATTGATTAGATATCTCAGAGTGGAACCTTTTTGGACTTTGCTCTGTCAGCACTCTTTGGCGAGCACAGCGTCTCAGCTTTTTCAATGCATCCTTCCTATCGCCTCGGCCTCTCTCTCTCTCTCCCACTTTAACGATACTGTCATTACTACAATCAGCAGTAATGCCCAGGTCGTTGACTCTGTTTTGCTCAGACGTTTATGTGTGTGGGCCTGTGTGTGTGTGTGGCCTGATTTTGGCAGAAGGCAAAAATGGATGTGATTAGTCAAGTGTTTCTAAATAGCAGGCAGGCAGAATTACAAACAAATGTAGCACCGTGAGTTCAATTATTCAACGTATCATGTACAGTAGCAGTAGTTGAGCTGCTTCAACTACTTAACATGTCTTATCTTGCAAATGTTCAACTTAATACGAGGCGGACAATTTGTTTTTAAAGTTTGTTCATGTGTGTACAGTAAGCTTGATATAGCTCATGCTTTTATATAAGATTAACAAGAAGAAAAGAAAAGAAAATGTGTGGAAATCAAAAACTGATTCATGTCGAGATGCATCTAAAATTATTTTGTAATTGAATTATAGTGAACTGCATCTGAATCTGGATCATTTGATACAGAGAGTCACTGAACCAGCTATAATAAACACCGTATAGCGTGTCAGTAAGCCACTGCCAGCCTTGCAGGCGCAGGAACTCGTAGTCGCTTTCACGCCAAATCAAGAGGGCCGAGTAAACAGGCTGAGAGAATCTGGTGTGGAGGTGACTCAGTGTGTTGGATGAGGCTTTATAGTAAGACATAGTGCCACCAGCCCTGTCGGTTGCAGCGATGGAGAGACGAGGGAATTACTGGCACTTTTTATTGTGCTCTGCATACTGTAAACTGTGGCTGCTATTAACACAAGGACATGTCATTCAATCCGAACCTGCACCCTGGAGTCACCGTTTCCTTTCCTAAACATTCCTTTGCAGCGCTCCGCTCTGCCTCACAGTAACACCGCCCCAGTCAGCGTCCTCTCTGCACAAAACCTGAGAAAAACGATTAAATCTCTGTGGGAGAGGAGGATTCAGTGGCCTGTTGTGTAATGTGTCGCCTTCTCGTTTCCCTTCAGAACGAATGAGTTGGTTGGTTTGCTGTCTGTCTGAGTTCAGAGTGAGAAACCAAGACACAAGTTACTACTCATCACAGCATTTGGCTATGTTTATAACTTCCAATTTTTGATGAATCTGAAAATATCTTCAATGAACTGGATTTTAGATTACAGCCAACAAGTTATGCTGAAAATATTTTGTTGCCTCAGGTTGCAAAGGAAATACTGACAGGGTATTTGTGGATATGCCTGTGTTGCCTGTGCTGAAACTGACTTTAGTGTGCAGATGGTGATAACACTACCCTTATGCTTGAAGCTGTATGTATCAGATCAAATCAAAACAAGCTTTATTTGCATACCTCAAAATCGCAAATTACAGTTTGCCTCAGATGGCTTTACAAGCTGCGACCCTCAGTTCAAGTAAGAAAAAACTCCCCTCAAAAAACATTTTAACAGTAAAAAAATAGAGGCAACCTCAGGAAGAGGTTCATGTAGTAAAAATAAGCAGTGAATGAGCAGCACTAATATAGATGACCTCGCATAGATCATGTGTGTGATCCAGCTTGTCTCGTGGTCTAATTTGTCTCTGATGACCATAAAACCTCTGAGTCCCCAGGCAGCCAGCAGCCCACTCTGATCTGATATCAGCTGCTTAGGCTCACCTTGCCTACGGCCACATTTATGCAAACCTGGGTCCTTACCTGTGATAGAGGAGGCTTTCATCTTCCTGTAGTGTGGAAGAGTAAACAACACTGAGCACATCACACATCACAGATTTGTAGTCTTGTCTGTAAACGGTCCTATGGCACCGGATAACAGGATGATTTTGATTATCTTAAACCCCTGCAACCACCCTGCAAGTGTCAGTGTCGAAAAAGGACGGCAGACTAAGCAAAGTTGTCCCTGTACAACACTCACCCCTAACCCTGCACGTAATGAAGCATACTGTAGATCATTGTAATATCTCTCAATAACATTAGCTCTATGATGCTCCACTACCTTGGCATACTTCATCGAAGTTGGCAGGACGCCCAGAAACCCTTTAAATTAATGAGATAACTGTACATATGCTGCGTTCACCTGATTTCTCTGAGCTCGGCGCTGATAATGCAAGCATACACTTCTGCAGCCACACTTGGCCTCAGGATTGTCTTTGCAGAAATCTAAAAAGGGAATTTGCATGTCAGTAATCAGGTTGTGACTTACGGCAAGAAGAAAGAAGGACTTTGGAGGATGTCTTTTGTTTTTACCTGTGTATTCAGTTGTTTTGCCTAAACTGTTGCCTGGTTTATGCAATCACAGAGGAATGAGGCTGTCCATGTATATAAACAATGGTGCTGATACTAACTGTGTGATAGCTGAGAGTCTATCACACTGTGGACATTTATTGTGACAAACCAAAACATTGTTAAAGTAATAGTGATAAAATTTGTGCAATTTGAAATAATATTTACAATGAGAATGTAAACTATTTACTGTTGCAATATGAACATCAAAACAATATGTTCAAAATGTGGCTTCTCATCTGTATCAGCATGACAGCTCCTTTGAATTGGAAGCAAACAAGAACTTCAAAGAAATCAGAAACTAGTGCTCTTATCATTTTTTGCATTTTCTTGCAGAGAGTTGGATGGGGATATTGATTACACTCACTCAAATATGACACTATCAATAACATCCAGCTAGCTTAGCTCAGGGCAAAGCCCGCAATCAGGGGAAAACATCTAGACCCGCTCAATCTCAGGGTCATTAAAGCATACTCCCTTCTTTAAAGGGTGATAGTATGTCAGTGGTGTGTTTTCGGCTTGTTTCCACTGCCCAGCAAAGCCGGAAATTCAGTCAACACAGATTTAAGATCATCTCCTCTGAGATGTGTCAAGTCAAACGCAGCCTTTACAGAGGTTACTGTTTCAGTGGCGCGATGCTCCCTCAGAGGTAGCAGAGCCAAAAGCTTGATGTGAGAGCAAGTCTCTGATGGGGAAATGGGGATACTCTTTTTTTTTTTTTTCTTACACTGCATCACTTTCTGTATAGGGCTCTTCACAGGCAGGACTTTCAGCACAAAGCTCTCCCTCAGGCAAAACACCAACCTCTGCGTCCCCCAGTAGAACAGGATGTCACTGGTGTTTGAATGATTGCCCTCACAAATCAGCCACTGGCATCCCTATCCAGGAATGCTGGGTAATATCATTATGGATTTTTTTTAAACTATAGATCTAAATAAAATATTGAAGATAAAACAGTTTTTCATCCCATTGGAATCTTCTGGAACATTTTTTTGTGCTTGTTCAACATGTTTTATTTCTTTGAACTTCAAATTGCAGCTGAATCTCAATATCACCATCACCATGTAAGCTCAGCTCCTGGTTTGCACTGGAGTATTAAAGATTACTTGACACCCTGAGGGTCTGGATTCTCCTCTGTGTGGCACTTTGCCCTTAATAGCCTTATTCATCCAGCCATCCTTTGGTTTGTGCACGCTCTCCACATTATATGACCCAACACGGCACAAAGAATATACTATCAGTGACCCAATGTAATTTTTTCTGCAAAGTATGTCACAAAATAAAACATTGTCTTTTATTTAAGTCCCTAACCTCTTCTAACAAGAAATAATTTCATAGAAGTGAGTTGAGGAATAGAGGAAAGGATAGCACAGGGAAGGGGAAAGGGGGAAAATGAATGCATGATATGCCCTTTGGCTCATAAATGAGACATTAATTAATGACCTCATGCCAATAAATGCCCTATAAAATGAGTTGTATTATAATCTAACTGCATTATATTGGCTTCAGTAATTCTAAACAGTATTCTGGATAAATGCTTGCTGTTTGTACTTTGACCGACTGTTATGTTAAAGTTTGTTCCTGCAAAACAGATGCAAGAGAAACTTGCAACATCAGTCTTAGCCTTCTGCAGAGGTCAAGCTTGATGAAAGTGTCGGCTGGCTTTGGCCGTAGTAGTGGTGATGTTTTATACTGTTCACAAGGTATCTGTTTTATAATATTTTTTGTACATCTTACATTAAATACCTGAGATATAATTTGGTTTCTTGTGACAAACCATAGATACTGTGGGCCCCGAAAGTCTGGCTGTAAGCTCACTCACTTTAATGGGTAGGTTAAACCCATTTAGTTTTTTCTGACCGCATACTTCAAAGGAAGGGATAAAACTCTATAAATCTGTAAATCTGACCTTTTGTACAAAGGAGTTAAATTGGTCAGTGCTATAAACTTGATTACTGACAAAAAAATAGTGCAGAATCTTCAACGTTTCCTCTCCATCTTATATACAACATAACTTCTTGTCTTTTTAAAAGTTTCTAAATCCACAGACTTCCCGATTTTTCCAGGTTGAAATCTGCGTCAATGCTCTCACTAACAGGGACTCTCCTTTCTGAAGGATACAGTGACGCCACAGCAGCTACCTTACAGGAACAACAGATGGGGAGAAGAACACCGGCACTGAAGATGTGCTGACTGTGGATGGAAAACACACTAATGTAAGTGACCACTCTCAGCCCTGACACTATGGTTTATAATGACAAACTCAAACTCCAAAGTCTTTACAGCAACTGCAGTTTTAGGTAAAATGTTGATTGTAACAGCTAGTGTGTTATATGCAGTAATGTGTACCTGCTTTGTGCCAGAGCTATGTTAGCTATATGCAGACGTTGCATTTTTTTTTAATATACTGTGCTGCACTTGCTAAAAGCAAGAGTGTAATTACCAATTAAGAGAGTTTTGCAGTGACAGAAAAGACTGCATTGTCTTAAAGAGAATAAATATGTAAGATTTCATGGCATATTGGATATAGTATGGTGTACTCTATGTCCATTGTAATGCTGTGTGTGAGGGCAATGATTTATGGCCCCGATGGCCTCTCATAGGTGGTACTCCTGACCAGAAACATGGATTTTCCGCTCATTACGCTGACATTTAAAAATGGAAAGCTTCCATCATCTGCATGACAAATAGTGACAATCTGCAATTTTATGTTAGGTTAAACATAATGACATATAACTTGTCATTAAATAAAAGGACCATTAAAGGCAATACCAAGACTGATGACCAGAAAGATAAAGTAATCATCCAACCTTATTCTAATCTGCAGATGCTCCCCATATTATATAACACTGTACACCATAAAGAATACGCCACAGTAAGAGGCGCTCTCCCTTGCTTTGTCAAGTCCACTCATCAGCAGTCAGCTGCTTTAGGTGTTGACATTTATGAGCCCTCAGATGTGAACAGAAAAATTACAATACATTTGTAACTATGCAATATTTGTAAGGATATAGGTAATGAAATCACTGAATCATTAATCCTACTATACAGCCAGCAGGTGGAACTTACTGACCTCATTACCAGATCAATTGTTGACTGATTTTAATGGATATTGTTGGTGATAATTTGCCACTTCAGTTCTGGTGATGAAGGGTGGCCATTTTCCCAGCCTTCCTACCTCAAGGGTCAAATACTCTTGTGTGGATGTAAATTCAATCTTTCTTTAACCTCAGCCTGGAAAATCACTACACTGTCAAATGTGTCCCTATTACCCTGTCCCAATGGGTCAGTAGAGCAGGAATAGCAAAATAATTTTTAATGATTTGTGTGCAATAACTCTTCCTCAGGTCTATGGGATCAATACCTGCCCAAGAACAAACTGCTGTTAATTTGGAATTAAATATTGATTCAAGTCATTCAGCAATGTCATGGGAATCAACAGTGCTGCTGCTATTTTTCTTCTGAAAACAGCTATTTACATTAGAGTAACATTTCAATTCATCACACACTGCAATGTGTATTCATTACTGTACAGGTAGCATGAAAGGTCAGTCCACTGTTATGTTCTTAGCCACACAAACAGTGTATGGCAACCCTTTTTAACATTTAGGAGCTAAGTTTGATAATCCAGAATTAATATTACAGATATTCAATCTTATTTTGACTAGAAACAATTTATCTTCAAGACATCTACAGGATGACATCTTTCTGACTAGTCAAAATGACAGATAAATCTGTAATTTTAACTAGTAAGTAAGATTCAAACTATTGCCGCCATTCATTTGTGTGGGGTTTCTCAGTATAGATATCTATTCGGTTGCAGATATGACTATCGATAATTCCAGTGTCAAATATCTACAATTTAATTCTGACTTGTTACTAATTCAAGTTCAAGATATCTACAAGTCATTCTGACTTATATAAGAAGGACAATATATCTTGAATTAAAATGGATTAAAGATATCATAAACTTGAAGTAGCCTATGACTAGTCATTGTTCAGTTGCAGACATGGACAACTAAACTGCAGATATCTATAATGAAAATTCCTATACACATGAATGGTTAAATTGCAATTACAGGTATCATAAACTGGAGTTTTGATAAATCAGAATGTAATTAGATATACTGAATTAGAGCTTTGACTAGGCAGAATATCATATATTAATATTCAGTCTAGCTATTAAATGTTAAAACTGCTGGCAATAAAAAGTGTGGCTTGGAAATGGTGGTGTGGGTGTGTCAGTCCAACAGTTCAGTCCAGACTGGAATATCCCAACAACTATTAGATGGTTTGACAAGGAATTTCGTATGGACATTCATGGCCCCGCGCAGTTTAAATTTTGTAATAACTTTGATGATGGGTTTTATTTACGATCATCAAGTCAAAATCTAATTACAACCTGCCTTAGTTGTACTTTGTGAGCATGGTAGCCTAAAATACACCTGTTAAACATCAGCACGTTAGAATTGACATTGTGAGTGTATTAGCATTTAACTCAGGGAGCTGCTAGCATGGCTATAGGCTATAAACGACTTGCACAATGTACAGTTACATATATCCGTTCACCTCTGTGTGTTAGCTGCTATTACAGTGACTGATGTCCAACATCTTGGAAACAAAGCATATTTGGAAACAAAGCGTGAGGTAACTAATCTAAGTATGAAAATGCACTGCTCTGACTGAATGTAAACATGTGGACAAGACAGAAAGGTGATATTGCATGTCACACTTCACTGTGTACGTAGTCTATACACAGAAGGAGTTTTATGTGTTTTGGGATGTGGATGTCAGTTGTCCATTACACACAGTAAATCTATAAATGTCCTGATTTGATAAGGGGATTGTCATTATAAAGAACAGGTATCAAAAAGCAGGTAATTAGTGGCTAAACTGCAACTGTGATCAGCCCCTCCAGCTCTCTCTCTTTCTCTCTCTCATAATCAAACTTTCTATCTGTAAGCAGTACAAATAATCATTAAGTCCAGGCTGTGTGTATTACAGAAATAATTAGAGGATGAGATTCATTTCAGGCGAATCACATTTGAGAATGATCATCATCTGCTTGACAGAAAGTGTCAGCCATCCTCTGCTTTAATTTTCACATCAGACTGGCGTATACCCACCGCTCAATCACTGATTAAAGGGTCATATCATGGCTGTAGATCCCAGTGTCTGGTAATTAAAAGTGCCTTACCCTCTGGCACAATGTGCCTATTGTTTATGCAAGGTCTCTCTCTGTGTGATTTCCCTGAGCCCCACCAGATGCACGTTTCTGCAGATTTAGCAAAAACGCCTCCATTTTGTAGGGGAAATTCATCAAATCAATTATTGAGTTAATTACTTTGATTTATTTGGGCCTCTGCACATTGAACTTCTGAATGCATTATAAATACATTCAAAGGCAGTCAGCTAAATCCTTTGATAACTGGATCGTGCACACACAGCAGAGAGTGACTGGTGTTTTCCGAGTGCTATGGATCAACAGTAATAACAAAACAGAAACACTGTGAATAATTAACCAGTACAGTATATTTTTTTGTGAAAACAAGACAGGAGTCTGCAGATGTTAGAGCTCTGTTAGGCTTTACTTATGCACAGTAGCATGTTAATATTTGAAATAAATACTCACATCAGTATGCTAACATACTCACAATGACCATGCTAACATGCTGATGTTTTGCAGTTCAGTTGTTTAACATGTTCAGCAATGCAGCTTAGGGTGTTTGCATGTTAATATTTTCTGATCAGCACTTAATACAAATGTCATTGCAGGTATTTTGTCAAAAACCACAGTGGTGGGAAGGTTAAAATTTTGACCTGACGATGGCGCTAAAAGTCGGGGAATCAAATCCTCATAATTCATCCTCTGGGGAATATGAATGCACACCATTCGATCATTGTTGAAACATTTCACTTAAATACCACAACCATAAACCTCATGGTGGCACTGTAGGAAAATTCAGGGTGGTGATGCCCTTATTTGAAGTTAGCAGGTTTCATTCTCTCTCATTAATGAGATATTTCACCTAAACAGTCAGACTGACTGACCAAACTTAAC
>JBCAUF010000633.1:5314775-5324960 GCA_038406115.1 Haemulon aurolineatum
TACTCTCAGGTGAGTGGGAGCCATCTTTGAATCCAGTGTCTCGCTCTAATAATACATCCACACTGGAGAACCTACTTTACTCCCATTGTTTTGTCGACCTGCTTTTTACCTCTGGACTTTTGTCCTAATGTAGTTTAAGGTGGTGGCAGATGATCGGCTAACTGTAGCAGGACCTCCTGTGCCGTCATTTAGTCCTCACCCTCTGCAGGTGTGCTGCACCCACACACAGAGGCACGAGGAGAGCTCGGTCTGTCATGCTACATTTCTTCGGGGGAAAAAAAAAAAAATGAAAAAGATGGCACACATGTACGACATCAGACGGCGCTCTGCTTTGCTGCCTCTGGGCTGTCATCAGAAGCAAATGATTTATAGGGGCCCTTGTTCATGTTCACTTGTTGGAGAGCTGATAAAATAAGGAAGTGCAGATACCTGTTCCCCCGAGCGGTGTTCTGTAAGACATCAGCCTTGATCCCATAACTCCAGGAGCCCGGCCCTGTCATGCTGAAGAATGAGTGAGTCTGACCTGGGTTATGGAGTAGTCAGGGCCTTCAGATTCTCATAAATTACACCCTTGTTATAAATAAAATCCTGTCCACAGAGCGAAACGGGGCGACGAAGTAGTGAAATCCAGCTTGCCACTACATATAACAGATAAAATGCTTTTGTCTGCAGATAAAATACAGTTGTATTGACCTTTAGAGACAATATCTGCACAAAAAAGAGGAAAAAAAGCTGGTTTTCTTTCTTTAAAATGAAAATAACCAGATAGTGAATGTAAAAGGACTTCATTTACATTCTCAAGTTTCAGCATGTGTTGGGTCTGAGACAGTTTACCTCCATGTCCTTGAATGAGTCTTTGATGCACTCGCCCTCAGTCTTTGTGCCTCAGTAGCAGACAATGATGTTTGTGTAGGACTTTCCGCTTGTTTCTTCCCGCAAATGTGGGCAACCCGTATATTTAACCTCTGCACCAAGCCTTCACAGTCGTCGCTCTCACATCTCTGTTGTTTTCATCCCGCGCACAGTTAAAGCTGATACCATCTCAAGGTTACCCATGCACACCAGTGCTGGAGACCACTCACACTACGAAGCGCTATCTGAGAGCCATTGTGCTTCAAGTTATTTCAGACCCTCTGTTCTTTGCAGCAAATGAGCGAGGCCACTCTTAAGCTCCATTAAGCAGAGGGGCAGTTATTTACTGCATTTGTTTTCTTTGCTCCAGCTCTGGACATGGCCGTCCACAGGTGCAGGCTGAGCTCAGAGACCTCAGGGCAGCGGACCACCAAACACAGCGGTCTCTGTGGGGAAAGTAATGAACCTTCCTCCTGGTCAGGCTCGGGGAATGGACTTAAGATCACCTCTGGGACACTGATGCTGTATGGACCATTTGAATGGGATTTGTGCTCTCGATGTCGTTTTGCGTGCAAAGTTAGAGGTTCAAAGGATGAAGCAATTTTCAAAAATGGTTTTAATTCTGTAAACAGCACCATTAGACTGTTAGAGGGAGCATTTTTAGGTTGACTCTGCCAGGTTTTGTGATCTACAAGTTTGGAGAAAAAAGTTTGATGATCTGAGAAATTTGCTTATTTGCCGCCCTGCCAAGAAGATTGATAGCGTAGCTTACCATAAAGAGTGGAGAGGTGCAAGCAGCTATCCTGGCTCTGTTGTGTTACTGGTTAAACCATACAAAAAACAAAATGCAAACAATTAGCTGCTGTTCTATGAGAGGTTATATATGAGATTATTTCAGGAGAAGTACAGCAACATTTTTACACTTTGATTCTTATCTATACATATTTCTACCATTGAGATGCTGTATAACAAGTTGATTAGTAACCTTTAGAGTTGCTGCTATGCAAATTTTCTTTTGAAATGTTCTATTGCCTTAGACATAGCTAGTTTACACAGTGACATCCTTACATTTATAACTTACAGTACACACTAATGACATTATCTCAAATGGATTGAGCCTTTTAAAATACCTGCTTAATACAACAAAGTACACTTAAAAAACACTTAAAGGGAAAAAAAATCAAAGATTTCAAGAATAAAGTTTAAATTTTACAAGAATAAAGTCATCATTTTACGAGATTTTGACTTGGAGGAAATCGCCTCCTTTGGAGGAAATGGCTGATAGTGGCCGACTGCAATACTATTGGTAACATACGAGTTTGACTTCATTCTCGTAACGTTACGACCTTAATCTCAAAAACTCCAGTTTTTTTTTCTTCAATATGGCCCTAATACTCTATCGTAGGTTAAACAATTTCTTATCAGAGGGAAACAACATTTTCTTTTATTCATGAAGACTTTTTTCATGTGCTGCATGAAGCAACATATGTTTGAGATTGCCGTCGTCCATTCAACTGATTTTTGAAATGTTTCTCGTCTTCAAAGCTTCCCAAGGTTTCAGTAGCCTCGGCTTTTGGCCTTTACATCTCTGGAAGTCATAAGCAACCTAAATTGTAGTTTATCCATATGTCATAGAGTTTTCAAAACAAATTGTAATTCTAGATAGCAAAGGTAGAAAGTCTGGCTACGTCTGTCAGGCTGCTTTGCATTGTTACAGGAACACGACGCTTCGGAGGGGCCTTGTTTGGAGTCGGCGTTTTGTGAGGGGCCGGTGTTTAGAGCTGTGAGCATGCTTTAGCCCAGGTCACCTCTGCAACAGCTTTTGATTCCCAGCCTTTGTTCTCCAATCAGAAACGTGTTTCAGTTTGAGTTTCATTAAAAGCATGTCCTGAAATTGGATCCATCTCTTTGTACACCCGCCGAACAGGAACAGTGTGCAACCTAACTGGAAGCAGATCATCCTACCCTTCATCAATGGACCGGGCTACATGTGCATGTGTGTTTGAGTGCGTGCGGTGTGTGGGTACACCTATGATGTTGTGTACAGTGTGTGTTGCAGAGTGTAACATATCTGCGCTTGTGAAACACTATAGCCCAAAGTGTCACTCTCTCTGCGAACGTCTCATATGGCCTGACAGCAACATTTATTCACTGTGCATGACATCATTTACCCTTCAGACGTATTAATGATTATTTCATTCTCCCCTCCTGCCAAGGGAACACCCTCGCCTGTAACACAACACAGCAGCACACTTAGCATAGATTTTCCACAGGAAACAGTGGCTTGAAGTGGCTCTGTTGCTGCCTGCTGAGCCAACAAGTGTCAAGTGTCCAACAAAACATCTTTGCGATTTCATGCTTTGTTTGTGCTATCACACGTGCAACAAAGCATCTCATCCATGTCAATTTGAAATCGGTTTCACTTTTTGCGAAATTACACAAAGAGCGCCTCAGAGCGAACAAGGCGTTAAAGACTCCGGGCGCTCGCTGCAAATTGCAAATCTTCTTTTATACTCCACCTATTGAGGAAACCGATCCCGCAACATTGTGGAGGAATGTGTCCAGAATGCATTCATTAGCCGAGAGCTGTTGTGGAGGAATCTCAGTCTCCTTTTTCACATCATTACAGGAGCTTCACAATCAGCCCTCCTGGGAAAGGGAAAGTGAGTAGAGAAATGTCTATGCAGCACATGTAGGGAAGAGCTTCCAGATGTGACATGTCAGCATCAACGACACTCAATGACGAGGTGGGGATGTTTGGAGGGTGGAGGGAGGATGTGGGGTGGGGGTTTGACTGAGTGACAGGCTCTCAGCGTGAATGAGAATATCACTCAGGGAGAGAAAGAGAAAAATAATCATCTCTTCAATGGCAACCTGTGTTTGTATCTGCAGACGCTGTTGGGGGAAGGTTGTGTTTACATGGAAATGACTGCACTCAGGTTTTGTGTGCATGCACGTCTCGGTGACAACATGAGAGTGGGTGCATGAGGAAGAAAGACACACACACACGTACTCACACACTCACATACTCACACATATGTATGCATCCTTTAATCACAGGAGAGCTGTGCATTTATGAGCTTGCCTGTTCATGTTGACAGCCAACCCAATCGCCAGACAAGAACGTGTGCTCAATGTCAGTGTTGGATATATGTTATGTGTGCGGTTAAGGCAAAGAAAAGCATAAGATGCGGTTGAAGTATGGATATAGGCAACAAAAACTTGGTCAAGGTCAGGGAAAAATTATGGTTATGTATTTTCAGGAAATCTTTTTCAGTAAGTATCATTCAATGTATTTATATTCTATAATTACCTCTCTGTATAGTAGTTTTCATTGTTAGTGGCATCATTCCCACTTTCAATTCAAATTGTCTGTCACACACAAGAGAGATCCAGAGGAAAAGTGCATGCATGTAGCTTAATGTCGCTGTTTTATCTCACTGACTGTTCTCATTCACTTCAACCATATAAAAGCTGTACAGTATTAAGTTATTGCTAATCCTAACCGAACATTTTCTCCCACTACTAGTTCACATTAAAAGCATGTAGTAGTCATAGGAGAGGCGTTGTATTTCTAAATGTGGTTAGCACTGATCTCGACCGTTCATCAAAAATGTGTCAAAGCAAGGCGCGGCCATTTGTGGCATTTTTCACCAGCAGATCGTTGTTGATTTTTGCAAGCGAGTATACGTAATGTAACGAGAGGGAACAGGCACGACGAGCTGTTAGATGAGGCGCTGCAGACGACACGCTGCACACCTCAGATTCCTGTGTCTGTCTCTGTGGGGGGGAAAACTACTGTACCAGCGACACAGACAGTATGAAATCCAATGGCTGTTGCAATTTTTGCTGCTCAGCTTCTTCATTAAAACTTTGCGATAAACAAACAGATAAACAGATGTACATGTGTGCACCAGGTGCTCCTCTGCTGTAGTTCTGTCAAACAAAACTGAAGACTTAAGGATTGCACTTTAATTGCAGGCCTGCGATAGGAGGCGAACTCCAAGTCTAGTCCGTGAAATCCTTTGTTTCCGCCTCGCTGCATAAAGGGCACACCACTTCCTGCACTGGCACTGAACGTTGGCCGCGAACGTAAATCCAATGAAGTGCAGAATCGTCCATAATGAAGGTAATTCCTCGGATTCTGGCCCGTGAGACCGCATGTCTGGATAATACATGTATCTTTGTGCGTTCAATTACTGGATATAGTAAAGTGCAGTACGACTGTTTGTGCATACCATCAACAGGTCTGCGGGCCATATGGAATGTACAGCACGACCAAAGAGGGGAAGCCCAGCTGCAGAAGTCGGGGCCCGCCGAAATTCCTAAAGAGGGGAACATTTTCCAGCCAATCCCGGGGATGACACACCTTCACTGGGGTTCAAACGCATGTGGAGGAAGGCCGAGCGCTTAGGCACCTCGTCCAGCCCAGTCGCCGGCTCGGATTCAGGCTCATTCAGGCTAAATGGACGATAGAGGGCCGATCCCCGGGGCCGGCGGTTTCCTGCCCGGGCACAATGTCGCTCTCTCAAGCGTCGAAGCCATATGTCAGCCAGATGCTGCGAGCCTCAGTCCCCTTCAAAGAAACAATTAGGCACAATTATCGCAACATATAAATGAATTTCATCCATGATTAAAATGTTTGGGGTAGGGGGGGGGGGGGGGCGAGCAGGACGCCCGAGCCAGGTGGTTGTAATCTCGATGGCGGTCGCAGTGGGGCTTCGCTCAAAGAGGGCAAAAAGAAAGAAAAACCTGCCGAGCTGTTTATTCAGGCACTTGCACGTCTGGTCAAGTGCTCCCCAAACCTCCACCCCTGCCTCCTCCCCCCTCTCGCTGCGTGTTCACCCCACCAATGAAGGCATCTGTCCCTTAATACCACTTTAATGAAGGTCATTCATTTTAATGGAGCCTCATTTCAAACTCCAGTAATTAAAGCTTGCGGTGCACTTGACTGGGAGGTTGTTGAGACAGTGTGAGTGCCAGTTCTCCAAATAAACAGTCCCGCTGCGAGCCAATGGGCATCCGAACACTGTAATCCAGTTCACAGTCATGGAAAGAGGAGAATGCGGTGCGGCTCAGAGGAGAAATCTAAACCATGTTAGGGAGATGAAAACCACATTTAGTTAAGTGGCAAGACAGATGACAGGTGGCTCGAGCGTGTTCGGAGGACAACAGAACGATCACGTATAATCGGGTTTGAAAGGTTGAGAACACGAAGAGAGACACAGTGAGATCCTGATGTCAAGTGTTTGTCAGACGGAAAACTGAGAGCTGCTCCGCTCGGTGAAGGATCAAACTGCATCGCACTCAACACAACTGTCTGTGTGTGTGTGTGTGTATGTGAGCTATCGCATGTGTGTGTGTGTGTGTTTATAGCGTTCAGGAGAGAGAAATGAAACGAGCCGCGGTGAAAGATGAAGACCTTTTACAGTAATTCTTCTGTGTCTCCTCGGCGCAGATCACCAAGGTCTCCTGAAAAATCGCCGTGCGGTCGATTTTTTTTAAAGAAGATGTGCCCCTGCAGGACCGCGCAGGACATGAGGATGATGTGTTTTGATTCCCAGATGAAGAGTGTGTCGAGGTAAGCTGCTATAGATGCAACTTGTCAGGCTTTGCAGCGAGGATAGGCGAGGTAGTGACATGTCACTGTCACATGCCGTAATGTATTTCAACAAGGTTAAAAGATTATGTGACATATATTGGTTTGTATCGATCTGCATGCTCGGGTCGTGTGAAATAAATTCCAAATAAATATATAAATAAAGATAAGATAAAAAATCTCTCTTGTTACATCTCAGCTAAATTGAAACCAACTTCCCATGCACGTGCTTAAATATATCCCCGGATAATTTATGTGTTTACTCCTCAGATTAGAGAGATCCATCTTTCTAGGTGTGTCATCTACCCGGCATGCTTTGCTGCTTCCTGGCGTCAGATGGTATAATGTTGATGTATGATCTGTGAAGAGGAACCTTGTTTTATCTCCTGCGTGGTGACATGGGACGGTTGTTTTATCTCCCGCTCGGAGGCACGGGATGCTCGCCCCGCTCCCTCAGCCTATCTGCCTGCCTGCTGAGGGCCTGATGAAAGCGCAGGGACACCTTGTCCAGATGGCAAACATCCATCAGAGGAGCAACATGTCAAACGGCGAGGGCAGAGGAGAGTCATCCGCGGGGCGAAGGAAGGGTATTGTCTCGGTCAGGCCGAGTTTAAAGCCTGACAAACACCTCGGCGGTGGTGCCGTTGGTGTGAGATGTTCGGATGGCCGCGGTGACTTTTTGTGTATTAGCAGGCAGATGCGTAACGCTGTAGACGCCACAGTGATTCAGAGCTCGGGCCAGAGCACGCCACTGCGACAGTGACCTATTTAAAACATAAAAAGTCCCACCACTACAGTCTCCCTGCGCCCCTTGGTCTGCCATAAAATCCAGGGCAGGATCAATGCAGTTTGCAGACTTCTCTTTTTTTAGATTTTGCAAACTGTGTCAACATTTACAGCATTTTTCAGGTTGCATAAGTGTCATTCAACACTGTATTTGAATTTGCAGCCACCTCAGTGCTCAAAGCATCAGTTGATCTCTTTTACAGCGTTTATTGCAACATAGGTAATTTCCCTTTTCCCTAATTCTGTCCTCTTGACCTTCACACCTCATTCCCATCCCATCAATCTCAACTGTCAGCCGGCTGGACAGTAAGGAGCATTACAGAGAGAGAGAACATGAAACCGAGAGGAGCAGGAGTAGAAATAATACCTCGACTATTTGTAAGATTTTATCGTGTTGTTTCACTTTCTGCTGCACCATCACAAGGGATTCAAGGATTCAAGGGATTCAGCATCCAGTGAGGAGACTGGGAGTGTCAACATTTTAGGCGATACAGTGTTTGATATCTTTTGCTTTCATTTTCAAGCATGAAATCAATATGGTAATATAATTCTTGTGTTATTCTAATATTGTTTTGTAGAATGAGCGCACTGGTTTCACCGAAGCCCATTGTTTATTGTCCTCCTTGGACCTTTTAGCAAAGGACTAATGGACCTGTTTGACCTTCTATCAGACAGTCCTGGCTCAAACTCTGGCGATCATGAGATAAAATGGAAAGTTTGGCTCCTCTCCTGCGCCGAGCTCCGACAAAACGTCTCGTTTCTGTCCCGTCATTCCCTCCGCAGACACAGCTGAGGGCACACAATAGTACAACAAAAACATGATTAAGCGAGCAACAACACTATTAAAGTGTGCAAATGCGTACAGCAAGCCCAGATAATCCCAGGCACATGGTAGCGAGACAACACTCGTCGGCCTGATAAATGAAAACAAACGGACACAGAGACATGAAAACGATCAGAGAGCATTTTCTTGTGTTTCTCTGCTCGGCGACTGACACACCAACGCTCTTTGAAGTGGTTTTCGAGGGCTAATGATCGGCATCTTGCCCGGTCTCCTACCCAGTGTGTCTATTTTTGCAAAATGACCTCCTCTTCGGCAAATAAAAACAAAACGCGACATCCATTTGGAGGCAATTGCCCAAGAAGCCTGATCAGGATTCATTTCAATGGGGCCTTTATACATGCATTGCAGTTTATCCTTCAGGCTTAGTGACATTTGAATCTGTGAACATAATTTCTCTCTGCCTCTCTCTCTGTGTTTCCTGATTGCTTCCACACACTTGAAGCAAGTCCAGCTGGAGACTGTAAAAATAAACTTCATGTTTAAAAATGGGTAGATTAGCCCTTTTAAATTGGTTTCTTTTCATGTTTTTTTGTGTCCCTGTGTGTCCAACCTGGCAGGAGCCGGCAGGTTGGGAACAGAGACCGAGAGTGTGAGTGTGTGTGTGTGTGTGTGTGTATGTGTGTGTGTGCGGTGTATGGGAACATAGCGGAGTGCAGAGAAACTCTAATTGGCAAGAAAGTGGAGAATAAGACCTGTCGCCTGCCAGATGTTTCTGTAAAAGCCGTTAGTGCGGCGCAGGTCCACAGCGAGGTGTCGGAGGCCTACACACGCATCAGAGGGAGCCGTCAGGATCCTGGACCGCTCTCATGCTGGACACCTGGCGTCCTGCCTCCCCGCACAGCTGCGCTCCTCCACATGCTACATCATGTTCGGCTTGTTCCATCTTGCTCTCCATGTGTTGCATGTTGTCAGATTTTGTTTACCGTTAAACAAAAATACCGTGCAGAATCTGTTTTGTGGTCGAGTCAAACAAAAGACAGTAATAAGTTAGAATGAGGCCTTTATCTCATTCCCAGTTTTATTACATAATGACTCGGGTGTTTGGAGGTCCTGTTTGCACGTTGGCTTGTATAGATAAAGAGATAAACACACCGGGAGAAGGTATTTAACCAAAATGTTTTAGGTTTCCCTGTGCAGTCTTTATTGTGCAGACAGCGCTATAATTACATTGTGTAACCAGTCCCACTGCTTATATTATATTATGGCTTGCAGCATTTCATAGTATCTTGCATACAAGGGTAAGTTCAGGACAGCGATTACTGATGCTAATTACGGACTAAATAAGAGTGTTTGGTTAACTTGAATTTTTTTTCACTCACGGCCACCTCTCGTTTTTCAACAGTCTGTCATTTTTCTATGGCACATTATGAAGCCCATTACTCTTCACTCATCGCTTTTAGGGAGACAGACAGAGAGGGAGGCTTAAAGCGAACCTCAAGCAAAACCCATCTGGGAGGCTTAATTACAAGTAAGCTCTGTTTAATAAGCACCGGATCATATATCCCATTTCAGCGTGTAGAGGAGAGAGGAACCTCCAGAGGCTCAGGAATGTCAGTGTTTGTGTATGAATGTACATGGTTGCATGCCAGCACTGCTGCACTGAGGAGCCGTTTCAGGCTGGCACTGTAATCGACTCTGGCTGGGGAAATTTGGCCGCGGAAAGTGAATGAGTAACTCTCTCCCCTCCCTCGATGACTGCTGATGAGGTGCTCTTGGGCAAGGCACTTAACCACTTAACCGACTGGCCAACACAGCACCAAGGAATGCGTGGAACTGTGTGACTGAGAAGTGTTGCTGCAAAAAAAAAAATAAATAAATAAATATTGCACCTAAATTTGACTTCGGAACAAAACTTGTGTTAACAGCCCTGCAAACAGCTCTGTGAGGTCGTACTTTGAGCTGAATGATAACAGTCCACATTGGCAATACTAACTAAGTACTGTATAAGGCTGCGTGCCAACACAGAGGGCAAAAAAAAAACTTGATTATGACATGATAATTTTCAAGAAATGTAAAACCCTGTTTCTTAACCATCTGATAAAAGTCACAGATGTGTAGCTTAAATTGTTTTCGGTCGGAACCTGAATTCATATTTTACATCTTA
>JBCAUF010000633.1:5360310-5380455 GCA_038406115.1 Haemulon aurolineatum
CACACACACACACACACACACACAAGAGGTGTAACCACAGAAGGCAAAGTTTACCAGGCTTTATTTAGAAAAGTGTGCTCTGTAGATTTTTAGTAGTCAAGCAAACAAACCACAATTTGCTCATCTGAACTGGACCTCCCTGTCTGATGGATGAATGAATGAATGAAGAAAGTGCCCGCAATTTAAATAGGGGTTCTTTAAGGAACAGTTGCACTCACAATCAAGAGCTGGAGAAGAGGATTGTACGACAGATTAGAGATGATTCGGTAACAAGTCTCGTATTTGTAAGTCAAGACCCCTGAGCTCTGCCCCAAATGACAGTGGACTCCTTTAGTGCTCTAGAATTAGAAACAAATCTTTCTAATGCTTGCATTGGAAACGATGCGCTTAACAAAATCCAGTTGTAGAAATGCTGAATTTTTAAGAAAGCACGCATACAGAAGTGAAACCCTGCTTTTTCTCTAGCTAGAACAATCTTTTTCATCCTTTGCCATCAGCATTAAATTTTCTAATCCTTGTAATTCATCCATCTTCTCTTTCCCTTCCCTGTTTCACCACACTGATCTCCCCACCCTCCTGCTTCCTGCCACCCATTCTTTTTCCACCCCTCCCTCACCCCAATCTGTTTTTTCCTCTCCTTTTACTCGCCATCCCCCTCTCTTTGACCTGTCTTCTTTTCCATCTTCTCCCTCTCTTTTCTGCCTCTCTCCAAGACCTTTCCACTGCAGCCATATCACCTAACGCTAATGAGGGTTTTAATCATTTATACGGAGGAAGAGAGGGCTCGCAACCGGCGGCACGAGATACTGTGTCTGCAGAAAGGCGAGAGAGAACGAGACAGACAGAAAGAAACAAGCTGAGCACTCATTTGCACTTCAGCAAACCAGAAATATACCATCATCCAGCCGCACCCTGTTTATGACTAAGTAAGCCTTGACACTTCATCTAAAAAACAAAAAATCAAAACACAACTGAGCAAATACAGTCATAGCTAACTTAAAAACAGAACCCAAGCGTTAAATGCCCCCTGTCCCCTTAGCTTAACAAAGTGGCTTGCCCAGATGACCTGAAGGCACGATGGCAGATAACAGTCAAAAGAACAGATGTCTGCCTGGAAGTGCAGCACCATGCTGCCACCCAATTTGGCCATAGCTAGGCCTGGGCCTGGTCTGCAGTATTTGCACAGGGTTGTGTGTGTGTGTGTGTGCATTTGTGTGTGAGTGAGGCTCGGGTCCATGGAGTGCATCCAGGACCAGACGCCATAGATCCAGAGCCAGAGCGGGTCTAGTGGCCCCTGGGCTCTTGTAAAATTAAAAGTAGTTGGAATGTGGACGCTTTGCCGAGTGAAAGCGCTGTGTCCATGTAGCGGCTCAGCTGGGACTGAGCTGTCGGGGAACACCTGTCTCTTGACCGGACTGGCCCAACAATATCTGAGCCGACATCGTAAACAAGATTTTCTGCGTGCACGCAGCAATAGATGATAAGCAGGAAAAATAACATCTGTTCAGGGTCATAAAATGGCTGGTTCCTGATATCTGGCTCATTTTGGCGTGAAGGATTAAGTTGGTCAAATATTTTTATGTCTGAATGATGTTTCATTTTCAATGCGCAGACCTTTCAGCAGCAATGGAAGGCAATTAAGGACTTCAGATTTTGGAGGACTCATACTTAACCTGTGTACGTTTGAGCTAGTTTGTACCTCTACTCCATTACATCTACTTAATTACTTACAAATTAAGACTTTACAGAGAAAACATATAACTTTAAAATTCTTATAGCTTGTACTATACTACTAAACTACCCAAACTAGCAATTGCAGAATTAAATTGATGTTCATGTTCACATGTGAACGTTTGTAACTGGACTTTCTGCATGAGTACCTTTAACACCCCAGTTTATTCTGGTAATAAACTATCCTATTAGCTGGTATTCTTTCATTATCTAAAATGTTTCTAATGTATGTTCCCCTTGCTCTCATCAGCATCATTTCCAGCAGCAGCAGTAGGTAGCTGTGTTCGGTGAAAACTCTGATAAACACACTGAAGGGCTACACAACCTGCCCAGCACTAAGCGGCAGACAGAAAACACTGGCAACTAGCTGGTGAACATAGCGGTCCATTTATCAGCTAACAAGCCAGATATTGCCCTCAGGACCAGACCAGAATAGACCTAAACAGAGAGTAAATATTGGACTTACCTTTGCCAGGTGGCGAAGCACATTGACACCAAACTAATGCTAATGCTAAGGTGATAATACGTTGTGTTACTGTAGCTCCTTTTTTCACTGCCCCCAGGTGGCCAAACAAAACAATTAATGCAGGTTTAATACTTTTTGAATGCAGGGCTTTTACATTGTGGCATCACGACTTTAACTCATTGTAAATATTTCTTCCATCACTTTCTCTCATGGTACCAGATGAGCAGATCCCGTGAATTGATCACCCCGGAAGCTGAGTAGACGCAACAACAGAACTGACACATTTTCCACTGCTGTTGGGAGTGCTCCTGCCCCTCAGCAATGAATATTGATTCCTCTATTGCTGTTTTTACTACTTGAGGGCACACCATTATTTATTAACTTCCCACAAATAATGACATCTCCACACTGCCAAATGTCCCACATGGCAACGGCGGTAATGATTTAAAGCTGTAACCAGGGCAGAAAATATTTAAAGCTCAGTTTATGTCTGTTTTTCATGGAGGGGGGGGTTGTGTTTATTATGTCACATTCTTTCACACGAATTGAAAAGGCGGGAGTTTGGGAGTCCTTGCGTCCATTCAGTGGTGCATTACCATCTTCTTTGATGGACTTCATTGGGCCCAAAGGAGAAGGACGTAACCCTGTTTATTTAAATGCACAGCTTTGTGGGCCCTTAAATGCTGCTCTGTCTTCATTCCTCCGTCACCGTGCCTCCATTCACTGCAAAAAACAAAAACCTTTGACCCCTTTTGTCTGCTCCATTTGTTGCTCCATTCGACTGCAATCTTTGTACTTCATAGATTTCTCAATTTAACAATTTTCCAGTAAAATGAGGTTGCCTCTCTTTAGACCTGCCTTTGGCTTTCCTGGCTGGGTCTCTGTGCCATTCTGGTGGGAATCTGCACCTAAAGACCTCTTTTGCTGTGATGTTCTGATGGGAATGCTTGCCCAAGTGACATTGGCATAAAAGATTTCAGCCCTTTTTATTTTGCTTTCTCTCCTCAGCTTGTTACAATTAAAACCGTAAGCAAAGACACAAAACAGATTCCCAGTCAAAGCAGTCACTGGGTCTGGCCAGTTGTTCCTATTTCAGATAATAGCAGGATTAACTAATTCAGAACAGGCCATTATTTGAGCTAATATTGAGCCTTTTTCTCAATACAGTGTGGGCTTGACAGGTCAATCTCACCATACTCTGGAAGATTATAATATTTCATCTCACAAAAGAGGTTTTAAACTCTTAATTCAGCCCTCCACTCACTCTCTTTTGCTGATTTTTTGCTCTCAGTCAAATCACTTTAGGGTGATTCACGGGTCACCTCTTCAAGCAATGACAGTCTAAGTGCAAAACTTTAATATGAAGTTTTAATGCAAACATTTATCAGTGCAAAGCCTCTTTAATCACGTGCACCCCGATGGCCCCATCCAGGTGGAGAGAACCGCCGGTGCTGTTGGTACATGTTGGTAATGCAGCGCTGTTAATGCAATTGTATGCTGCTTCGGATGCTTTATGTATCTGGGCAGAGCCGGCTCTGTTAGTGTCAGTTTATGAGCAGCTTTACGAGCTGGTCGCAGCTCTGCTCGCAGAGAATGATGGAGAGGCCTTGAACAGTGCCATTGACTGGGCTAACTGCAGTTCGTCTACAGCCGGCTAAAATCAACACCAGTATTATACGCTTTGGTGAAAGACCTGCCAGTAAAACACTTCTCTGAGAAACGCTGTTGTGGGCAGTCCCTTTGCGAGGTCCAACTTCCTTCTCTCTGCATCAGCAAAACATGCATCTACTCTGTGACAACAATACGTGTTGTTCTAAAGAATATATGAATACTGTAATAATAATAGGCGAGAGTTTGGCCAACTCCCCGTTTTAATGACCAATACATCCGACAACCTTGTGTCACACGCCAGATTTGGGTCTTGGAAGAAAATATGGCCTTAAATTTTGACCCACCACAGAGTGGGTGTAAAAAAGTACGCGGCAGAGACAGACAGGGAAGTGTGGTAATATGAGGTGTTTTATGATGCCGCCAGGGATAGCCTGATAATCGTGAAATATTGTAGCTGCGCTGGGGCCAGAAATTCAGCCTTCAAGATCCTGGGCAGTGTTTCTCTTAACAGGATCGTAAATTACTTTGGCAGGTGGGTTCTAAACTGTGGGCCACACAAGACAAGGACCCACGCTGAAATTGTGGCTTCTTAACTTTCAGCTGTGGTGCAGCACTAACTTGCCACGTTGATGCGAAAATCTCTTTCCATGGTGAAGGTCGACCATTGCGGTGAGACACTGATGACTCGCAAAGTTTAGTATTTTGTAACACTTAACCAAAGTCTACTCAAGTGAGAGAAAAACACGTCTGTGCAGTGAGTCAGTTTTGTGTTTTTTACACCATAAGATGCGTCTGAAGTCTAAAAAATAAGAACAAGGTGTGTGACCTTCCCAGTATAGACCTGATTGTGTGTGTGTGTGTGTTAGAGAGAAAGAAGGGGACAGCTTTAGTGAACCGGGGCCTCATAAAACGACCAGGATTTATATGGAGTGAACAGTATGTCCAAGAACCACTTCTGAGTTATGCGTCCAACAGAGACTTGTCCTTAGACACAGAGCAGGGAGGGGCACCAGTGAAATCCAATAATCTTTTCTGTGTTCAGGTTATTCAGATCCCAGTAAGAGCCTCCTGGTGGCTGTTTGCATCTATTCACGAAGCCTTTGACATTTAAATAATTACCAATAACAATAGAGCCATACACAAAGCAACATGTATGTAATGCGATGCACACGTAATTTGCAGCAACGGTACATTTGTTGAATGAATTTCTGACGCTGTAGTAACACAGCTTCACAGAGAGACATTTGACCTTCACACATGCATTGTTTCGTGCAAATATGTGCTGATATCAGACCAGGTAGCTTTACTTTAACTGATTCAGCTTTGATAAAGGCTTAAATGCCATTGGTTTCACTGATATTGACTGAAATTCCATGAAACATATTCAAACAATAGCAAAAATGGACCTGGCGTTTGTCAAACATCCAAATTTATCATATAGTATTTGAGTCAAACAGGAGGCAGCATGGTGGGCCTTGTGTGTTTCATGACAAAAAGATAAACATTCAGTTCAGTCACTGATTTCCCTCAGGAGTGAATGTAAATGTGAAGGATTTATCTGCCTGCTGTTTACCCAGCATCAGCTGGGGTCAATCTTTAATACCAAAACATAAATTAAGAAATATATTGACTTGAATGCTGAAAAAAGGGGTGATATTTGTGATGTTTAACCTGTTGTATGTCTTTCCATCAGACCAAACCACTTCTCCAGTGTCTGATCGTTTCATTTGCCTTCATGCCTCAAATTTGTAAAGCAGTTGAAATGCCATAGTTTTGCACAAGTGGGCTTCAAACTAATTTTGTAAGTCTGTAAGTATGTTTACATGAACATGAAGGATTAACATACTTATGCGTTGGTTTTGTTGATTAATTTGTACATTGATATACTGATGGAAAACATGTTTTTGCAGTGATCACAGTAGTGATGCATGATGGTGCATGGTAGTGCATGGACATCTTGACACTTGAGCCAGCAGGCTCACCAGTCAGGCTATTTGGGAGAGATAAGGTCACAGTGTGAAGCACTAGTTCATCTACGTATGCTGCAGCACCATGCAGCTGTCAGAGTCCAGCTGAACTTTGACTTGAGGCTTGGGATGTTGATGTTGATCATGAATGGAAATAGCCCACTTATTATTGTATCAGCTGATACAGAATTTACCAGTAATAGCTGCATTCATATATATACAAAAATGGACCCAGCATATATGTTAATATACATATATTATATATATGTATATTAACAAAGTGACAAGACTAATGTCTACAGTTAGAGGATATGACTGGTTGCACACTTTTAAAACAGCTATAACAACAAATTAAGCACATATAGTCATAACATAGTAGAGTGGTATGGCTGAATTCGACAGATAGGTGGGTGTGTGGTGAACAGAGTTCATGACAGTGAGGTGGAGCAGGTCACAGGGAGGTCAGCAGGACTAGCTTGGTGGTCTGCAGATGCTGAGAGTGACAGTTAAGACCGGGGATCTCTGAGGCCGAGGTTATCGCAGTCACCATCACACACTTCCCAGGTTCTGATGACATGTTATGGCTATCACTGACAGCAGCTTAAAAGCAAGTTACATCAAATAAAGAGCTGCAGCCATGCATGTAAAGGCCCTTTGCTGCAACATATGAGCCAAATTAAATCTCTGCTTGGTTTATTTTCCGCCTGAGAGGCTCTGTGTTATTTTTACACGCATTAGCAAAGGTTACCAAAAATTATATGGTTTGTAAACGATATCTGATCTTGAATTATGGGACGTTTGGAGTTGATTGGCTAAATGAAGGATATGGTTTTGGCCTTCAGTTTTGCTCTATTCTCATTCAAAGTCAGTGTGCACATATGCAAATGCACACATACACATCAGCTGAAGCAAATCCAAGAGGTTTGTCCCCGCTTTTTGAAAATCCCTGGGACTTTTTAAGGTTGTTCCCCGAGTAAGAATGAGTCATTGGCCTCACAATGGACCACAGTGACAGCCCCGTCCTCCGCGGAGCTCTGATAGCAGGAGAATGCCACTCTAGGAGGGTTTAGTTGCTTTATATTCTCTCCACGCCGAGGTCCTAACCCCCTGTGTCGGCCCCCTCACCCCTCACCTCCTGTCTCCTCTAATGTGGCTTTATTGACTGTGACACACTGAGCATGGAGACGATGACCAAACAATTAAAAGTGCCCCCAGAGGAAGGGCCATTAGAGTCACAAACCATTCCACGGGCTTTGTGTGCTGGAGCGCGTGTGTGTCTGCGTGTGCACGGGTTTGTGCGTGTCCCGAAAACGCAACAATGCACAAGCGGTAGTGGACAAGTGAGGCGGGCGAAATTCCTCTCACCACACCATCCCCCATCAGCCCCATCAGCCCATGAATATGAAACAGAGTTCTTCGGCTTCCTAATCTACGCCAACACCACTGGAGACAACGGACACCGCAAATGCGTCTCTCGTTTTGGTCAAATTGTCAGGAGAGCCAAAGAGATCAAGAGGATCATACGATCGCATGGCGCTATTGTTGGCTGATAACTGTAACTCAACCCTGAACTCTTTAAACCAGCCATGGCACAGTGTTCTTTCCTAAGATTACTTCCCGACACATTCTGCTGCACATCTAAGCCTCCACAAACTGGGTTATCGGTGAAAATCAAGCCAGCTAAAGCTCGAGCAAACATCTCAGAGATCAACTGGATTATGATGAATTGTATGTGTTCAGCTGCCACAAAAAGCTCGCTCTCTGCAGAGATGGATCTCTAATGAAGTGGGGAGAAATGATAGCAAGTGGCTAATGCTCTTAAAGAAACACACACACACACAGACACACACACATATAAATACAAGTGTGTTGCCTCAGAGTGTTCCTGACAGCTTTGAGGGCCCTAATCTTGTCTTTGTTTTAGTCCATGCTCTGGTTCTGTTCCGTCTGCAGCATGTAAATGTGAAGCGAAACCCCATAATGACGCTGCTAATGGTCCACGTGACCTTTGACATCGTGTCTCTGTGAGGGTCTTCACAGGGCCACAGGCCAGCCACATAATCGCTTCCATGAACTACTCACAGCCCTTTCAAATGTGACTTTTAGCCCTGACGGAGAGTTAAATGTTATGTTGCCATTTTGTGAAATGTAGCTAATGCTCGCCTGTCACTTGTCGTCAGGTTTGATTATGTTCGTGAGCTGTTGTTTGTCCTCCTTTATTAGTTTACGCTGCGATGAAATGATCTGTGTTTCATTACGACCTCCTGGAAACAATCCTGTCGACAATTTAGACACGGGTTACACACCCATGGACAAACTCACACACCCATGTGGACACACACAGTGGAAACAATATTTAAGGGGCTAAAAGTTAAAAAGGGAAAAAAGGGAAGTGAAAGAATAATATTATAAAACAGGACAGTTTTCTTTAGTTTCTTCTTTCTTTATCCTGTGGCTGGAATTTAAAAAACTCCATCAAAGGCTTTAAAAGATTCATCTGGCAGGAACATGTTTAAATATCTTACCTATTAAAGGCTGTTTGTTCATTACAGACCATCTGTTCAATGAATTTTAAACCAACATCTTTGGATCCATATATACCGTCAGTAAATTTCATCTGCGTTAAACTTTTACCAGATCCCCCCCACTGAGACAATTTCATTACTGTTAGAGATGACATCAGGCCAAAACAACTGGCTCTTTTATCTTAGTTAGGAACAGTATCAATTGGATTTGCTGGCTTTAAAGAAAATTGGAAGAACATGAGCCTGAGCACAGTTAAGCTTTGAGAGGCATGCGTATGGTAACAGGTATGAAGAATTCAGCTTTCCTGTGTGCGTGTTTTTGTTCACAGAGGAAATCATTAACTTATGAACACAATCCGCTCTTCAGTTCTTCTTCTGAACACTTGCAGGTGAGTCGCAGATATGAACTGAGTACTGCAAGAGAGGAGTTTTCTTCTTTCCTCTATCTAAGTTCTTAGATATTTAATGCATTAAGGCCAAGATTTTTACACTACAAAAAGTAGAAAACACGCACATCCCAAAAAAATGTAAGCCTGGGTGCTGGACCAGAAGGTAAATACTCAATATATAATAATTTAATTTCAACAATGGATCACATAACTGTGTGTAAGGTGAACGGGGATCACAGTGATGAAATTACACATAATTATCATCTGACTCTACAGTTCCAATCAGCTTTACAGAGGATTTTAGTGTCTTTCAGCTGATTGTTTTTGTATTAAAGGCATATACTGTAATCTGAGTGTTTTGGTTCACACTTCTCTCATCAGCATCAAGTAGCGGCTCATTTCACCAAAACAAAGCAATGAAACACAACTTTACAGCACCAAACAACAGACAGACAAAGTTTCCAACTAGCTGGTGAATATGATCAAGAATTTAGCTAACTTGCATTTGTTAGGTGGCCAGAAACATGCTACATATAGGCTAGGTGTGTTCACCATATTAACTTTATATAGTGATTTGTAAGTATTGCGTTTACAGCTTGTTTCTGTTGCCCCCAAGTGGCCAAAAAAAAAAAAAAAATTAAAGAGGAATTTATTACGCTCCAGTAGTGTTATTAACACTGGGAATTACACTTAAATAAATGGCATACAAACTAACACAAAGCTATATGAAAAGAGTTTCACCACTAGGGGGCAAATAAAGAAATAAGCACACTGAAACATGTCCATAACTGTCAAGAAGGCTCACCTGTTTCCAAACAATTGTCTTTTGGAATATTCAGTGAACATTTTGTATGCGTTTCTGTCACATGATCAATGGCTTAAAGAAGTCCAATATTCATTCTACTTTTAGAGAAAATGGGTCTTCAGTTAGCTAGATGTTCAAGCCAAACATAGGTAGCTTATTTTACTTATTCTTTTTTGTTGTTAGCTTGTCAATGTTTGCTATTATTATTAGTATGTGACGCACTACAAGCTGGACGGAAATTCTCTAAATCTGCCTTTCGGACTCTCTTATGTATCTCATGCCACCTGTAGTATGAAGTATAACAGCTACAGTGAGGTCACAATTTCTTTTACAGGCTAATGGTCCCTTGAGTGCAGCAACTATACTCTGTAATTATTAGAACAAGAACATTTTTGGCCTTGCATCAGGAAGAAGTTTTACCAAACATGATTCTTAATGTGTAACTGAGCGCAGCAGCAGTGTGTCCTTCAAATACCAAAGTCTTTGAGTCACATCTTACTTTGATAAATGAATAAACTAATTCAGATATCCTCTGCAGTGCTGAAAGCTCATTTAGAGTTGCCCACTACTACCATCTACTGGCAGCTGCTGTGGTGTTTCACCAGTACAACACACAGTCACAACCACCTGCAATGATGTTCGAATAAAAGCAGAGTGACCTTCTTGGGTTTCCAGCACTGGAACCACAATCAGCTTTAAATAAGAAATAGAAACCTTAAAAACGATGCAGAAACTGCTGAAATTCAGCTGACGCGAACGCAAACTCCCAATTACATCCTCAGCATGCTGCTCAGGAGGATTGTTACGCCGTCGTCCAAATATGATCTCACAACACTTGTGTGAGTGTGAGCGGGTTTAGCCAAAAGCCGAGAACAGACGGACAATAAAACAGCAAATATGAGCCACACGAACACAGGAGCTGCTCACTCTGATGAGGTCAGGCCTCTTTGGACCTTCTCCTTTTGCCAATGTCATTAAAATGAAAATCCTGAACAGAAAAAGTCTTCCCTCAAGACTCATAAATAAGGAATATGTAATTCAGAGATCAATTTTCCTTTTGGGCGTCAAAAATTAGGCGCTGCGAAGCATAAACCAATGTCTCAATATGACATATTAAGAATCATATTTTTGAGGCCCTCACATGTTATTTGCAAAATATAACAGGAGCACAATGTGTTTGCACAGATTCAGTTGTCAATGAATGCAGTACAGTATATGCTCCTGCAGACCAGACTGCCTGTTAAATGGGCTTAAAAAGAGTTTAAACAAATTTAATTGTATAAAATGCATTGTTTTTGTGATACATTCTTGATTAAAATACATATTAGAAAGCGATGACATGCAGAATAAGTTGGTGGTGTTGTAAATTCTAATGTCTTTTGAGACAGTGCCCCCCTCTGGATCAACTTAGAGAAATCATCCAAGACCTTCAAGTCCTTACAGATCACACAGACCTTATTTGTATTCATGTACATGTACTGTGTGTGAACAGCATGTGATGTCATTGAGTTAAACTTTAGTCCATTAAAACAGGTGCACATCTGTGGATGGTAAATGTCATGCTCTGGAGATGAACAGCTATTAGAAAATGAAAAGCTCTGGCTATCATAATAAATCCAGTGTTTTAGTGGAAGTTGCTGTTCACACCTTTCCCCTCCCTGGTTATAGAGAAGATTAATATGGCTCAGTATAATTTGGAACATCTGCTTAGTGCTAAAGAGGATGTGGATCCTGTCATAACATTCCCCAGACCGACAGCGTGTCATTCGCTAATCAGATGACTCCGTGCACATCCACTGGGATTTGAGGAAATTTCCAGTCTCTTCTCCTCACACCCAAAGACTTACATAAGCTCAGAAGAATCCGACTGAAAGGGATCCACGAGGAGACAAATGGGCCACAACAGGTCTTATGTGAAAGTCTGTCTGGATGGGCCAGACGAACACCAGAGACACCGCGAGACAGACAGCAACATCCTGGACCCCATAGGTCCAAGAGGGAGTCTGCACCTGCTCTCAGTAGCTGTTTAGGACGGTGGCTCTTGAACGTTTTCACATTAAGGACCCCTAACCATGGACCCTTATGATGAGATTTTTGCTTTTATACGTTTTATTACAGAAAGTGTTTGAAACCCATAAGCTATAATATTTCTTATACATATTTATATTCTTTTTTACTGAGTCTTTTCATTACCAACACACTGTATTTATTTATGCTAGCCATTCAACAAGACAATACTTTTACTCTTCATTCCATAGGGTTAGGGTTGTAACAAGTGAATTTCCCCGATGTGGGATCAATAAAGTCTATCTTATCTTACAATGCTCTATAGTCATATATTGTGTCACTGTGTTAATTTTGGAGACTGTGGTGAAAATACATTATTCCATTTTGGCTCTCTTTCCTTTTGTGGTTTAGAAAAACTGACTCATCTCATTGCAAAGAGCAACCAAAATTAAATGAAATACACATAAGGACAATTTTGAGAGCTTCAGATCTACCAGATACTAGGCAGTAGATGGGTGGCTTGGCATAAATGTGGGCTGACTCTCTCCAAAAGAAGCAAAATCCATCGACTAGCACCTTCATAGCTCATAAATAAACAAGTTACATCCTGTTTGTTTTATTATCAAAGTGTTCAATCAACAATTGAAAACAGTGCTTTAAAGAGCCAATAGTTGTTTCGTCCTATCTCCAGTCTTTGGTTCTAGCTTCATATTTAACAAACATGGGAGTGTTAACCATGTTCTTACTCACCAAGCTGTCCTCACCATAACCTTTTCCACGCCTGGGGAGTGCACGACACGCTGTTTAGTGTATCACCTCTGCAAGGACAACAGCCAATCAGCATCCAGCACACCTTCTTTTTTTTCAGCCGTTTCGGGGGTCCATGTTGACAGTGGTGGTGCCGGCACCGGGCCGTCCAGACCTCAGCCGCTGTCAGCCCAGCGTACACAGAGGAGAGCGGTGAAATCACTAGCACATGGGCCCTAACACTCACACACTCAGCTTGTGTTTGGAAAAACGGTATGCTCAGCGCAACACTCCTGACCCCTGACGCACCCACACTATTCTTTAAAAATAATAAAAATAAATCCACCTAGGAAACATGAGATGAACCTGGAGTATTTAAATATTTAGAGAAAAAAAATCACAAGTCTGTTATTTACATAATGAAAACATCAGCTGTATCTGCAGTGCAAATTGTAAACGTGGCTGCAAATGTTAATAGCAGCAAGATTCCAACACAATATGTGTGTGTGTGCGTGTGTGTGTGTGTGTGTTGGCGTGCATAGTTGTCAAATGTGAGAGCATGTGTGAATGCTTACATGTTACACAGAGAGCTCTTTGTGCATCGCTCTAAACTTCTGGAGGCACCAGCAGTCAGCGGGCTCCAACTTTATGTCAACGACTTTGTGACAATATTTATATAATGTTTGCATAAAATTATAAACATACAGGTGTATTTACCTGTAAGAACGGGGGCAACTGCTCTTTCCCGTGTCGTGTTTGAGACCAGGTACTGTGGCGGCGGTGTTGGACACATCAGGGCAGTGATTTGTATGTATTTGTTTAAGCCTCAGGTTTCGGGTTGAGCTGAGTACGTGTCACTTTCATTAACACGTTGCTGCTGCCGGCCATGTGACTGCAAGGTCATCTAGAGTTACACACTTTCACTTTGTGGTTACCAAAAGTCTTTAATTTTTACCAGCAAGAAAATATATAGCTGCATATGGGATATTTCTGTGCGGAACAGCTTGACGGTTTCTAAATTGCTCCGTATATCATGTCGGTTCTTAGATTTGTGTGCTGTTTTTCATTAGTCATTATCCAAAAGACTGGATCTGTTTGACTGCACCTTTTCTTACTTATAAGTATTTCTGCTATTCTTTTCCATCACTGATTCGTGTACAAGTCTCATGTGTTTTCGTTTTGAAATGCAGGATATTCAATAAATAAATATGTTATTTTTGTGAGTAAAACAAACAACAACTGTGCATCTGGAGAGGCCTTGTGTCCTCAGTGGCCTCCAAGCTGCTATTAGCCAGGTTGCGAGAGATTTATGAACTCTTCACAGCTCAGTATATTAAACCGCTGCCGCCTGCCAATTTGCAGGGGTGTTGCAGGTGTCAGTGGGAGTGCGACGTGAGCAAAAGCTGGTCAATGGCCCCTTTATGAACCTAACACGTTCACAAAAAGTGAAAATATACGTCCTGAAAACTAGCCGCTTGCCACGATTCAACTACATACGTTCGAGTGCGTATACATGCGCCATGCTTGCACATGCAGTGATGAATATGAAGGGAATGATTTTGACATTTTGATTCAGTGAAATACAACACATGACGATTCTATCATGTTAACATTTCATGGGTATGTTTAACATCTTAGGTATTTGCAGAAATCAAAGTCTGTCTCTTATGGAAGAGTATTAGGACCACAGGGAGACTTTCTTTTATTATGCACTTTGGGAATAAAGTCAAAATGTTGACAATAAAGTCGAAATATCAAGTCCAAATATTGTTGTTGCTATTGTTATTTCTTCATGACACTCATAAAGTGTACAGCTTTCTATCATTTCAGTGGGTGAGCAGCACTTAAATAATCATACACCTGAATCTCGAGTGTTATCTTTCAGTGTGTGTCGCATGTAGGCTAGAATAACACTAAAACTTTTTCTCGACATTTCGATTCTCTACTGAAATTGTTTCAGTTCATTCTTAGATGAATATTCATGTGCATGTGTTTTGCGGTAATTAATTCAACCTTGTTGTTGCTCGAGGAAAGGTTCAAGAATCATCAAAGAAATTACAGTTCATCATCTTGGAGCCATGGATGTCTGCTGAAAATTTCATGCCAATTCTTTCAAAATAGATATTTCAGTCCTGCCCAATGTGGCAGTTGACATTGCCAATGCCGCTAGCCTGGCTAAAAATAAAGGAAATCTCAACAGGCATTTTGTGAGTCAAAGTCTCGAAGCCGAACTGCATGTGGTTTTTCTATTTAATTCGAAGTCCAATAACAGCATTTGAGATCTCACGAGAACACAAGGAGCCCCGTGATGACAACACATAACTATGAAATATGACTGGGTAGCGTGTAGGGAGGGTTTCCTTGTTATTGTCCATCAGTCACAGCTAAGAAACCCAAGCCTCTGTGGGAGACTAAAGAGGAGGACTGTCTCTCAGTTTTCTCTGGTGTTTCTCCGTCTCTTCCGCTGGCATCTCCAAATTTCTCCACAACCTCACTTTGAAAGTGAAATTCAGTAGCATATTTTGTTTCAGCTCTGGTAGGTTAGTGTTAAGCACTGAGCGGTCTAATCCAACCCGACAGTCAATTTTGGGGTCATTAGCCATCAGAAAGTTAGCGATTAAGCCTTATTATGTCGATTTCCTTTTGATGTCGTGGTCCCTCAATTGTGGATCTGTTCAGTTCAATTTAATCTCACAATAACCAGGTGGCCCTTTGAGAAACCACTGAGCGGTTGGTGCCAAAAAGTGTTACTCCTAAATCTCACACATGAACGGGACTCATTTCCATCTGTCACTACAGTTTTGGTTGTGGCAGTGTCAAATTGTTCATCAATATCAGGATCCCTTACACAGACCCAGATCTAGATCTGTGCTGAGATGCTCCTACAATGTAGCAGAAATTAGCTGCTCTCCATAATAAAACTGTAAGCTTCTTATTTTCACTCTCCTCAATGAGATACTTCTGTCTTATCAAGGCCTACAGCTGAACCCATGTTTGATTTGTTAGTTAAAGGAGCAGAGATAATCACAGGGCCTCTGTCTTACATGACCAAAGCACTTTGTGTTTATGGGCCTGTGATGCAAGCCAGTGCAGCAGGCTAAACTGTTTTTAATTTGACCAACAAGGTTTTAGTTAGACAGCGGGAGAGAGGGGAGCAAGAGTAAAAAAAAAACCCAACAAAAACGGGGCGGCAATGAATCAAACTGAAAAGTATCGCCACAGGAGCCTTGAGGTGCCCAAATGGAGTCGATTACCAGTAAAAACTCACTGTTTCTGAACCGGCCGGCGGGGGTCCGAGGTGTTAAGGTTGGATCATCAGACAGAGTGTGAAATAAAAGATGATGGCTAAAGACGCGGAGGAAAAGAGGAATAAATAGATTCTCCTGTGAAGGATCAGTGAAGCTCCGGCTGCTCGGCCCAGAGCAGTTTGAGTTTATTTGGATTTTAGGTTTCCTTCATCTATCAATGCCAATTATCCAAATGGGGTGTAATTACTTTGTTGAATGAATGGCTCTCTTCTTTTCTTCTACTATTTTGTTTGGTTAGCTCGAGGGCCCGTGACAGACAACAAAGACATTTACTTTGTAGCTGTGCTTCCCCCTTACAATGACTTCACCATTATTCTGCAATCAGAACAAGACACTTGAGGGCAAAACAAATTTGGCTTTGATTTCTGACTAAAACCTTCCAACGACAGGCTTCAATATCACTTTTCATTTGTTCACTGTGCAGGTTGAGCCCGAAATGACCCCAAACTGAGAACTGTGGCGAATCCGACCAAATGTAAAGTGACGTCTCAATATATAACAGGCAGATAACAACAGTAATGTTTAACATTCTTCTAATTCTCTGTGTATAGTGTAAGAAATGCGTTTGAAATTGGACACTTCTCTGCTGTTCAAGTGCCGCCGAACAAAGAACTTAACCACCAGTGAAGCAGCCTCCAACAGAGAAAGACGGCGCAGCTGAGTGTGAAATGGGACATTGCTGAGAAAAAAGATTACTCGCTCAACTTTTCACGGCTGAGTAAATGTTTTAGAAAGTACTCAGAACCAACATCTGCTGCAATAATTAGATTAAAGCCATCCCATCTATCTCAACTGCGAGGAGCAGCAGCAAAAAGAGCAGGGCAGAGAGTCTCAGTAGTTAGAGAGGACGGCGTTGCATATTAAAAAAAACCCACCTGAAGGCTACATTTTGTGCAGAGCCGCTCACAGACGTAATCATGTCTGACTGGAGCCTCAAGGCGGGCTTCGCACTGCTTCTCCATCACCAGCAACCAGCCTCTGCAAACGCAGGAGAAGAGGAAGAGTGGGACCAAAATATCCAGAGGGGGCCAAAAGGAAGACATGGATTTAACTGATCATTAAATTGAATCAAAACTACCAACATTGATGTAAATTATTGGAAAAATCAATGTATATGTTCTATATTTGTATCGGAGGATAGATAGATTGATTCTCTTGTTTGCCAGCAGCCAATTTGCTCCAGTTTTCTTTTCTTTTTTTCTTTGAAAAGAGACAGGATAGCCGTTTCCCCTTTCACTATTTCCAGTCTTTGTGTCGAAGCATTCTTTTACATACATTTTTTGATTTCATGATCATTCATAGCAATGCTGGATGATTTAATTCAAGTTTATGATCAATAACTTCTGTTTTTATTTGGCTTCCCTTGGCTATTTTGCCACCATCTTAAGTGATAATGCCACCTCTCCTGTGTTTAAAGAAAGAAGATGGTCTGCTTGTTAAATATGAAGTTAGAACTAGCAGCTTGCTGTAAACAGCAAGCCTTGCCCCTTCCAATCAGAACAAAACCACCCATCAGCATCTTTAAAAATCACCAGTTAACACGCTAAATCTCGTTTGTTTCCATATAAAAACTGATTGTACAAAAAAAAGACACATTTCAAGACAAGATAATCTGATTCTGACATACTGTACAGTCTCATATTTACTGTGCAGAAATGAGAGTGGTAGCCGATCAATCTTCTTGTCTAACTATCAGCAAGAAAGCAAGCAAGCATCCTCAAAATGTCAAATTCTTCCTTTAATACTGTGAAATTTGCTCTTTCTGAAAATATTATTAATCACTGGGAGACGTACTGCATATTGTGTGCCTTCAACCAAATAATATCATGTTCACGCATCGCATTTTTCCTCTCTTGTGGTGAAAGGTGATATCGTGCACTAACTCATAAGAGGCTGCATGTGCTATGCATTTATTCAACTCCCTTTTTTTGCCTTCTATTAACGACTGATATTCTTCTTCTCTGTGACTGGAAACTGAATATTGGCCACTTGATGTGACAGAGCAGTAAAGTGTGATTTATGTTTTAAAGGTCTAATTGGCAGCATTTCCTCCGTCTCCAGGCTGCACTAGTCAGATTTTTGACATATCTGAAAACCTTAGGAGATATATACTTGGCCTTAAACGGCGCTGGCTGGTCTCAGATAATTTATCTCTGTCTTGAGCTACCACTGAATAAAGAGCAGACCTGCTTCTGTGGCTAACTGTATTTCTCTTTGGAAATATCGATTTACGGAGCTCAGCAGAACAATGTCTTGATGGAAATGTTTTGGTTTTTTTTACCAAGAAAAAAAAAATACAATAAAAGGCTTATAGATGCAGGCAGTTTAGAAAGAGCTCATATAACTTTACACCAAACTATATTTTTCCAACCATTTTATCATAAAATCCAAATATACTGTGCAATAAAATGTTATGTTCTGTAATATGATACAGCATAATTTCCTCAGGATATCTTTGATAAAGCAGATATTAACTGGAGTTGTTTTAAACCACGCTGTAGCACTGTGGGTCTATGGCAACACTGCTCGTTCTCAAATGTCGCAACAGGCGAAATTATTCCTCAGGATGAATTCTAATAACTCTGGTGATCCCTTAACTTTTCATATAGCATAATCATCAGGTTAAAATTTAAATATGTTCAATACTTTGGTTAGTATTAGCATGCAGACATCAGCATTCACATACCCATAAGTGAAGCCTCACGGAGCTGCTACAATATAAATATAAATTATGTTAAGGATAATTGTAATGTAAGGTTTAGTTAGTAAAATGTTAAAACCTGCTGTTTTTCCTCCTCATCTCTTTCTGATTGAAGGTTCTTTGACAAAGCTACAGCTCTGTAAAATCCACTATTTACGTTTTAAATAACAGTAACATAAAAATGATTTAAAATTGCTGTTGATTTTTTTTTCCGCACTGTTTAACTATATGGGATTTATTGTTTCACGCACAATCGCCCGTAATAAATGACAAGTCCCGCCTGAGTGACCTCATGTAAACAGCGACAATGCTCAATTCATTGTGAGCTGTAACTTTTGCAGCCCTAATCTGAATTATTCACAGTTCGGTCACTGCTATGTTATGCAAACACACAGTACATGCCTGCTTCATAAATCTCCATGCAATGTCTGGTGGCGGGAATCATCTTAACACAGTGAGAAAACAAGCAAAGCCTTTTAGCTGTTGAGGCGATATTGATTTGATTTGCTTCCTAAAAGGGGAAATTTATAGATGCACGCTGTCTTCTCCAGAGAGTGATATTAGTTTCCCTCAGGAGGAAAGGATACTGTCTGAGTGAGGCGTGAAGAATTGGGTCCAGATTCAGCAGGAGCATGGGCCCCTTCGTGAATGTATAACATGTTATTAAAGGAGAGAAAGTTGTTACAGGACTGTTTCTCTTGAAGGTAACCCAAAGCTATCCAGTTCTGTGGTCGTAGGGAGAAAATTTATTTCTCGCAGTGCACCGAGCACCGAGACAGCTGACGACACTAAACCCTCGTCTCAGTTTCTCTGCCTTCCTCCCCACTTTTCTTCCACTCACTTTTGAGTTGCTGCCTCAGCTACTCTCATTTTCACAAACCCAACAGTTTCACTCGAGGAACAATTTGTTCTGCGTGTCCAAGCTGAAGGCCCTTTTTCACGTTCAACAGCATGTTTTTCATGCAGCTATATGCAAATTATTGATTAAGAACCGATCTGGGAGGTTGTGTTTTACGGTGGTTAATATATTTGGTGCCGAGATGTCATTGCTGTGTTTGCACTGCACTTCTCAGAGATCAGTGTGTAATATCAGCAGTAATGTGAGGTCTTTACATTCATGAAGGTGTGTTCTTTGCTATTCTAATGCTAACAAGTCAATGCTGCCTGCAGAAATGCAAAATGACTCCTTTCCCGTAACTGTGTGACAAATCTGGAAGCTGCAATAAACAGGTACTGTATGACTACATGACAGCATTGGCCTTTCTGGGGACAAGGATGTTCATCACTAAACTTCATGTAACTTTATAACATGAAGCATACCATTCCTGTGATAAAGCCTATGCTGCATACTTAATTATAAACATTCAATTGAACTTTCTTAATGTTTAGTTTAAGCTTTTATTTCATCTTTTGCATTTCTATTGCAAAATGGCATGCTTCATATAGAGATTCTATAGGCATTGCCCTCTATGATCTGTTCCTGTTGGAGTTATCTGTACATCACATGCATGTGAGCACATGTGCATTGGCAGTTTGTCTGACCCCTGTATGATAAAAACCTGCCGTTTTTTCCCATTCGTGGACAGTTTAGTGTCCTGGCAGACCAGCTGATGCATCTGCAGAACAGAAAGTTTTTCCCAGCGACAATCGGCAGTGGACGCTGATAACAAAGTTCCACGGTATCAATATAAACTGCACTCGCGTTGGCAGATTGTAGACTGTGGGGGTAAAGAAAGAGCTGAGAGAGTGTGTGTGCGCACTCACAGACTGACGCCATGATGCAGACACTGGCCCTTCTGCTGCTTCAGGTAGCATATGGTGAGTAGCACGGCTTAGCTGGAGTTTAAGCACTAAATAAATGTTAGTTACAGAATCCATTGTTATCGGT
>JBCAUF010000633.1:5404675-5419960 GCA_038406115.1 Haemulon aurolineatum
ATTTCAGTAGATTTAATATCTGAACTTGACCCTTTTAGCATGAAAACACTTACTTCTTGTACTGTAGGCTTTAAAAAGTGGTGACTGTCATCAGATTACATTCATGTAGATTGCATTAGATTCCCATTATAATCCAATTTCACGGTGAAAAATAAGAATTGTAATGTTCATATTCACTCCTGCAGCATAAGATTTTTTTCTCTGTCCACTGATATGCTCAGGTTGTTCCAAATAGTCATATTTTCATCAGAATATGATGGAAATGAGTGTCTGGAGCAATATTCTGATTACTAACCACACAAGCTGAGTCCCTCTGACACACTGAAACTGTGTCTCCCTTACTCTAAAGCTCCAAGAAGTATTATATTCGACATTGACTTATGGTACTGTGTGTCTCTGTGTGATGTGAAATGGTCATTGTAGCTAATCACACTGAGGACAGCCAACCCATCAGCTCCGCACAGTTGCTTTCAGTGTTGTTCTGAGTTTGTCTCCTTGAGTTCCCTCATGCTTAAAATTCAATTTTCAAGTCTTGGCGCCAGCTAATTACTTAGCTTTAAAGAGTAACATAAAAGGATAGTTCTGTTTTTTTTTAATTGTACACTGATACAACACACTGACTATGTGTAACTAACTGTCCCTTTAATACCAGGCTGAAGACTACTGTTTCATTAGCTTCTTGGGTTGAAGGTTTCAGGGTTACTGCAGTTCTGTTGAGTATGATCGTAGGTGTGATCTTTTGCTCCTATGACCACACCCAAATGTGATGGCGCCCCCTGGAGTACACTACATGGTGAGAGGCTAAACCACTGGAGGTCAGCAAAAACAGGTTATACTTATTTAACTCTTTCAACGCCGAATCCTAAAGCTGACCTGACTATACTGAACCGACTCCATTACTCACCGAATCAGTACGTACTGATTTGCTTGGGTGCGTTTGAACAATCATCTTGTATGGAATGTAAGGCAATCACATTTATGATTAATATCTCAATATATGTGTATTAGGGCGTATTCACACCTGGTTCATTTGGAGCAGTTGTTCCGAAACAGGGAGCGTAACAACGTAACAGTTTAGTCAGTTTAGTCGCAGAATCGGAACAAAACAAACGAACCAGGTGTGAATACGCCCTTATTATGCTATTTATTTTTGCTATTAAATCTTCATTTGGTGATTTCTTATTATTAAACTGATGTTTAATTTCCAGAAAGTGCATGAAAGTACACATTTTCACAAAATGACGCAAACATGTGCAATAATGCTGCTTAATAAAGAAGAAATCTGAGTTTTATGCAGGCTGTGCTGACACCACTATCAAGAACACTGAATCACAGAACAAAAAGAATGACAGCGCCTGAATATGTACCAGCTTTGCAGTGGTAAGCACTATTTCCAGTGAAAAAACCTCCCTGAGACCGGGAATAACTCCTCCTGCCAGTAATTCCAATGGAAGCATTACAACTTTTATTCAGAGTGGACAAAATCGCTCTCCAGAGTATAAATCAATGTGACAAACTGTAACTTACTTCTAGCAATGTGGGTGGTGACACACTTTCCTCTCGTGACTTCCCGTACATACTCAGAACCTCGAGAGTGCATCAGATGGTGCGTGCCGAGAACATTCAGAGCTTTTATTGACATGTTTAGGCTGAGAGTGGCTCTGCCCTTGAGTCAGTCATGGCTCTGGGTCTGTATCAATTCAAACTGTTGATACTGTGGAAAAAAGAACCTGTTTCGTAGGTCAACTGAAACCCTGATAACATTCCTGACATATTTCACGAATAAGTGCTACATCTACACACATATTTTTGATTAATGAAATTCATCCAGACGGGAACTCTGCCCCTGGACACAAGATACATACCCCAAGGGCTGCCAATGGACAGTAATACAATCTTGTCAATTAAAATTGCTTGTGAGTGAGTGTGTAGTGGTTAGTATTGTTGTTCCCATAACCAAAATCTACTTTTTTCTTTGTTTCAACTCTATAATCCACATGTCCACACTGCAAGATGTCACCCCCCCCCCTCCCATCGCAGACACCTTATTTTGATTCTAACAATACTACATACACTTCACATTTTATCATTATTGTTTATTGGGCACATATTTGCTTTTTCTTTCTCTGCTGCGGCCTATTATCAATGAAAATGTCCATTTCCTTAACTTCCTTTCAAATAATATAACACATGAATGTCTGAAACCCAAAATGACATGTTGATGGAGAAAATAACAAATGGGATTTTTGTTTTGGTCTGTGATGTTCACAAGGATTTACGTTTTGTAAATGATGATTTTCATATTTCTAACATTGACACATTCTTTGAGAACAGAGAAACAAATGGATTTGTTTAAAACCGTCCATTTCACCAGTGATCATTAGGGTGGCTTTGCCAAAAAAAAACACACACACACTGGCTGGATTTGTTTGTTTTTTTGTCTTGCTTATGGTTAAATAAGGGCCTACAGCAGGATGTGGTGTTAACTTTAGTGAATTATGAAATAGACAGGCCTCATTGTGTGGGATAAACCTGAGCTTAAGGGAAAGTAATGCTATAATGTTACATCAGTAGCTGCTTGTTACATTTATGGTTTGGTTTTTATTTCCTTATATCACCTTGGCAAGGACTCCCCAGATACAGATGTTGCCAAAGTCCAGCTGAGATACAACTTATTTTTATATACAACAGTAATAAACTTTATTTGTATAGGGCTTTTCATAACAAGGTTACAAAGTGCTTTACAGAAAAAACAGGAGATAAAAACCAAAAACAACAATATATATGCATATATATAGCAGAAGAATCAAAAACATAAGGGATTAAATAAAGCTAAACATCTGAACTCATCTTTAATGCGTAGATGATACTGTACTTTTCTTTTTTGAGCAAAATACTGACATGACTGACACACTTCCTCTTATTTTAACTCATTATATATTTTTTTCTAGGAACATCCCATGACTATAAATGTAAACAAAACTGAATGTATGTATTCCTATTCCCCAAAGAAATCCCCAAAGTCTATGTCTCACCCCATAAATCTGGCCAAACAATCAGTGCATTGCTACAGTATAGTGCAGAATTTCAAATACCTTGGCATTTATCCCAACGCCTACTGTATGTCTCTACTGAGGAGCATATCCAGATAGAAAATATATGTTTACAGTCAGATTAGGTCATATCCTACACTCTTACACAGCATTTCAAAAACATATATTCATGCTGTCATACTCTCAAAAATGACCTACTGTCTCACAGTTTGGTCTCTTTCTACCTCAGAACTTACTGAACCAATAACTGGACTCTATAATAGAGCTTATAAATCACATCTTATACCCTTTCTTTGGACAAATCATAGTGTGGTACTCTTGCAATCTAAATATTTAAATTTTCATAATTATACAGTACTTAGTATTATCACCTTCTTCCAGCTTCACTTTGTTCTATGGTGCAAAGATATGTGTTTTTTCAATGTTTTTTCAGTGCTCTCTTGTTTTAAATTGTTGAAAATAAAATAAGAAATGATAATAAAAAACTCTTTGATTAACAATTGCTATTGGGTACTATTTAAAAAAATTCTAGTTTTTTATCCCTCCCGATCGAAATCGAATACTCCATAGGGTTCAGTGAGAGTTAAATTCAACTTGAAAAGGAGGAACACTGTGTTATCAACTCATTAAACAATCAAATTTAAATCAAGACTGTCAACCCTATGATTTAAAACCACTTTACTAATTTCTGTCTTCTTTAGTCTGACACAGTTTTCTTGTACGCAGGGAAAAAAATCAGTAGAATTTGGAAAAGGTTATGTTCTTAAATTCTTACTTTAACATTTTGTGAAATACACTTATTTGCTTTCTTACTTTCTTAATTTGTTGCAAAACGCAAAGTATGTGTAGACATTTATGTGATTGTAGGTATAGTGTTGACGTTTACGATGTGATGAAGTGCTTGTTATTGTACAGCCAACCAATTTTCCCACTGGGACTAATAAGGTATCTATCCATCTGTCTTTAATGAATTCTCTGACACTTTAGGAAGTACTTGTATTTGTTTTCTTGCTGAAAGTTAGATGAGAAGATTGATACTGCTCTTGTGGCTGAGACTGGTATTGATCTTCTCATCTAGCTCTCGGCAAGAAAGCACAGAAGTGTATTTCGCAAAATAACACACTATTCCTTACAGACAAAGCTTCCTACATTGGTAAAAGAAAAAAGAAAGATATACCTTTAGTGCTAGGAATGTTTAGTAACATTGAACAATATAGATTTTTATCCAAAGAGAAAGGACATCAGTCTCAAACTATAACTTCATCTAGTGTTGGTGTCTAACATATTCTTTTTCACAATGCAGCTAAATGTTAAGTCATCACAACAGCAAAACCAATAAAAATATTCCCGCATAAACTCCAACAATTACTACAGTGCACATGTGTAACAGTAAGCAGTGTTTTTGTTTTGGTGACCTGTACCTTTAAAGAGAGAGACAGACGCAGACAACATAAGTGACAGAGATAGGAGAAGGAAGAGGTAGATCATTATTCCATCCCCAAATTATATACCGACCTCACTCCAAACTGAAGGAGCTCCACATGCTGCTGTTTACACGGTGAAACTCCTTATTTAACTAATGACAGCTCCATGAGTACCCGGCATTAACACTCACTGCTATAAACTGCACATCATCACAAGTCACCTGGCGCTGTAAATAACTGTTAAGAACTGAGTAACACAGCTTAGTCCTCATATTTGTTGGCAGTCACAGAAACAAAATCCCTCAAAAGATATCCCCATTAAGTTATCTGTGTGAACACAGTAACAACAGCAACACACTGAGGCATTACTGTTTGACTAATACCCTAGCAAGGGCACTAAAGATGTGTTTGAGGTGTCTCCCATTGCTATCGTAACTTATCCCTCCAAGCCAAACTTTTCTTGTTATCTCCCACAGCGATGGCTGAAACTGATATTGTCTTATCTGGTGTATTGACCAGGAGCACCTGCCCAGCCGGACTCTAAATCGATAACTTCTGAAATTCCATCGCTCTGGCCTTGGACAAAATGTTTAAGTGCCCCTGCATGCTGCTGTCGCATGTCCAGTATCCTGTGACACTTATCAACACGTCACTGATAGGGCCTGGAACAAGTCTTAATAGTTGACCTATTAGAACAGATTCTCGCTCAACATCTCCCAATACGTCCATGAACGAGGCTGATTGTTCTGCTCTGATGAGTAGCCAACAGAGTGTTTGTTTTATGAGTTTCTACAGTGCATTACCAGGAATGAAATTGCTAATTTTCACCAAAATTTGGTATTAAGATAGGCTTCACAGGAATCACACATTGCAAAACAGATGCTTCACTCTCCTTCCTTGGAACCACACCACCAAGGCTATTTAAGCTGCGAGTTGGACTTGGCATTAATGAAGTGAATCAGATGATAAGTCTCTCATTTTCCACAAACAAAACAGTGGTGTGATGGTAACTGAGGAAACACTATCACCACGCTCATCAAGCAGCACACTCACATTCTGATCAGCACTTCTCTCTTTCCCGTAACTTCCAATGACTCACATGCCTCCGAAACACAAATGTGTCACATGAATAGACCCAGCTCATCCGCTAAATGTACGCTCTTACAATATGTAGTGTCTGGGGCTTTTTCTGTGGCTATTGGATCACTGTGCTGGGTGTTTTATGTCATAAGAGATGATAGAGGAGTGTGGTCCAGAAAGCACACAGGCACACGCCCGACAGAGTCACGGCTAAGTCTCCCGTCTGCTGGAGCCACTGCTCACCATTCAGGATGGTAAGCCATTGATTCCCCGCTGCTCTGTAGGTTCTTCCCATGATGCCATCTTGCCCTCTATTCAAGTTGACACCGTCTTGGCTGAAGGATGATGTCCTTGCCCTCAGTGCAACCACACGGTGACGGGGGACCCTTTGTTCTGTGTTAATTTGCAGATGGGTAGGATGAAAGGAGGTAACTCGTCATGGCAAGCACACATAATTACATAGATTATCCTCTCATGTGCAAGTCAGCGCGAGAGGCATGGTGAAACAATATGTGGGGAAATTGCACCATCTTGTGGCAATTACGTGCAAGTGGGTGCTGTAGGGAGGACCATGGTTACTCACCAAAACAGCTTTGCAATGACATGATGACAGCAGTGACAAAGACAGACAGAAGAGATGCATATACCTATAGAGAGACAAGAAGAATGATTTAAATTAATCATCATATTGTCCCTCTCAAAATAGAAGCCTATAGTGTCTTTAATATCTTATTCATGATGAACGCCCAATTGCCGTTTTCATATATTTAAATTATTAAAGGCGGATCAAATTATCAAAGGAGCATATTATACTGTAAGACTGCAGCTTGCAGTGTTTTGAATGTTTCTCTTACATACAGTAGCAGTGCCTTATGCCTACCAAGAGGAGCTGTGCAGTGTTCTGAGTCATTCTGCTCAAGGCTTTTCCCATCCGAACTCTGAGCAGAGCTAGAGAACAAGGCGTTACTGCCCCTTCACCCTCAATCTCCGTACATCTGAGGAGCAAAACAATCTGTTATACAGCAATAGTATATAATATAACATCAAACCTTCCTTTTTAAAAAAAATAACAGCAGGAGCATGTATGTCAAAGAAATGACAAGAATGATGTTAATGAGTAACAGCAGTGAGTGCAAAAGGAAACATGAAGGTCCAACATTGATTTGTTTAGCAGTAACAACAGCTTATGTTAAGTAACTGCCTTTGCCTTTAAGAATTTGACATATTGAGATATATTCCCTTTCTTGCCAAGAGTTAGATGGGAAGATTGATACCACGTTCGTGTCTGTACGATAAATATGAAGCTGCCACTAAAAGCCGGGCAGCTTAGGTTAGTGCAAAAGCTGGAAAGAAGGGGAAACGTTGCTCTGGCCAAAGGTAACAAATTCACCTCCCAGCGCCTCTACAGCTCACTGATTAACATGCTATATCTCATTTGTTTCTTTTGTTTTCTAGTCTTTGTGCTAAGTTGGACTCACAGAGGTGGTGGCATCTTTTTTAAAATTTTTGATTAATCTGTCGATTATTTTCTCAATTAATCAATTAGTTGTTTTGTCCATAAAATGTCAGAAAATTGTGAGAAATCATTGTCCCCCCCAAAAAAGAGGACAAAAGAAATCAGGAAATATATATTTGAGAAGCTGAATCTGAGAATTTTCACTTGTTTTTTTTTTAACTTGACTAATTGATTAATCAGTTAATAATTGCAGCTCTGCATCAGCGTGACCACAGTCTCCATATCTATCTCCAGGCAAGAAGGTTAATAATTTCAATTTTTCTTAAAGCCTTGGATCACCCAAATAATATTCATAGTGATTATACACAGTTGTGGTGTGTCATGGACTAAAAAAAAAAAAAAGCACCTTTCTAAGATCTTCTCTACCACAGCGTCCGGCTCATCATGATGTGACACATTAAACAAGTTGTGGATGTTCAGTGGAAGAACGTGTCCTTGTTGTGCCAAAACGACCAAGTTGTACATTCCCTGCGAGTCCGTGTGAAAAAAAAAAAAATCATAACAGAGGCTGATGGGTTACTCACTGAGAAAGTCTCCAAATAATAACACTGTATAATGCTGTTTGTTGTTTTTATTGCGGTGGGCCTGAGCCGGTGGAAGTTTAATTAAGTTTATCATACGGTGATGAGATTACAACCCAAGTAAATCTGTCACCTGAGGGCTGCCTGCTAGAGCTGCTCTGCCATACATCGATATGGCCTGACCAACCAAGGATAATGAGTCCTCTCGCGTGCTGGAGGAACTGTAGTAGTAGTCTCCCATTTTCAGCAGAGCTATAAAAGAAGATAAATACTTTCTGTTTATCGACCAGATTGACAGGGAGACAGAGAGGTTAAAGCAAAATGAAATGAGAGGAACTCACCGGACGGATGGGGATCATAGTTTAATATAGAGTAGTTTTGATATCTCCACTGACAATCATGACTGAGATTCAGTTCCTGCATTTGGGAGAATGAGTTCAGGGTGAGAGAGGGCAGAGCGATGATGAAGGTTATGTTATCAACTGCTAACAATTTCCCTCCGGCGGGGTTTTCTTCTCTTAGTATGTGACTGGAATTATGTGCAATTTGTTCATCAGCTACCTCCAGAGCTCCAATTATGAGGCATTGATTTCAGACTTGTGCTGAATAAAAAACAGATTAAAGGAGTCAAACCGACGCAGCAGGTTAAAACAAAGGCACTGCATACATTTACCTCACACAGGTGTGCAACATTGCTCTGGGCCAAACCCAGACCAGTTTCAGCCGCCAAAACATATTTCACAAATGCCTCCTGCCTGTTTGCAACACACACACACACACAAAAAAAATATGAAGAAGTGGAGACAAATAGTAAAGAGCAGAGAAAATGATTAAATGAGGACAATTGAAAAGTAATTGAAATTAATGTCCCCACCAAGAGCCCTGGAGGTAGGCCTGGAGAGCCTCTCTGATCATAAATCCAAGGTGTCCGTTCTGTTCACAGACCGCTTTTAGCATTCTGCACAGAGGGTAAAGGATGTGTGATGAATTATGGAATATAATTTTCTCCACATAAACGGAAAATATTTTAACATGATCTAAAAATAGTTCTGATTTGTTGAGGTCATTCTAAAAAAAATGCCTCTACAGCTGCAGCAGGAGCTTCTTTAAATTCATAAGATACTAGAGGAACAATGGTAAGCAGAATCTCTCTGTGCCAGACAATAATGCAGTGACTTTTATTTTTAGATATGCAAATACTAGCTTCTGACCTTGAATTAGCCACTGTCATTGAAATTAGATGCCACTGAGCTGCAGGCTACAGTGCAACAGCCCATAACAAAGCTTTCTTCACCGAGCTAATGAAAGCCTCTTACATCACAGCCCTCTCCACATCCTGAGACACCCCTTCCAGGCTTCCTGTTGAAAGGTACGAAGCCACCTCCACTGACGCAGCAACATGACCTAACCGAGATGCATTCAGAAACTGCTGGAACGCAGCCGTCTGTGGATCATATAGAAAATATATATTAGCCCACTGATTGCACCAAATCAGCAAAAACAAAGAGCAAAATTTTGACAATGAAAACAACTCGAACCTCGTTCCTCCACGGGCTATCCGGGTTTTTCCCACTGAGATAATAAAGTCCCAGGTTAAACATGCCGTCGCTGCTCCCATTTAGCGCTGCTCGTTCAAAGTATTTCACTGCATTTTTATGGTCTTTCAGTATAATCCCATGGTACCAGCCCAAACCATTCAAGGCGCTAATTGAGCCCTGAGGCATGGAAACAGACACGGGTATAGTGAAGGTACATACAGTTCTGTAAACACACGGACTGATTACTTGGAGAACACACGTACCATTTCTGCAGCTTTCTCCAGCAGCTGCAAACCTCGGGTGTAGTTTCTTTTAACTCCATGGCCCTGAAGGAATCAGCATCAATCAGCAAATCAATAACTGTCAAAACACAGACACACACGTGCGCGCACACACAAACTATCAATTTTAATCGTAAAATAGGTTGAGTTTATAATCTCAAGGAACCTTCATGAGTAGGATGGAGTAGTCGTACATCGCTGTAGGATCCTTCATCTGTATGGCACTTCTTTCAAACCACTTCACCGCACTCACTGTGTCTTTTAAAACTCCATGTAGGCCCCAGTACAGCATTGTTGCCAGACGTTTCTAAAGATAACAAAGTTTTTATTGGCCTGTTCTGAGCATTGACGACATCTACTGGTCTTGAAGGAGGAGCAAAAGTAGAATTTAATTCAAACTTACCTGAGATCCCACGTCTCCTCTCTCTGCTTGGAATTTCAGATACTGAAAGATGTCACCTGTCTCATGTGTGAGGCTTTTTAAATCTTCTTCGTTGCTTAGATAGATGTGCTCAGGCATGTATTGCTTTCAGAAAGACAAATGGAAACATTAACAGCTTATTGTAAGATCTTAGTACTGCTATGATACATTATTTGCATAATTGTGTGATTTATATCCGTGTATTGTCTTGTCCGCATGTTTAGTACCATAACATTAGCTTCTCCTCCAACCTTAGCCATCACTTTTTCATCCTTAAGTTTGTTTTTATGGATCGTGTTTTGGACCTTTTGATAATCACCTCACCTCAAAATGATCAAAAACTCTATAAGTATATAAGAAGTTAACATGCAGGCAAGACAGAGAGTGGATATAGTAGTCTATTACAAATAATATTCCGATAATACTCTGGGCCTGTAAAGTGACATTCACTCATCCCCACAAAATGCAGTATTAATAATGTAGTGACTACTCGCAGTGCTAGCTGGTAAAGTGCTGTTGCTGGTGAGCTAACCATTAACATCTCTCTATTTTCTCTCTACTGTTTTGCTCGCTTGCCCTTGGTAATTTTTTCGCTATTGTGCTCCATTTAGTTCAATAAAAAAAATATTGAAGATGGAAAAATAAAACTCTGCGCTAACAAGCTTGTTAATGGTCATTTAACAAACTTGTTAGCTCATTAGCTTTGCTCAGTCACCCAGGTCATACAAAAGATGGATTCGTACCATCACCTCTGTCTCAAACCATTGCTCTTTTGTGGAACAGTTCTGACTCCAACAGAGGAGGTTGAATAAAAGTAAATGGTGCAATACAACTAATAAGCCACAATGTTTTCATCTATTTTGGACTCTAATTTGCATGTAAAAGTTCACCTTCATTTGGAGAGATTCATCTCTGAAAATATATACTTAAAAAAATGAATTCTCTAAAAGATTTTAGTTATATTATTCATTTAAATAATCTGCTTCACCGGGACTGTGTACATCCGCGGTTTGACCAGATTCGCCTTGACATAGCTGGCAATAAAGGCAAACATCCCCATGACAGTCAGCAGATTGTGACTCAAACACAATCCTTAATCCTGACTGGTACCCAGACGTAAGTGACATCACATTTTTCAACTGAGCTCTGTCCACTTTTAAGCAGGCTGAAGAGTTCAGGCAAAACAGAGGTTACTCAATTGAAATAAATAAAACTAGTCTAACTTTGGCAGGACATTTTGTAATCATGAAGGACCCGACTGCTTAAGTAGCTGAATAAGAAATAGGTTTTCAGGGCCTTTAATTAAGATTGGAGCCAGATGGATTATTGTACTGTCATCTACTCAGGAAGTTTCCATGTTGGTCAAAATGCAGTAGCTGTAGCAATTGTTTTCTTGGTGCTCTGGCTGCCTATTCAAGCTGAAGCAGACAGTGAAGTCAGTGTTGTCTTCATGAACCTTTCTTCATTTGATGCAGCTTATTTAAATATTCCAAGAATAAACAGGAAATCAGTCTGAAGTAGAGATTTCTCATACTGTAGCTGGCTCCTTATCTTTGAAGTGCTCTTCTTCTATTCATCATGACACTAACTCATTCATGTTTTTAAATTAAGATTTAAGGACCACCTATTCTCCCTGGCCAGACCAACAAACACTCTATTAATCATATTTTGGAGACAGGCTCTTTTGTATCACTGCGTTTGTACACATGCGAATCAAATGTGTTTGCTTTTGTATGCCTATGTGCTTTCTTGTCTCTACGAATTTGAATGACTTATGGATTCTCTCTTCAACCACATATCTGTTTTGTACATGCTGTGCATTATTTGATAACTTTATTCTGTTCCTATTATTTTTTTAGTGTTCATACACATTGATTGTTATGTTTTACTTATGGTCCTCATTTCTCTAAATTTTTTAAGAGGAATAGTTCAACATTTTTGGAAGCTTGCTTCTTTGGCTGAGAATTGAAAGAGAAAATCAATACCACTCTTATATCTATCCATTCAGTTTGAAGCACAAAACTGGAAAAAGGGAAACAGCCAAAACCCTACTACCAGCACCTTTATGTTACATCCCTTTTGTTTAACCCTACAAAACTCAAAAAGTAAGAATAACAATTTCAATATATATTCTATAGACTAAGTGACAGATGTCAGGGAGTTACCAATTTCTCATCTATCTCTTGTCAAGAGCGTGAATAAGCACATTTACCTAAATATAACCAGTGTATAAGATCTGGAGGTGAAGTTGCAGATTGCAAACAATTTGCCTCACACACTAATGATAATATCATATTTACTTTCCGCCACTACATTCCCCTAATTTCCACAAAATGCTACACAGCGGATCTCAAATGTACTAAGATAAATTGTGACTTACCTGTATAACGTAGCTTAAATACTCACCAATGCTAGTAATTCCTCTTTTTTCTGTTGGTAGCACTATAATTATTTCTACCCCTTCATTGTTATAACAAGTACAAATATTTCTAGTGTGATAAAACTAAACTGGACATGCAAACATGCTCACACTGGCAAGGCCAACCTGTGAATACTAATTAGCACAAAACACAAGTACATCTGAGGCTGATTGGGATGTTATTAGTTAAGTCATAAAGTATTGGAAAGGTTGAAATTTGGGTGGTGGAATTAGATTTATAGTCCTAAAAATAATTTTACATTTTCTTGCAATTGTTGTTATCAAAACATACCTTATTTTCATGCATCCTGGTTGCGTCAATGTTGCTCTGTGCACCAGCATTGGAATAGTAGCAGTAAGCCATGTCCAAGTCTTTTGGAAACCCATCAATTCCTTGTGTGTGTTTGTACCCTGCATGCATCAGGGCAAAACGATTGTCACCCGCTGCGCCAATCAAACTATAGACATGACCCTGAAACACAAGGAAGTCAATATTGTGAGTCATCATTACAGAAGTGGGGTTATACCTGATGAAGCAGTAATTAAGGGACAAGAGAAGCATTGACTCTACCTGGTGTTGATTGACTGTGTGTCCCAGGCTGGAGAGGTGGATAGCGGCCAACAAAAGAGACGCTTCGTGATTTCCAAAACAGGAAGATACTTGGAGAAGCGCTGTTGATTTGGATGTGATTTTATCTTCCGCCTGATCCGTAGTAAACATTTTACCTACTGCCTGCTCAAATAAAGTCCTTCTGAGGTCTTTCATGCCTAAAGATCCTACAGAAAATTAGGAAAAAGCAAAATGTGAATAATGATGTGAATTATACGTCATTCATACAATATGTGGTTGGACAGCGCAACAATCTACAATACCTGTTCTGATTTCCTCCTCTTTCGTTTGCAAGAAACGAAAAAGTGTGCTGTAATTAAGTTGTTGTTCCCAGGTCCATATCTGTGTGCTGATTTTTTCTCCAAACTGACCCCACGGTCTTATGAAGTGAGGGGTACAGACACCTGAAATAAAACATAACCTGTCAACAGTAATCCTCCCATACCTAATAGGTGTGCAATTGTTGCACTGACACCCTATATATGAGATCTATTTAAAGCCAATCCCTGCAGAGTGGTTGCAACACTGCTTTAGAGGACTTGTCAAAAAAACATTTCACCTCTATTGATTGCCGACGGCAGGTGACTCTCAGTTACTTGTTGGAGAAAAGCTCTTGTGAATGCTTTCATTTCCTGACACTCCTGATGAATCTTATCAAGTTCCTGTAATGTTGACTTGGGGTTTGTTATCTGTGGAATAGATAACATTGTAATTAAATGCATAGCAGCAAACCAACAAAGCAATTACATTTTACACATAATTGGAAATCGCTTTACCTCTTCGGTTCCAAAACGATAGTATTTGATAGGCCCAAAGTACCCACGGATGCCTGGTATGTACTTGCCTCCTCCGATCACAAAGTATCCATCAGTGTCATCATAGTGGATGCTGTCCTCAAATCTATACATACATAAATATTCAGTGCCACTCAAGCCAGCTCTCATGATTATTGTGCATGCATCAGCCACCCCTCTTCTATTGCAGCAACTGAACTAACAGGTGTAAGGGCAACAGTTGTGTTTTTCTTATTTTACAATATTTAAATGAGGAAAAACTGACATATTTTTAAAAACACATCTTACTCATATACATATCTGCTGGTTTCTTCATCCCACATTGCATCCAGCAGCACCTGAAAGTCAGACATAATAATGCATGAGCTCATGAGACACATGAAAAAAGAAAAAAAACCTACTCAGCTGTGAACGGCTCCAAATTGCAGTACACACTGCAATCGCCTGGAGTTTCCCAGCTGGAAAGGAACCATCTTTCAGGATCTTACAGCTGTTCCAAAAGCAAATCAAACACTGCAAAGCAAGGGCACCAAACGAAACTCAGAAGAGAGAGGATAACTATAAGATGAAGCCCCAAGCTTTATTTTAATTTCAATTCTTTATCCTACCTCCCAGAGGCCCAAACGGAGGTTCTATACCTTTGAGTCTTGTATGTAACAGTCTAATCTAATCCATTTCTGCAGGGGCAACTCTACTCTGGCTTCAAAAGCGGCAGCATCTCCCGTTGTCACACGTGCCTGAATTATGACATTCCCTACACAGGAGATACGACAGTCATATATTTCACCACAAGAGATCCAACACTCTTTATTAATACATAAGGCAGTCTGTTCCACCGGTCTCACAAAACACACATCATCACTCACAATCATCTCATGATACCTCGATCTAATCCCCTAAACTGGCATCAGGTGTACCCACAAGCTGATGTGACCCACCTGTGTCTGTAAGCTGCATCAGAACGGAGTCGTATAAATTGTTCCCATCGACGTGATGGATGATCCCACAGAGGTTCGTGTGACACCATTTCAGTAGGTAGATCCACACAGATAAGGTGACGCTGAAAACCAAGCAACGAGACATGATTTGACAAATCATTTCTTCGGCCACTGAAGCGCGAGGATGACTTTAAAACGCTATCTGCTAAAAATGACTGACCTCGCTGTCTGTCATTGACCGTAAATAAAAAGCTTATATGCTCTGGTGAAGAGGCTTTGCGAAGCTTGTAGAGTCATTTGTAATGACAGTGAAGTAAAACTAAAAGTGCAGTGTGTTATAACAGCTGCCGGCACTGAAAGGGAAACAATCATTGACCTGTGGTCTGTTAATCTGCTGATATCAACACAAACAGGTATCCGCTGGCATTTTATATTGTACGTTTGAGACAATATGTGGTGGTTTATTGTTTTATGTACACCTTTATAGTATTAATATCTAAAAAATCTGCTATTCTTATGTATTTAGTGTAACATTTGCAGACCCCGCTGGAGATTTATTTTCATGCTGTGTAGTTGAACCTCATACAGATTAAGCTCCGGTTAAAATGAACTTAATGAGAAGTTGTCGTGTGAAGTTTAAGTCCAACCTGGGCTGTGTCACAGCATGAAGACGGGCTCTCTCCAGGGCTC
>JBCAUF010000633.1:5490105-5500297 GCA_038406115.1 Haemulon aurolineatum
AATTAGAGTGGATTTAATGTTTGACATGATACTGAATAGCCACAGGTCAGCAGACTGGGAAAACCCGGTCCAGGGCCGGGGATGATTAAACTGTCAAAGTCAACTCAATAACTTTAAACAAAGTCTTCCGGCTATAGGCTGTCACTCATGGCTGCCGAAGAACTGAGCCGTGAACAGCTGTATGTCCTCCACGTCCTCCAATTTCCCAAGAGTCTCTCCATTTTTAATCTTAATTTTACATGATGAACACTTGAATTACATGTAAGCAGCTTTCAGTCACAAACAATGCCACCGTGCCGGTCGTATCTTGAAGTTAGCGTGACCTCTGGTACCTGGTACTTCACAATTCCTCTCTGCAAAATAGTGCTCTTGTTCCAGAGGCCAATTATTCCAAGTACTGCTTGTAATATTTGACACAGAGTGAAGATCAGTGTGACCTCACCTCTGTTTATTCAGGAGTGATCTTGGCTTGTTCTTGGCTCTACAACATCTGCTCAGCCCCTCTTTCCAAACCCACATGTAGCTGTTATTCTCAATACTGTAACTGAAACTTTACAGTTTACAGAGATTTTTGCCCAAATATCAAACAAATCCACGTCTGACTTCAAGCTAAACTAACTTTACTGTAGCATGCAGTTTACGACGCCTCACCACATTCTTTTCCGTGGCAACCTGGAGAAATATTGACAGCTCAGAGGCTATAAAACTATTGTCGGCTGCTCTTTGTTGTCTCGCCGCCACTAGCCAGAAGCATTTCAGGCCACCTGCGTGGGTTTCCTCTCCCAACTCAGACTGTCTTTAAATGATACGATCTCCCGCTCGGCTTTTGTGCTCCTCCACAGGCCCTCCTCCCGGGCTGCCGTCACAAAGACGGACTTAAATATTACGCAATGGAATTATTCTTGCAGAAATGTTTTAAGATCTTTGCAGGAGGAGAAGATAGAAAAAAAATCTCATGAAGTAAAGAGTTGGTGGGAGAGATTAGAAGGAAGTGAGAGATAAAGGATCTGAAGTGCAAAGAGTGAATCATGGCTGTATTAAAAGAGCCTTAGAAAATCCTCTCCTGCCCTTTTGCCAGGAGGAATTTATATGTTTCAAATCAAAAGTTTATAATGGGCACTTCAAGAAGATAAACTAATCAAACCTAAGGTGTAAATGCTGGGTGGTGGGGAAAATGTGAGTTGAAAAAAAAGAAAAGAAAAAAGTCGACATGGTATTTTAACAGGAAGGAAACACATGTGAATTTGCCGTCTTTGCCATGCAGGTGTTTAGACTGGGATTTGACTGGAATGTGAACTCCCGTCACCTCCCCTCTGTATACGAGCCGCCTGAACGGCCAGGATGGGTCTTTAATGTTGAAAGAGGCTTTTCATCAATCGTCCCACCATCACACACAAGTGGTGCAAAAAGAAAAAAAAAAGGACAGCACCTGTGGATGTGAGGGTTTGTCTAAAAGGTAGACTCTCAATCGATTGTATTTGTCCTTCCAGTGCTGTTTTTTTTTCTCATTCAAACACTTTTTAACACCATAATAAAATCTTTAAAGCAACCTCTACTACTATTACAAGTTCAGAGTTTTGATGGTATTATTTAAAGGAACAGTTTGACATTTTGGAGAGTTGGATTAAAAGAACAGAAGCACTCTTTGTCTTGTATTGAGGTTGTTGCTGATGTTCCTATCTAACTCTTTGCAAGACAGCAATTATAAATATTTCCTAAAATGTCAAACTATTATTTTGATTTATGATTTGATATTGATGTTATCTCTCCCTTTGCCTCATGAGATTTGACCTGAATGGTAATTACACTCAACAAGAGCCAAACACTCCCCCTCCCACTCAAACAGACATCGCTATTGATGAGGCCTCGGTCAGAAAACGTCTCCTTCCATTTGATCATTTCCGTCTTGTTCGTGGCAAATGTCTGTCTGATCTAATAATCCGTCCTCTGCTCTCTCCTCGCGCGGCTGCCGTTTCAGGCCAGACTCCCCGTTTCATGGTCTTATCTGCTTCCTGCTGCGTTTGCGCCGTCCCGTGGGCCCTCACTTGTCACACTGATTTACACTTTTAGTGCAAGTGGTGGAAGGCGCCCCCGTAGCGGGCTGGTGTGAGTGTTTGTGGGCGAGCGTGTGACCTGGATACGGAGATTTTTGGTGCTCTGCTTCTCCTCACGTCGGCGCCTTTTCCGCGAAGGAACGGCGCCACTCCTCTAACTTTTACGATTAGTTCTGCATTACTCACCTGGTAAATCAATCATTTATCGGCAAATTGGAAACTCTGGTCGGCCCACCCTTTCATTTCTTTCATAGCAAAAATTTCATGCCAGATGTGCTGCATTTGAATGCTCCAAATAGCACTGGTTGTGGCGGTAAGAGTGACCCAAGGCCTCCACACAGGCTCCACCGGACAGGTCAGTGTGCGAGGACGACTCTCTTCCGCCCGGCTCATTGTGCTTTGAAGCACACACGCGAGTTCACCCTCCTGCACTGGCTTTTGTTCCTCCCTCCTTTATATCCTCCTCCTCTGGGATATTTCCTCGCCATCCGGATTCATCTTTTATCCTTGCCAGTAATTTCTGTGCCTGCCCGCTCCCTCAGGCGCTTTGTATACTTTGTTCCTCTCCTCTGACTGCTTTCTCTGAGCTTCTGGGTCCCTCTCTCTCTCTCTCTCTCTCTCTCTCTCCCTCTCTCGCTCTCACTCCGTCTCCCGTATCCCAGTTTCTTATTTTGAGATTCAGCCAGACCCGCTCCCAGCAGCCCCACTGGGGAGAGACCATCCTGCTATAGCAGCAAAAAAGTGCTTTGCCATAAAAATGGATGACCTGCTCTCCATTATGGTCTGTTTTTTAGTTAGAAATTCTCTGAATTAAACATCCACCGGCCACCAATCAACCAAGAATTTATGCCTTGCACTCTGGGAACATTTATATGGGTTAATAATACAGTTTCTAAGCACTAATGCATAAATCACTGCAGAGTGAGTTGTGGTAAATTTGTAAAACAGGGACTGAGCCCACTTCACTGCCGTCAGAGGAGAGTAATCAAATATCCCCTGGCTCGGTCTGAGACAGGGTTCATTAAATTTCCAAGTAAATCCTTTTAGTTTTTATTGTGGCCATTGTTACTGATCTGGTGACACATCAGACTGCTCGCACGGCTCCTCCCGTTAGATATTCACGGGACGAAAACAAGGCAGGAAACTCTATCTTCCCGTCAAGCCATCCCGCATGTTCGCAAGAAGTGGATTGTCACCCCGTAGAAAGCTCCGGTTACCAATCTAAAGGTCGCTCACAGGGGAGGGAACTTCCACCGACATCCGAGCACAGACGGCACGCAGTGAAATCAGACGCTGCATTGTGGCTTCTCTGCGGTGACGGCGCAGAAAATGGTTAAAATCTTCCGACTTCGCATGTCCAGATTCAGACAAACTGCGGTATTGTGTCTCTCCAAAACTGTCTGGAGCTGTCTCACTGCGAAGCAATGGCTTGGCCCTATTTATTATCTATTTATATTATTAATTTCACAACAAGCTATGACTGTGTTTACTGTACACATGACAGCTCATCGGCGGAGGGGTGTGTATTCGAGATGCTGAATAGTTAACAGCTTTAGCGTGTGATCAGCGTGTCCATATTGTCGGGAGGAGGGAGAGACTGGAAGAAAAAAAAAACGAAACAATATTTGGGACAAACCCAGTTTTCTCTGTCCTCCATCATAGCTGCTGTTGGGCTTTTGTGATGATCTGCCCAGTCTTTTCTTGGCAGCCGCTCTACGTCAGGCAGCAAGCCATCGCAGAGCAACTTACTGTAAGACTTTATGCTTCATTTTTAGTCATACAATGTTAGATAAATCAAATTAGCCTTTTCTTTGGTTTTCCGCCCTTCCGCCCTAAAAGAGCAGCGGTAATATCAAGATTGCTGGCGTGCTTTTCAAAAAGTGCTGTTTGCTTTTTGTGTGTGCTCGCGGAGGACAAACTGATGAAAACGAAGCCGGGGCCACGCTTCAGAGCGGAGCGATAAAACGGGAGGGGACGGGAAGAAAATTGTCTGGGAAGCTTCTCGGCTTCCTTCAGTTATGTCGGTGAAGTTATGAATGCTGCGGGTGACAGTAAAAACCAGGCATTACCGGAGAATGCCAAAGTCTGCGAGCAGCCAAAAAGAACAAAGGTGACTTCAAACAGGAGTCAGTATTTGAATAATCCTTTGATGCCACTGACAGCGCAAGGTGTATAGCAATGATGCCAAAGGTCGTTGCAGCTGGCACGGCTTTCATTTTTGTTTTCATATGAAACATGAACTTGTTTAAAGTGGACACATTTGCTAAATCCATTTCAACAGTCTAGTTTCCCTCTACGTCTGCACTTTAAGAGCATCGTTATTCTCACACACGTTTTGGGCTGAATTTGTCTCGAACAAGATGAACTTTTTTAGTCACTTCGCTTGTGGTTTTGACTTGTTTTCACTCTCAGACCCTGGAGAAATAGTTCCTGGAAATAGCTTTTTATGACGAGTCATTTATGGGAAATGCGAGGGCTGTTGGCCTCTGCTGCGTCTCAGAGCTAATGGAGGGTCAGCCCGCCGCGGATTGTTCACATCGGTTTATCTCAACGGAGTATTCCCTCTGAAATGGTAGCTGGATGGGGGGAAAGTACCTGAAGGTGCTGCTGCGTTGTTGCCAGCTGATAAGCCCCATCTGTTGGCCGTCAGCCCACGGAGCCCCCGGCGCTGTGGAGGGTGTCTTTCATTAGAGGCGCGGACTTTCATTTAGACTCTCTCCTCCTGCAGGAATACTCCCAGGAATACAGCTAAACTGTAACCAGACGTCAGGATTTGTTTGTGTGTTTCCGTAACTTTTTCCTCGTGTGGGAATCTTGAGATATTTTGAGAAACGCGCTCTCTTTCCAACTCTCAAACATGCCCAAATAATTCCATACAGTGTGAGGCGTGTGTTTTACAAGACCGCTTTTATACATCGTATAATAAAACTAAATAATCCTGCCGACCAGCTGAAAACACTACTGAGGTTAAACTGAGCACAGCAAGTAATGTTTGAGCCTGATTGTTTTGTTTACTTCACAGAACATTTGATTAAGAAGTCAAACGGCCAATTCTTCCTCATTCGTCATGTTGTGCATCAGTCCATCTGTGGGAAGCTGCTGAATAATAGAGACAAGTACATTTGGTCTCAGTCTAAAAACTCAAGAGGTGGTTTATTTTAGTCCGTTTGGTACCTCGGCTCAGGTGCGAGCTTTAAAACCTCGTCTAAGCTTTGTCGTAGGCAAATCATCCACATCTATCTGTGTTTAAGAGGTTTGTCCTGTTATTCACAGATAGATTTGCATTTAAAACTTTGCCACACCTCAGGTCAAATATGTCTCAGAATACCTCAAAATGACTCATCCTGCCGCATCTCGAACACCTGAGATGGATTTGAGGTGGAATCATGCATGGGATCGGCTAGATCAAAAGCCCAGCCCACTCCCCAGAGTCTCCACCAGCCAGTAAACGGGAACAAAGTGGAGGTGAGTTAGACGATCCCCCTAGAAAGGAGAAACTCACAGAGAGAGAGAGAGAAGCATGTCTGACTGAGATCCAGACATAAAAGCACTTGTGCAAATGAAATGGAAAGCAGGGCTTGAATGGCTGCCACGCTGAAACAGACCGACCGGCGTTGGTGGCGAAGGCCTACCCTCGCAGATCTCTTTGTGCAGGCGAGCTGCATGCCAGCTGGCCGGCTGCTGGGAAGTTTTGTGTGACTCATTACCTCTCCATTGAGGGACACAAAGCCAGGCCGCACTCGCCCGTCAGAGCTCGGAGTCTCCCGGCCTCCCCGTTTTCACCTTAACGGGAGGTCAAGGTCACGGCTCCCATGCTGCGACGACGCCCCGGCAGCCAATCAGCGACGACGGTCTTGGGCCACGGGAGGCGTTTGAATGACGCTGCCAGTGGGAAGCCTCTCCATTCACTTAATCTCTGGACAGTTACCTCGGCAGCAGTTTGACTAAAGGAAGAAATGTAGCGGTTGAACCCATTTGGCAGGACACGCTGACGGCCATTGATTTGAATTCTTTCACTACATGCGTCCCCGTCTTATTCCTCCGTTTTATTGCCCGTCTGTTTGTTCACTCTCAAACCCGTCGCCACGGTGGCACCAGCTTGTGACACCGACGTCTCATTTATCACCTTGATGATGCTTATTCATTCCTGTCATAAAGGCGTTGTTTTTTTTTTTTTTCCTTCTTGTTAGTTTGAACAGCGTGGACCCCGAGGCCGTGTGGGGGGTGTCGGCTGTAGTGAACAGTGTGTTGTTGTTAGAGGAGCGTACAGAGGTGGATCAAAGACGACTGCGTTCTGACCGATGGGAATAACACGTCGTAATCAAAAGCACATGCGTCGTGTTTTAGGAGATCCAGGTTGTAGACGGAGAGCTGTGATGCAGGTGTGGATGAAAAATAGCCGCGGTGTTATTCCGGACTTAAAAACATAATAAACCGCATACCGAGGCTTATGGATTGTGATGAGTTATCAAAAGCGGCCCTTTGCTTTTCTTCGCTCTCACTTTCACCGTAAAGCGTATGTATTTTTTTTTGCCTCCGATGTAAATCCGGCTCATATCAGGTTAACCCTCTATCTAAATGTGGGAACCTGTGAGACGTTGCCAGGACCATCTGTGACTCTGCAGATGGCCCTGCTTGTTAAAGTGGGCCACGGTAGGACCCTATCGTCTACCCAGGACGGGACAATGGAGATTACGGGTGTCTGATCTCTTGGTTTAAGCACAGTCTGAGAGACTGCAGGACACGGGGAGGGGCACGGCGCCCTGATCTTTGCATCGCATCACTGTTGATTCAAATCCACATCGAGGAATTACAAGACTAGGCTTTGACCAGGTCATTCACCCGGTCGCTTCGGCTGAGATGTATTTACAGAACACAAGTTATCTCATGTTTTACGAGGCCGGGGTTGGAGAGCCGAGTCTCTGTGAGCCATTTGTCCTTCAATGACACTTGTGCTGCCTTTTGTTGTGTCTCTTTACGGTGTCTTTTTTGTCAGAGGTCGAGCTTTAAGGAGAGGCCATTCAAGAGAGTGGTAATCATTTACAGAGTTCGAGAAGCATTGGTCCTTTTTGCTTCTTTAATTTTTTCCCGTTGTGTGAAACGCTCTCGTCCACATAAAGCACACATTCCCACACCCTATTTGGCGTTCTTTGTGTCTTGATCGTTGTTGATGTTGGTGCTCTGCCAAAGAATGATGTGTGTGTGTGTGTGTGTGTGTGTGTGTGTGTGTGTGCGCGCTCCACCTGTAGGGCTGCCAGAGCGAAACGTAGTACTCCGGGCAGATGGGGGAGTTTGCAGAAGATACAGTACTCAATAGGCAAGAGGAAGGAAGGAATTAACTTTTCTTTAAGCTTAATTTATGTGGGTGAGCTGAGTGAGGAAACGCACGCTTTTTAGCAACACATTCAAGCCAAGAAAATAAAACTTCTGGGCGATGAACAGGTGCATCATGGCTGTAGATATCGAGGGTGTCTGTCTTTGTAAATAGTTCAGGGATTTAAAACAAATATAATTATAGTTATGACATATGTGCGTGTGTACGTGGGGGTTTACGTTTCACCCTCACCTCCTGGGGAGTCTGCAAGTTAAAGAAGCACTGATCCTGATCTTATTAAGGAAGTGTCGCCGCCGAGTGAGAGTTTAAAGTTAACAGACTGAGTCAGACTCTCTTGGCTGCCTCGTGCCGTGTGCACAGCTGATGTGCTGCGCTTCGTCTTTGGTTATTTATCAAAGTGAGAAGAAGAAGAAAAATTGAAGTCTGTGGGATGAATCTCCCCATTAATGTGATCGCCGCATACTGATAATGTTATGTAAGTGTGTGTTTTGGCGTGCAGGTCGAACACCGAGTTATTGCACAACAATCACTCGACTGGTTCGTCTTCCCACAGCTTTTGTTTTCATGACCTCTGCCACGTGAATACTTAAGAAATGTGAGATGTTGGGAATGATCCAAGGCTGAGGTATCCAAGAGTGATTTACCTCTCTGGTCAAGCCCTCCTCATCCGTGAAGCACCTTTTAATTTATGACCTCATGCGAGGGAGTGAAGCCGTCTCAGAGAATGCCTCGGGGCGATGACGGAGGCCGCGTCTTGAATGGTTGATTCACTCCATTGTCATCCCTGATCTATGCTTGCGTCTGTACTACACGGTATTCATAATAACACAGCCAATGAACATAAGCTTTAACTGTAAAATATGATCGGGGGAAATTTCTTCAAGATGTTGCGAGGTCGCCTCAACGCTCGACTGAAGCTTTTAATGTCTTTTGATCATATCGTATTGCGCCGCGTGCGAAGCCAAATCAGATTTCATGCCAAACTGTTGTGACAATGAAAGGCCACATAATTCAGACTGTAAGAGCCATTAACAGTCAGGGTTTAGTCGGTCATTCACTCCTCCAACCAGACTCTGCACATCTCAGTGCTCCTATTATGTTATAGACTTGAGGCATCAGACTCCTCTCAACAGACGACAATGCATTTCTAATAGCAACACACAGGGATACATGCCTGTTGGATGATGTCATGTGCCGCCAGTCATGCCATAAGTGAGAACTGTGCCGGGCTTCTTCTTCTTCTTCTTCTTCTTTGAAAGGCACTGGGCAGCTGCTTCCTCGTCCTCCATCTGTGAAACGTATATGCTCAACGCGGGCCTTTGTTGCTCGGCGGCGATGGCACTGACCCAGGGTCAGGGGTTTGAATCCCACCGCGGCTCCGACCCATTGTGAAAACATGCACGCTCATTGTGTTTTAATGCAATTTAATTTGGACCAGGTGTCATCCCGGCAGCTTTATGAAAAGAGGCGGCGATGTCAAAAGGGATTCGAGGGGAAACGGAGGGATGAGGTGCAAGTGTGAATGTGCAAACGGATGAAAAGTGGCATCAACAAAGCAATCTGTCTATTGTGAATGTGGGCAGAGGGAGTGTTATGCACGCAATCTGTGTTTTCATTCTGCCTATCATTTCCTTTCACGAGAGTATGCTGGTTGTGTTTTTCCCCGAGGGACTTTGCAACTGAGTATTATCAGTAATCACACCACAGCTCATAAACATCAGCCTGTAAAGGAGATTGTTTGTTCAGTAAAAATTAATTTTGACTGCAGAAACTTTTTGTCTGAGCACAACAAAGCCGGGTGAGCATGTCTGATTTGGTCTCTTGATGTTGATCCTCTTGGTTGCAGATGAAACAACATTTAGGTCATGAGTAATGGCTTCAGAATGAAAATACAGTTAAGCAATTTGTTGATCCCGGGTTATGAGGTTCACAAAAAACCCCCACCAGGACTCATTAATGATTTGTCAAGACGTTACTCAGCCAAATGTAGTGGCTGCCTGCGTGGAGACAGCCGTTGAGCTTTACTCGTCAGCTTGTCTCGGCAAATGTTTGCTGCGTGCTTTCGTGTGCAGTATTTCAACTTCCTCCACCAGTTTTACACATACGTTTGAAAGGACAGGTCGACGTGAGCTGACCGAAGGTGCCTAGGCTCGGTATTGACTGTTACCATGGCAGCAATAAACTCAGTAAAACTTGGATGCCCGTGTTATGTGGATCCATTGATTATACCGCGGTCACATGTAGTCACAGAAGTCAAAATTTATGGGGCCGCTGGAGATAAAAATGCTCTCTGGCTGTATGTGTGATGCTAATGGGTTTACAGCAGGTTTTACAGCCTCATTTGCTGCATCACAATGTGGAGAAATCCACCCTTTTTTTAAAGATCTTATAAAAATCGGTCTGTTTGGCAGCTGCAGAATGATTCATGCAAAGTTAACTTTGTTTCCAAAGTTTTTCCGTTTATTGACTCACATTTGCTGACGTCCGTCGATGGCCGAGTGAGTGGAGCAAACCGAACACGACTTACAGTTGACGTTGCATTAGCTGTGGTGTTTTTAGGGAATTAAATTTGAAAGTGGTGACAGTGTGGATTGTTGCCCGTGGCGGGTGTTGTAATCGCGCTGCGTATGTTGACATGGATGGATGTCTGTGGGAGGGGCGCTGATCGCCGACACAAAGAGGCTTTTCAGCGGATCGCCAGAAGAGACGTTCGTGATAAGATGTCACACAGGAGGTCAAGGCTCAGCCAAGGGAATTTCACATGTAACTTCGGAAAATGTGAGGATGTGCTGATGTCTGTACA
>JBCAUF010000633.1:5581731-5593300 GCA_038406115.1 Haemulon aurolineatum
TGGAGTCACAACTAAAACGAATGAGCAAAGATGAACATATTTCAGTTCTGTCTTGACATGACTGACCTCCCCTGACTGTCTTACCCAGTGGCGGCTGCAGCATGTCTCCATTCTTTTCACAGGTGCCGATTGGCTGGATATCGGAGGAGTCCACCAGCCTCCAGAAGTCGTTGCTGTTGTCGCTTCCATCCAGACGGAGACGCAGACGAACCCCAGTTAAACCCATCACTGTGGCGATGCAAACGGAGGTGGAGTTGCGTGGGTCGTGGGCTTCAAGCTTCATTCCCACCTTGAAGTCGTTGGAGGGTGGGACTCTAGCCTGCAGATATTGGGAAAATGTGCAAATACTGTAAGCGCTGCTCATAAACATTGCTAACAAAATGTCATTTATCCAGGCAGGTTTAAATATCAACTGTTAACTAGGGCTGGGCGATTAATTGAAATTCGATTACAATTTTGGCTTCCCACGATTATGAAAACCAGATAATTGACATAAAACAATCATCGTGCCATATGCCTTGCTCGCATGTTGCTCTCATTCTGCCCAGTATAGCTTGACGTTGCTGTGTAAATGCAGCAGCGCAGCGCATGCTACATTTTATGGCGGTGCGCTGCGCCCCGTCCACCCGGACGCAAACAGTAATTTCACTTTCAGCTCATTTTGATAGCTAATAAGCTAATAAAACAATAAACGGACAGAAGTCGAGATAACGTGTCCGCTCTCTCTTTTTAGTCAGCACGACAAAAGCAACACCTTACAGCAGAGCTCCGCCAACCCCAGCCCCACGGCAACACTGGAGGGACACCATACTTCACATAGAGGAATACATGGACGACAAACTTCTGCTCCAGAAACATAATGTAAATGTAAATTTAAAACATTGTGATTTCTGCAATTATCAGAAATACAGTGAAAATGAGAAGAAATGTGAATATTTACTTTGCATGTCGATTTCCAGTGTGCACCCCTAAATTTTCTGCTTGCGGCCCTTAAATTTGTCAAACTGTAGGCTATTTAAACATCAGTCATTGTGTTAAAAGGGAAAACCTGTTTAAAGTTTAAAAAAAAGCAAATTCTCAAATCAATAAATAATCGTTTTGAGTAATCATGATTTCAATATGAATCGAAATAATCGTGATTATCATTTTTGCCATAATCGAGCAGCCCTACTGTTAACTATGTGTCACAGTATTTGTTAAAATGTTACACTAATTTTGCAAGAAAGACAAATGTTCTGGCTGGAAGGATATTTTAAAGAGCTGCTCTCTTGATGCATTCAAAGTCATAAATCCAACACTTCTGAGTGATGGGACGAATCCAGTGTGTGCTACTGGCAGCATTTTGTAGAGCCCTGGCTACCCCAGTAACATCAGTGTCTACAGGACAGACTTAAAAGCACAAATTTAAATGCAGACTTTCAAAAGAAAACACCCGAAGATAATCAGATACACACTGTTATTCAAGACCAATGTTCTGTAAATTCTTAACCAGTTACTTAAAATTCACATTTACCTGCAACTGGCCCTTTGTACACATTCAACACTTCAAACATCCAGAAGGACGTACCTGACGAAAACAGCCGGGTGGAGCTGGTGTAGATGATGTTTCTTTTAGATATTCTTCCCAGCTGAAAGCATCTAAAGAAAAATCATAAAAGTAAATAGTTTGACTGTGAAAAAAAATGCTGTTACCTGCAAGCTATTAATTAGCTTTTTTTAATAAAGAAAAATGGAGAGAGACAATAGAATATGGACAGAAAATCTCTATCATGTTTGAACTTTCTAATCTAATCAGTTATTGAGCCAATACTGGTTGCATGTAGAGTACACATTCAAAGAGTGAATTTGGCTTTTAATAACAATGGCAGGTAATTATTAAAAGCTAATGTAACAAAATAAAATGGCTATAAGGCTCTTCTGATAATGTAAACACCCAACACAGCTCCTCCTGTGTTCAACCTGTGTTCAAGTAATGGAAGGGAACAACATTCACACATCAAAGCAGATACTGTCACAAAAGATCAAATAAAAGGTTCACCTTTAGTTGTTGCAGGGGTTGTACCTGTTAATGGGACTGTCCTTCCGGGCTTCTCCTTTTTGCCATCTTTCTGATCTGAAAATGACAACATTACAAAAAGAAAATTATTTCATAAATGCATGAAAATCTGAAAAAAGGAGGTAAAACACAGCTTTAATGGATTTATCTGTGCAATACCTATTTTCCAAACATTAAATACTGTCAGACCACTTTTTTTGAAAATATTTTTCACAAAGTTACAATTACTTGATAATAACTTCTCTCGTTTGCATTCTTACACAAGCCAAAAATAAGAGCCTTAAAACTGATAATACATTTCTGTGGGAGTTTATGTCAAACACTGAATAAAATACTGGAGCATACTATGCAACCAATTTGTGAAAACTATACTGAAGGGCCATCTCAGCAGATGACACACGCACAAAAAGAAATCTAATTTTGAACTCTCGAGTACCTTCAATAGGTGCTTGAAAACACTCACAATGACACAGATGACGCTGTACATTATCACAATATAAAGCCCCAACAGTCCCATGTGTTTTCACTTATTGTGCCTGGTTAGAGCTCTCCCACAGACTGTATGTGCAAACCTTCATCACTAATGCACATACAGTATTTTGAGGACATCATGTTCGGTTCATAACTTCAACCTGAGCCATAGACTGTAATCAGACAGAACAAATGAAAACATCTGTGGGTAAATCTCCATTACTTACATTATTCTTTAAAAAACCCTCACAAAACTTACATGTACTTCAAAATTCAGCTGTCAAAGTAAATCTACTCTTTTAATTCAGGGTAATTATGCCAAAAAACACCTTCAAGGTCATGAATGAACATGTTTATCAAACACATTGAAACTATGTCTCCTTGCCTTTTATCGGAGTTTTCCCCATGGTGGCTGATGACCAATGGTGACACGTCTACAATGACGACCAATGGTGACCAAGTATGCTGCTGCGCCTCTGTAGCTTTGTCCTAAAAGTACCAAAGGAGAAAATATTTGATATTAAATGCAGAGCAAATAAATACACACAAACTAGATCTGAAGAGATTCATTAGTTCATTCATATAAGGCACACTTAAAATTACAATGTCACTCACTAGCCTCAAAAAATAAAACCCAAGGGTTTTAATGTTAAATGCATGTGACATAAATTATTTAGAAATCAGCAGTGTTTTACATAAATATAACTGCTTGTAGCAAATCACACAGACACATGTTGGGAATCAACTCTCATTGATTCTCTTAATCATTATCACTAAGTAAAGGGAATGTAAGAAAACTGTGAAAATGCCAATCAAAATTTTCACCTGCTCAAGATGATTTCTTAAAATTGCTTGTGACAAATAGTTAGCTGTAACCCAATAGTTTTACATACAACAACGTAATACACAGCAGATCCTCATACTGAAGCGGGAAACTTCTCCTTCTTCAAGGACTATAGTGATTTTCAATCAATCTATAACTATTGCTGTAAAGCAACCTGCCGTGAGGTGGCGCATGCAACTGGGGGTAAGTTATAAAGGTTATTGTGTTAGTAATAGAGATATGAAAATATCATGCAAATAATCCAGAAGTTCTTAGATCATTTCCGGTGAACAATTAAATGAATCAATGCTCTCTTTGTCATAGTGGGTGGAGGTAGTGCACCTACGCTACCGCCCCACACAAAACCTGCCACCAATTAAGTGTTCTTTTTGTATGCTTTTATGCGCAGTTATAGTGACAGACCCTCTCTCTCTCTCCACGTCCCTACACTTGTGTTTTGCCAAAAAAAGAGACAAAACGTAATTTAACTCAAGTAAAAACTTATTATGATAGAAAATTCTAAAATTATGTTCAAGGAATATAGTGATATTGACTCAACCTATAATATGATTTAGACATATAGATAGATAGATAGATAGATAGATAGATAGAAACTTTATTGATCCCTTGGGGAAGTACCCTTCCCTGGGAAATTCCAGTTCCAGTTGCAATACCAAAGTTGTAGAAAAACACACATCTTACATAGAAAAACACAGAAAACACAGAAAAACACACATCATATACAGTATATATACGAGGAATAAAGTGCAAAAAGGTGTGCAAACTGTTGATGTGAACAAGAGGTAGCAGCATTGGAAAGCAAAAAGAGAGAAGTAATGGTGAAACAACCTGCAGTGGGGGGAGCCTCATGAAACCTGAGGGTACGTTACATAGTTACTGCTGTTAACAAAGAGAAAGATGTTTTTTGTTCCGTTTTGTTTTTCATATAATACGAATAAATCAGGACCTCTTTCTTGTACAGTATTGTGGAATTTATTCCAGTAATGGACACTCCCACAAAGACAGGAAGCCTGTGTAACATGGTGGGTTTTTCTCATGAGGCCCTGATGGTGTACTGGGACAGCCCATGTGACACACACAGTTTTAACTTTACTGTACATTCCCCCACCACAGCATTTCCAAATTACAGTGTCAACAAAAGGGCCAAAACATTGACACTGACGGTGAAAATTAGCCATTTTGTATGACGTTACCGCTCTATTACATATATAGATTAGGTTATTAACTACCTAGTGTACCTAGTATTTCAAAATATTGTATCTTAGCTCTCAAATAAGATGTATATCATGTATAAACGCTATAACGCTTCCAGGTAATAGTCTGGACCCAATGTTGACAACTGAGGGGCTGCTTGATGTGCTAGCTGGCTAATAACTAGGTTGGCTAACCTTAGCGTTCACGTTAACCCTCTGAGTGCAGTTTTCTTCCACATTATCGAGGAGAATCACGGTCTTTTTAGCTTCGTCTGACCTTCTCCCAAAAGTCTGTGTTATTTCGTGAGAAGAAAAAAACTTACAAGTGTCGTCTTTTTTCGAGAGAAGATCCACACACTTTTCTCTTAGTCGTCAGCTGCCATTTTTTCACGAATGTAGTGTATGCTTACACGCATGTAATTTATGCCGAAGATCGTGTATTGTAGTGAGCGCCGACACGCGAAAAAAACAGTTAACGTTCGTGATGTTCACGATTGCAGCCAATCAGGTGAAAGGTTTACTCGTTTTGACCAATCAGCCTCCGGACTTCTTTTTCTGTAGTTTTAGATCCCAGAAAGTAATACTAGTGATCCATCTTCACTTTTTTGTCTTCTTTACAAGTTCTTTCTCACGCATCCCCTGCTGTGGTTCAAAACTGATCAAAAATGCTCAGTCAATGTCAGAAAAACATTATCAATGCACAAACAAAAACAGTAAATGAGTAAATAAATTAGTTTTAACAGAATAATAGACAGAAACGCTTCTGTTACTAATTCACTCATTTTTTTCTTTCTAAACAAAGTACTAGGTATCATATTTAAACATTTGAATGCTAGAAAAAATATACAAATATTTAATTGTTACCTAAAAGAAACATATAGCCTATGAATAATATAAAAAATTTGAAAAGATTTTGATATTTGGAACATTCAGGGTAAGATAATTGAAAAAAACTAGGCAAGTTAAAAACATAGAAAGCCCAATTTCATTTGAAATAATTTAATTTCCCATGAATGCTTGTGACATCTCTATATAGCGATGTGATACATCACCACATAATGAGCAGAACATGACTCACTGTCCCACGTCATTTTCAAATGCCTGTGTTTTCCCCCGCCCACAGTTTTCCTATAAAGCCTTGAAACAATATTTCAAACAATATCGAGCAGAAATTGTCAATATTCAAACAGGATACGTGAAAACTTTGGAAATACCCTTTAAAAAATAAAATAAACAGCCAATAAAAGCTGGCACTAATATCTGTGTTTTATTGTAAAATGATTTGAATTTCATGCCTCTCTTTTGTGGATTCAGTCACCAAAATTGTTTCTAAGGCAGTGGTGTAATGTAAAGTAGCTTAAATTTAAAGTATATACCTATAAAATACTGATTTAAAGCACTTGTACATATTGTACATGTACCATGCTAAGCTTGTTTAGATCTAAATATTGTAGTTTTCAACAGCATTACATTTATCTGGCAGATAAAGTCATTTACTCACTTGAATTAAGATTTTGATTATCTCATAAAATATTAGTGTTTCTCATAGATTAAACCACCTAATAATATATAAGCGAAACAAATATAGCTACATTTGAACCAACTACAAAAGTACAAGTAGCCTACACATACTGTTACAAGAATGCATCAATAATGATAATTAAATAATACTTTTTTAGGATGTTTAATTACAATTTGCCAATGCTTTTACTTCAGTATTTTGAATGTAGTACTTTTATCTGTAATTGAGTATTTTTTACATTGCTGTAGCCCTATTGGTATTATGACATCTCCACTTACTGGTCTAAGAGCATCTGCAGCCAGCTTATGTAAAAATATAGAATAAGAGGCTATATTCTGAATAAACCGTTAAGTTGATGAGGTTCTGGATACAGTACCACCATGAAAGCTGATGGAAAACATAGATTTCTGTTTCTATATTGTTGAAATAACAGTTTATACAAATCATACTGTCATTCATTAACACAGAGGTCAACAGTTGTAATATGACAACTAGCCTAAAATAAATTCATGCGAATGATCTGTGTAATTATAGCCTAGATTGGGAAGACACTAATTTTTTGATGTATGCCTATTACTGTAGGTCACTCTCAGTCTCAGCCAATTATATGCCTTCCTCACCATTATAATTAGTCAGCATAATCATCCTCATACTTAATGTATTGTCTCCCATATCAGTGGCGACACTTAAATTTGATGCAAAGACCATCTAACTTCTCTTACCGAGACAGCAACTCATATAAAAAACAGCATCGCAAGCATGAGCACAGCTTTATAGAGAATGAGACTATTGACATCCAGCAAATCAATAAAAAAAAAAATCCAAAACAAAACTACTTGTACTTGATGTAGTATCCAATTGTATAATCCACAGGCAAACATAATTTCATCCTCTTACTACATATTTATCAAGTGTTCACATGAGATAACAAATACATGAAATTAACTCTGAAACATCACAGTTAGTTTTCAGTGTAATTTCCTTTTCATTGCTCTGCCACATGTGAGTTCTACAATATATGATTTAGGGTTACTCACCTGGCAGACAAGCTATGACATGTTGCCTTAATGCATAAAACCAGAGACTGCTTTGACCTTTCCAGCTGCACTGTTCTTCTTTAACAGAGGCTACTATTGTCCTGCAGGCAGGGTGAAGTGTGATGGAAGTATTGTTTGTGTCAGCTGCTTCTCATGTGGAAATGGATCAAAGTCCTCACAGAGAGAATATATTTTGATGATAGACTAATGGGTATTTCAGCTTGAACACTCCATCTCTTTAATTATCACTCTATGCTGATGTACTTTTTAGGTAATCTTCATTGACATTGACTTACCATGCCATATCACAGCATAGAGTACACATGACAGACTATACAGATCAACAAACTGAAAAATGTTTCAGTTTGAGTTCAGTACTTTTAAAAAATAGAGCCGTTTGGATGAAGATGTCCAGACTCCATACAAAATCCAACTGCTCCTACTTTCATTGGCACCTCCTTGGAAACTACAATGCATACCAGTGAGACTTTTTGCCTGTTAGATTTCATGTTGACTGATTATCATATATCCAAAGAAATTTTGAATCATCCCATCTTATTCAAAGTACACCTGCTTTAACTCATCCCGTAAAACATGAAGATGAAGATAACCTTGAGGGCTTCTGTAAACTGTATGTTGATTTGTTCAGTTTTAGATTCATCCTGTGGGTGGCAGCATGGCTCCACATTTTTCAGCACAAACATGGAGCAAGCTTTAAAGACTCTACAAAGTGTTTTGAATGTCAGTTGTTCACATTTGCCTTGAATGAGGTTGAGGTCATGGATGAGAATAAACACATGGGAACAGTTTTCTCTTTTGTTTTCTCTCCTTTTAATCAATTTGAGAGAGTAAATGCTATGGCTTTTCAATTTCAATCCATGATGTGGGAAAGATATGTAGATAGATATATCATTATTCACCAAATGTATATATAGCCTACTGTATACATAATCACAGGGGTTGGCAGCCCACTTGTCACTTAATTTGGTAGATAGCCTAATGTGTAGCCTACTGAACATGAACTTGTCCTATCAGTTCATAACTGTTTGTATGAGCCGTGTTATCACATGGAAAATAAATTCAAATTTATTAACTGAAGAAAATGAATGTCAGCATAACTGTCTGTTGGTTTATCATGTGTAAAGACTGCTGTCAGGGGACACTTAGCCTAAATATAAATGTTCTCTTTTTTGTACGTTTTCCTCAAATAAAGGACAAGATTTCTGTGTTTCATCTAAAGAAATGCAAAAAATGTTACAGAAAAGAGCAAAATATAGACTCAACTTATAAACTTCTCATAGCAACCTTAGCACAATGGTACATGCTGCACTTAAGCAAGGCAATATAAGATGTTTGCAAATGTTGTCGTTTTATGTCTCCCCTATTTTAAAGTTTCTACTGCTACATGTACTTCTGCATGGCCTTTGGATAAATTATGTTATCATACTGGAAGCAGGGTGTGATCTTGTGAATTATGTAATTGAGAAATTAGAACAATAATATCCCACCTCATACGAAACACCCCCTTAGACCGCAACACAGTTTTTCTCCCCCTCCTTTTTGCCGTTCTGCTCCCTGATTGGTCCAAACGAAGGGGGCGTTCGAATAAACAAGAGCTCTGAGCGTTCTCATTGGCCGCAGGGCACGTCACTCAAACTGTTGCCTGGTGATTGTGCTTGCAGCTTGTCAACCGCACGATCCAGTTACTGTAGCTGCCTGCTGCAATGAAAATATCTCCGTTGGTGGGTGGATATATCGGCCCAGTTCCATCATTTTTACCCCCTCAAACAGTGACTGAGTGAGTAGTTAATTTTATCGTTTTAAAGATACGAATTGTCAGCTTTGAATGTGACGTGAATATCTTCTTCAACCTGACGAGAAAAGGCAACGTTACCAAGCTTGAGGTTTGTTTTTTTTGTATGTTTTGTGAATCATGCAGAACACCAAGGCAACGTAACTGGCGTAATTATAACGTAACTATCAAGAGTCCAGAAAACTGTTTAACGTGAGATTATTTATTTTGCACTAAGTTGGCGTGGTGAGTGCAGCCATATGTTTGACTTGTTGGATTTATTGCTGCTCTGCATTGAAAATGTGTGGCAGCTACATTCATTCTGTGGGCAGTCGTATCTAACACACACACGCACACACACACATACATGGACACACACGCACTTACATTACAGCCAAGCCACAGTCCCTGTTAAAAACAAATCATTTGACAGCCACATTTCGCCCTCGTACGTGTGTGTTAGCTGCTGTGAAGGATGTGAGAGATTTGTAACAAGAAGCAACAGGACAAGTGTGTGCAGGGGCGGATCTACCGGGGTGGCATAGGGTGGCAAATGCCACCCTAAAAGACAGGCTTGCCACCCCTGTTGCCACCCCAGTTGGCAGCGACAAATTAAATGGTCAATTTGACATTTACAAGTGTGAATCTCCAATGTCCAACTGCATTGAATGCAGCACGAGGTCGCACCAGAGCGGTGGTGGCGACCGCGACGCAGCGGGTGTGGTGTTGTGGTGGTGTGCCGTTGAGACGAGTGACTTTTTTTGATTGACAAAAGCGAAGGAGCCAGCCAGGAGTCGCAAAGAAGAAGGAGACACGAGAGGAATGAGGTAAAAACTGATTAACTATCAATAAATGAATTTGTAATGAAAGCACAGTGCAAGCGCTGCGGCAATGCTGATTTTGAGATCTTGTTGAAGTATGTAATTTCGTTAACTTTAAGCTAGGCTACATGTACATCAGCAGCTAGCTCCTGTGTAGGCTATGAAAGCTAATATTGATTCCACATCTGGCAGGGTAACCATAAGTAAAATAACTTCAAATCTTGCAGAAATGAAGAGGAAATACAGCATAATTAGTTTATTTAACCAAAGACAAAGAGAAAGGCTGGAGAAATAGAAAACGAGGTAGACGGACACGATAAGAGGGATGATGAGAGAGACCAGGTGGACGGAGAGAGAAGAGGTGGAAGGACAGAGGGAAGACGAAGACAAAGTGGAAGAAGGGAGAGAAAGCCACAACAAATGTCACAGTAGTAGAGCAGCAGGCCAAGATGACCAGGGACATGAGGAGGTGGCAGGAGAAGAAGATGTGGAGCAGGGAGAACATCTCAGAGATGAGGCAGAAGAGAGACAAGACAGCGTGCAGGACCCAGAGAGTGAGAGGGAGAGGAGAGAGCCTGAGTCATCAACCATCTTCATTCAAGCTGGTCCAGATGGTAAGGAAAGTAGACAGAGACATTGCTTGGACTTCTTCAAATAAATATAAAAATGTGTTTGCTTAAATATGAATAATTAGGGAAACTTAATTTTAAAAAGTGTGATGACATGGGAACAGCGCTTTATTAGTTTGTGAACAATGTATTTTAGATCCAATGCTGAGGTTAACTTCCAGAATTAAACAAATGTTAGTGTGTTGACACAGTCTGGTGGTTATGACTAACCAATGACAGTTCCAATTTGATTATGATTTTATTAGTAGTTACATTGTGTCATTATTTCAGATAAATGCAATTTTAATCTTTCCTCCCTTCATCTTCTAGATATATCTAAATCCAGACATGAGCTACCAGTGCAGCCAACACGTGAGAATTTCCCCAGGACCTTCCAGGGAGGAGCCAGAAGAACCTTCCGCAGTGACTGGTACAAATGCCATCCCTGGCTAGAATATTCGCAATCAAAGGATGCAACATACTGTTTTGCTTGCAGGCATTTTTTCCTGCCCGATGCCCCAAGGACTGTATTTACCTCATTTGAGGGTTATCGTAACTGGAAAAAAGCTACAATGAAAGAAAAGACAAAGAAAGAAAAGACTTATTTGCGGTCTACTATGACAGAGAAGAGACTGTTGAGTTTGGCTGTACTCTGCATTGAGTCAAAACGCACAAAAGCATTAGATCTAGATAAATTTGTGAAGCGATTTGCTGAGCAGCATGGAAATCGCAGAATTCAGCTGTTATAGGCGACAACTTCACGTTGTGCTCACTGGTGTGCCTTAAAAAGCTGTTGATGACCTACACGTCAAATTTCTGTATATTTGTTTGGGAAACTGAGAAAATATGATAGTAGTCTTCAGTACCTCTCATATGAGAAAGAAAGGTTTAAAATGTGACAATGGTCTAAATCCATGAAGCCGCGATGGGTTGTTGTTTTTGTTTTTCCATGCCTCTTTGTATTGCTCTTACTGGTGTGAGAATCCTAATAAAAGAAAGATTGTATATGGGACAAAGTATGTCTGTCATGTTTGTAAATGGCAGCCATGCCTTTTTGTAGTGTTCAAATTCAGTATATGTCTGCCACCCCTCAAAAATTCCTGCCCCCCTCTTGCCACCCCATGAATATTTTTCTAGATCCGCCCCTGAGTGTGTGAAAGATATTTACATTCACAGCAATTATTTTCACATGTTTTCATCACAGTGCAACATTTTACCACCGATG
>JBCAUF010000633.1:5601913-5613174 GCA_038406115.1 Haemulon aurolineatum
ATACCCAATTTGCACATCACAAATGGGATAATAGATTTGACATGTGTCACCATAGGCTATTATCTCTGAAATTAAATTCAGTATGTCACCGTGTGTAATGGCTGCATGTGGCATTGTTGGAGGACTTCGATGAGAATGGGACCGTGCTTCCTGGCCATTATGATAAAATAATGTCATTTGTGAGGAATATGCTCTGAAAATGTGTCTCTTTTCAACTCTTTGTGGGAGATTGTTGCTCCTGATTAAGCTTGTTTTCATATTTATGGATGATTTATATGGACTAAAGTTGATATGATGCTTGATGTTGTAGCTCCACACTGAAGTCCAGCTCATGTTATCACCTGGTAAAGAGTCAGAGTCCTTGTGTTTTTCCATTTTACAAGTGTTTTTCACCTCCCCTGCCTCATTCAGTCTTGTGCTGTCTTGCCAAATTTTGCCAAAGCTTTTTGATAAAGACAGCACCCAGACTGAAATTGAAAAGTGCTGTAATGTCAAAAGGGATGAGTACACTGGTACACAGAGAAGCTTTTGTCTTGTAGTTCTTGCCCATCTTTTATTAATTCCCTTCCCATGTAAATGGATCACCAAAAGAACATGTTTGAGTTCAGTACATTTTTTTTTCTCTAATGGGAATGCAGTGTTTTATTGTGGCGTGGATGTGAAATGTGAAAATGAAGAAGAAAGGAGAAACTATATTCAAGGATGCTGCAGTGGCACCTTTTGCCAAATGAGCCACAAGGATGCTCTAGGTATTTTCCTCTTGCCTGTTGATGTTTGATAAAACCGTATGAATTATGCTAATTCTTTATAAGTTAATTAAGAGGTTTTTGTCCCTGAACTTCATCAGCAGTGATGATATTAGTAAAGTCATTATGCAGCTGTTTTCAAGATATGAAGTTCGAGATAAAACAGACTTCACTAATAAAAATGCATTAACTTTAATCTGCGGCTATAGGAATGACATTGTCGGTCTTTCAGCTACTTTGCTCCAGACTGAAATATCTCATCAACGATCGGATGAATTGACATGAAATCTTGTACAGACATTTGTGGTTCTCAGAGGATTAATCCTAATGATTTTGGGGATCATATGACTTTTCCTCTGGTACCATCATGAAGTTGACATTTGGAATTGGAGTGAAATGTTTCAATTACTCTTGGATGGATTGTCACACAATTTTGGTACACACATTCATGTCCTCTTAGATAATCAGTGCTCATCTCCTGGCTGCCCATATAGCACCATCATCAGGTCAAAATCTCAGTGCAATACTTGGGTTTATTGCCTGATATGTGCAAAACATTCCCAAAACAATCTCATCAGCCTTAGCTGCATTGTGTTTTATCTAATTAGCAATGTCAGCATGCCAACATGCAGGTTAAACAAGTATACCTGGTAAACATCACAGTATCACAACTCAAAATCTGCAGTGAACTCTGAAATATGTTGTTGGCGTTTCTCTTGTTAATGCACTGTGTTGACGAAACTGGGAGTATCAGCACTGAGAGTGGACACCACCCTTCTGCTTACTCCAGTTTGACCATGAGTTCATTGACATGTTGTAAGGCATGTTTACTCATGGTAGATTACAGAGCAAACTAACCTACCCAGCACAATGTTTGAAGACTCAAACTTGAGATTTCTTCACGTGATCACATGTTGGAGTAATGCGGTGAATCCAAAGGAAACAAAATCACCTGACTGAATACTGAATACTTTGAACAGGGGTGACTCACGGGAGTTCATCTTGAGTTTCATTCTGCAAAAACCTTGATACATACAGTATTGTGTTGTCCTATGTATATTTCCCGCTTTGTCTCCTACAGCTGCAAAATTCAGCTGAAACAGTGCTGGAATTCATTGAAAAGGAATCAGGAAAGAGACAAAGGAAGTGGAAACTGTGTTGTTTGCTTTCAGTGTCCTTGAATGTGCGACACACTTTCTCTTTATCACTAGTTTCACTGCTGTTATAAGACCTCCCACCCAACTCTGGGATTTGTTGGTTTACAATATGAAAACACTCTGCGTCGAAGTTGAAACTTGCCGCTGAAGTAAGTCAAATACAAAGGCTTCTCTCTAACAGCTAATCTAAATCCTGGCTAAGGCTTGTGCATGGCTATTGGTAGTTCTTTAGCATGTGGCAGTATGGGAAATGTAGATGAGCGAGGGTAAACATAGCCTTAGTGAGTGTTTGTTTAAGTGTGGAACACCTCTTAGGAATGCACACTACACGCAGCGTCACCCTGAATGTGCTTATCATCCCATGAACTGGTTTTCCCCAGCCAGCCTGACTACAGAGAGGTAAAACATTGACAGCATCAAGGCTTTGTCTCCTCAGTCCTGCTCTTAATTTCATGCAGTCTGGAGGGTTTGAAGCATCAGATTCATATGTTTTCATTAATCGTAGGAGAGTTATAGATTCTTTACGGAAAACCCTGGCCGTGGCTGCGGAGGTGTTGTGGCTACAGTAGGTGGTTAAAGTAGTTTGCATCATTGAGAAAGTCACTGGCCACAGAAAGAAAAGTCATGAGTGCTGACACTATGTCATAAACCTCCAGGACAACATGAAAGGCCCTTCAAATCAACAAGAAAATCAATGTTTCATAGTATTATGTGATGACCACTAGACCGAAAATATCTCAAAGGAGACAGCAGAGCAGATGTGTCAGAGGAGTCACCTTCTATGTCTATGAAAAATCAGAATAGCTAACTCTTTTCCATATCAAAAGAAAAATTAAGTAGACGCTGTACACTTATCGTTCTTGATACACGTAAGCCTGCTGGGTTTGTTTTTGTTGACGGTGTACAGGCTTGTTACCTCCTTACATGATTGCATGCTTGACATACTGCACATGTAAAATAAGATCACATTACAGTGCTGACAGAAACACAGAATCACAGAAACAGCAGGTGTAAATGCAAGGCTGTGAGCATGTTTATTATGCAGATAACATATCCAGAGTCATGTTGCATTTCTGTAACAGTTTGCATTTGCTCTTTCATCATTTTCACAGCAGAATTTCAGTATGCAAAATGCTGTGTTTACTTGCTGCCTGAAAGTCTCATTCACATCAGTGCTTGAGTTCCCATGAGGTGGTGCATCATGTATCATGTATGTTGCATTTTCCTATGTTAAGATTATAAATGCAAGAGAAGAGAGAAAGGCAACCAACAGAACGCATTTTAAATAATGTAGAGTAAGGTTTTCCTGTGATATTATGCATTTAACTCACTGCATGGACTATTACTGTAAACGTAAATAATTCAAACCACAGTGTCTGACTTTGCTACAGCAAAACCCACATACTCTACAATGCAAAATTCTGATTGTGAAGTTGTGTTTTACTGTTTTACACTAACTATGGCTTTATTCTATATGGCTGTATTCTGTTCAGGGTGTTTTAGGGTTCAGCACTTGATATATAAATGTAGCACTTTGTCTTTGAAGCTGAGAATTAGGCGAATTAAGAGTTCTGGGCGTTGAAACTCTGTGTGCGTGGAAACTAAGGCGATTCAACCGCACATTCACTGTAATACCAAGTACAAGTTAAGCTGATTGGAACAGGAGCAGGACGACTGCTGACCCCAATGTTCCTTGTAAACAGAAGCTAATGTGATGTTGGCATGTAAATCTAACAGAGACACATCAGCTTGACTTGATTGTTGATAGAAATGCCTGTTGGCAGCGATGTGCATGCATTAGTTGACATGCGAGGCGAAACAGGCAGCCGAGTAAACAAGTAAATCAGTTTCTCTCAAACTGTATAATTAGTAAGGACTTCCATTAATTGCACAGAATAATGCACACAGTCAGTGCCGTTATTAAACGTAAAGCAACAAATTTGTGAGTTGAGAGCAAAGAGCACAGCAAGTGTTTTCCTGCGCCACAGAAAGCGCCTCGTGATCACATCAGTCATCCTATTATTAGCAAGTGAGTGAGAACATATGTGGCACATGCCAAGAGGAGTCTACAGGCACAATGTTTGCTTCTTATGGTGAAGGCTCCTGGCAGCTCCAGTATGGCACAGGGTTGTATTTTCCTGGCACGGCTCAGGTTCAGAGAACCCCTGAGGGGTAAAGTCAGATGCCAACACAGAGCCATTCTTCGTGAGCGCATTCACCCAATGGCGAGGCAGTATGTGCAATTCAGGCGGTGGTATTTTTTAGAATGATACAACCAATGTGAAACCATACATCATTGCCTCTTAACACACCGAACATCATCCTACTGGTGTTTGAAGTATTTTGGCAATAAAATCAACAGGCACTAATGTTATGTAGACTTTCCACTCATGGTGGATGGCTCTCAGCCTTAAGCACAAGTCCTATGTGCCAGCTAGAATGGTACTGTGGGTGCCTCTGCTACCAATTAAGCAGATGAATAGTGCACACATCTAAAATTTTAATCAAATTTGTACTTCAGCGGGGTTACATCTATCTGCTCTCTGTCTTTTATTAAGCATAAATTAATCAGCAAAATATCTCCCTCTCTCTCACTTTGAACTTTAAAATAACTGTTAAAATTCCCTGGAAATAATCTATTAATAGTGAATCCACATTTAATGACAGAGCAACAGATAGCTGTCTGATGACCGCAGGCAGCCCCATTCTGATTTGTTTCATCTTTGCTTTTGGCTTTTAACCTCTGGTTCACACAGCCTACTGCACATTTTACAAATTGTAGAACGCATGTCTACATTAATGAGGAGGTAATGTGACCTGACCCTGACACACCACCACGTGCACCACAGATATCTGATTAAAGAAACAATCTGCGTCAAGTAGCCCACAAGAAGCTCAACTAGCAAAATTCACGTTCTAATAAATTTGTCACTGGTCAAGTCTGAAATACCTTTATTGTGTTCTTTCTGAGGGCTAGATATAAAAATTGATACCACTCTCATGTCTGTAAGGCAAGCATGAAGCTGAAGCTTAGCATAAAGACTGGGCATAACGGGAAATATCCATTTTGGCTCTGTGCATAAACAAAATCACACCCTGTATGTAGTAGTATTTTTTGGACTCTTTATTGTCCCTGCAGAGTTAAGTCAGTGGTTTTTGCTCATGTGCTAAGCTAAGCTAACTGGCTGCTGGTGGTAAAATATTTACTGCACATATTTTGTTATGATTGTGTATGATGTGTTACACAATAATGAGCCGTTGTCATGGAAAACTGGACTCTGTAATGTAACAGTTGAACTAAAAATGCATGTCCATTGCACTTCTGGCCACAGTTGTCTCGACAAAGTTTGTTCTGAACCATATTGTTACACACACATTAGAAAAACAACTATCAGGTATTAGCTATAATGAAATGACTAGCTGATCCCAGTGCTGTCCAGGAGAAATTCCGCCATTAGTGCTGCTACAACCGCTAATCATAGTCAATGAATGAGAGCTGATGAAATGAGAGCTCAGGAGCAAAGTCTTAAATGTTCTTCTCTGCAAAACTGGTCAAATATTATCAATAATGCAGACGCCAGGTGGTCACAAGCAGCAGATGCCAACCAGACAACACGACCCAGCCACACTTGCATTATAGACCTGAAATTAAATGATAAAACTACAGAATTGGAGCATCTCCTTGTTGCTGAAACTCGTAAAGCCAACAGAAACAGATATTTTGCATTTCTGACCACATGATGAGCAGTACAGTCAACAAACAAACAAGCAACACCTGCTGTGATGTCGCCTATCAAGTGTTATATTTACAATTTTATTTTACCACATAAAATAACCATAAAGTTCAAGACTTGAGAGCTGCTGCATCATGGAGATATCTAAGAGCTCATTTTCATCCCCAGACGGCCCCCGGGCAGGTGAACAATAGTACAGACAGCATTTACATATAATTGGGTTGTCTGAGGGTATAGTGTTACACGCAGTCTGCTCAAAGCTTGCACATAGTAGTTTAAAAGTTCCTCCTCAGTTCTGCTCTGTGTAATCCATGGATGATTTACTCTTTAATGCTGTGTCACTTTGCCCACTGAGAGGAAATCTATTATCAGCTGGAAACGACTTCTTGGTGTTTGCATTGCTTCTGCCTGTGACTTTGTGTTGTCAAATGGAGATGCCACACTATGATCCAAAAAGTGAGTAATTAGTGTATTGACTAGATCTATTAAGCCCATCACTGTTTTAGGAGCTGCCATGTAGCAGAAAATGAGTCACAGCCGCTTTGCAGTCATCTGTTGTTTGTCCTATCTTGATCATAAATGTTCCGCTTTTTTTTTTTCAAAATGATCTTTTATTTTAGCGTCGCTTCAGCTTCATTTTTTTAGGTTGTGTAACCGATTGCGTTTTTTCAACAGATAATAGAATTGATGCGGTCGGCTTAAATTTTTATTCCTCCTAAATAAGCTGAGTGGCTGTCAGTAACATCAAGATTTATTTAGTGGAAGGAAAAAAAAAAAAAGTCATTCCGCCCCCTTTGAAGGGAACAGTTATTTTTGCACCCAGTGAACAGAAACTGGGACGGGAGAGGAAAAAAGGACTTTCACATCGAGCATTAAATGGGTCACCTTGAGTGGAGCACTTGTCCACGCGGTCCTATCAGGAGCCAGAGAGAGCGAGACGGAGGGGGCACACGTTTCCTGTCTGAATGTTAAAGTCATCATTGTCCCTTGGTAGACGGAGGCTATTTCAAGTCTAATTCTGTCAAACGCAGACTGTCAGGCCCCGCCCACCTGTTGATGCGCCCTTTGTGACTGGTTGAGGTCTTTTTCTGGTTTCTTTCCGGTTACAGTTAACTACATTATAATGCACACAATGGATGTGAAGCCCTACATTATAACGTAGCATCCAGGTATTGAATTTGCTCATCCAGCATACACTTTGGCTTGAACGCATTCATTCAGAGTTCTTCTTCAGCTTTTCCTTTCATCTTAGTTGTTTTCCATTACTGGCTGATTTGTATTTGTAATTTGCACTTGTCAAGGCACATAGATGTGTTGCCCAGCCCACTCCTTAGCTGCACAGCACATGTCCATATTACTCTATAGCGTTCCAGTTTGAGTTTATTTTATGTAAAAGGTGGTGTGTTTAAGTGAAGACGTGCATTCCTTTTGCCTTTGTTGCAGCAGGGAAACTGGCCGATCCTATTCTTCTTGTGACTTACAATGTGGTTTTTCATTGACCTCTTAGTGAAGGTATTTTTGTTTAGTTTGTACAAGCACATGTTAAAGTTACTAATAAATAAAAGAAGGGCACATTGCAGTGATAAATATTCATATGTACTCACAAAATGCACATAAAACATACATCTCTGCACAAATATGCATGTCATTACAGAACAGCCTGCAAGCACCAGTTTGGTTTGTGAATTTTCCACTTCCAGCGAATGAACTTTCATTCACTACCAGCTCCACTCAGAGTTTAAAGTCCAATCCAAAGTCTCGGGGAACTCAGTAATGACATGGAGTGCTGTACACATGTCTGTGTCGAGGCTTGTACTCAGGGAGAGCTTTTGGTGTCTTTGGTGTTTCGTTTGAGGTAATTTTCTCTCCAAGCGGTTTGTCGTCTCAGGGATCCACCAGGCTGTTATTAATAAATGTCAACGGCATTAATAATGACATAACATGGGATCTTGGCAATTTGGTCATGTTGCGCTCCGTGCAGAAGCAAGCCTTTGACACACAATTGATGCCCCTAATGCTGGGTTCAGTGTGGTGGTTTGGCAGCATGCACTTCAGACCGGATGAAAAAGTGACAGCACGATGCGCGCAGGCATGACTGCATCCACTGACTAATTGTGCCTCGGAAAACACACACAAGATGACTGCTTATTCAAGATTACGAACAATGAATAACTAGGTAATTAATGAGATGCCTTTTATCATTTTCAAGTGGGTGATGTTTTTTACATAGTTATGAAACTGATGTCTCATAGTCTCCACTTTGAAGATTAACTCACAACTTTGTTGACGTCACAGCAGATGTTCTCTCAGATGTTTTCAAAGGCAAAACACCTGCAGTGGCACTGCTGATTTGGGCGTGGCCAGGAGTGCAACGTACTGTAAATGAAAGTTTTAACCTTCAGAGAGCATATTGTTGCAGAGCTTCTGCTTAAAAGAGCAGGACTAGTTCGTAGCATACTTGTTTTTCAACTTGGTTGCACATAACCTTCCACTTAACAGACCACATTTGATGATTTTTTTTATGTTATGCATCATTTTATTTTGCTTTACCTCTGTTCCTCTCTAGTGTTTTGGATATAGATACCTTGGGGTTTGGAGGTATCAAATAGGTGGTCTTGTCTGACCCAATGTTTATGCTGTTCAGGTCGTGGGAGAGCCGAGGGACAGCAGATTCATAGTAAATAACAATTTACCCAGCTTGGTTTCTCTCCCACACAAATGAGCCTCGCAGTCCATCGCCGCATGGGAATTCCTAAAGAGCTTAAAATAAAATGTTACACGGAAAGATTGAGAGCAGCTGGTGCGCTGCGCTGATCTCTCCAACATGAACATGCACACATAATGAACTGTGAAACTTACTTGCACAAATGAGTGTGAACACAAGTGTGACATATTTGGTTTTACAATGTATGTTTTCGGGATCTCTTTGCAGTTCTGCTGTCTGCGGCTGACGTAATGTGCCGCTGTGAAATGGAGCAAAGAAACAGGTTATTTTAGATCCCTGAAGTTGTGAAGTTACTAGTTTTGTAGTTTGAGTGGCATCAAGTGAAGTTGGGGATGATGGGAGTGCACAGGACTCACTCGGATGCCCTTAACAACTCTTAGGAGCAAATCACTGCTCTGGGCACCGGTCAAGTCCTGACAAATAGTGCTGCACCTTCTTCACTCGGCTGAAAAATCACTACTTTCCCCACCTCCTTAAGGTGTGTGTTCATCGACATGCTGCCGTGTTGAGGTCATCGAGTGAGAGAAACGTTTTGTACTGCCTGTGATGTCAACAAAGGGCTGCTTTGAAGCCTGGATTTAGGTATGCCGCTTTTTGGCAAACGGGTGGTGGAACCTGGGTGGAATTCAAGTGAGAGAGGCGAGCAGCGACCGCCAAGTGAAATAAACCTGTCAATAAAGTAAACAAGACTTGATTTCATACTTCAATCCTTTTGATTTGCCATCAAGAGACACGTTAAGCTGCTGAGAACATAATGTCTTCACTCTGTGTTTCTTGAGGGAAGTTGTGTATTTAATGGACATTACAATAGCTGCATTTTAAAGGACTAGTTCAACATTTTGGGAAGCAGAGTAGGATGTCAATACTGACTCTCATCTTTGTAGACTAAATGTGAAGCTACAGCCAAGACTGGAAACAGCAGGAGACAGCTATAACTGTCTTTCGCCGTCTGAAGTAGGAAATATCAGGCTACCAGTATCTCTAAGGTTAATAAACTAACATGTTTAATCTGTACAAACAGAGATGTGAAAATGACAAGCTGTAGTTCCATGGGGAGCTTCATGGTAGAACTGTTTTTTGGTCAGGTGCAGCAAGACTTCGAGGAGTCTTGTCATCACTGCGAGGTTGCCAGGCACCCATGAGCTTACATCACTTTCATAAGGGAAGACTTAGATTCACAGCACATACAATAAACCCTGTGATTCTTAAGATCCTGGTTGGCTAACACACACACTGTAGCCACTGCTCAGGTTTTACTTCCACTCTCAGCGAACAGCATTTAGACATATAACAGGTTATTTAATTTCCACCCTGCAGCGCATCGTCTCCCTTCGCTCAGGCTACATTGCATGTGCACAGTGACGCTCATGGAGTTGACCCTGCTGTGAGTCATCTTGTGTTCCTCGGCGCTGGGAGGAGGGCTCAGTGTTCACTGTGATCCATGTTGGAGTGGTGCGATGCCGCCTTTGGCTTTCTGACGGGGGGGGGAAACTAGAGCACAGCTCTGAGCCATAGGCAGAAATACCAGGCCTAACTAGGACATGTCGAGAAACGGGGCTAGTGGTGGGGCGTCTCGCAGAGAGAACTTCGCGCAGGGATGATGAGAAGTGTCTCAAGAAAACAGTGACTCAGTGGTGGTGATTAGTGCTGAATTTCTTTGCTTGCTTTGTGTATTGTTGATTATTTCATGCCACTCATGCCACTCATGCCTGTAAACAAGTGGCGGTTTTTTTGCAGGATTTTACACTTTTCCAGGTGCACCACCAATTTGCACTACAGTGAAGGCAGTGAGTCATTCCGCAGGAGTAGTGGTGCCAAATTATTTATTACTGTGACCCCTTGATATGAAGCAAAGTCTACTTGCACCTGTTCACAGACTAGGGCTGAAGCTAACGATTATTTTCATCCTCAATTTATTATTTTTTCTTCTCATCGGTCTATAAAACATTAGACGACGATGTAAAAGGTCCATCCCAGTCCAAACCATAAAGATATTCAGTTTAGATTTAATGCGAGACCAAGAAAAGGAGTAAATTCTTACACTTAGATCGTGTACCCATCGCAATTTTGGCATTTCTGCTTGAAAAATGACTTAATGACTCATGGATTATCAGAAACGTTGCTGATTAATCTCCCGTCATTCAACAAATTAAATAATTGACTAATCAACTCATCATTGCAGCTCTTCATCAGACTGGTTCATCTGACAAACAAACCAAAGATTAGAGAAATTTCTGAGGAATGATCTGAACCCTGGGCTGGCCAGTGACTCACTCTATTGGTACCCTCCATTGTGAATGCTAATTTGTATGCAGATTGTTATTTAATTAGGTGTTTGCAAATTTGGACTGAAGCACGCCTGTTTGTGTAACAGATTAAACCATTTATATATTTTTAGCCAAAGCCCACACAGCTGAATGTAAACCTGTGTTGTCCACGTATTATCTCTTGCAGTGGCAGTAGTGAGAGCAGTGTTTTCATCTCTGCCGTTGTTGTGTTTTGTCACGATGTACTGTATTGACCGCAGCAAGAATCAATAGGTTTTATTTCTCACTCTGCGCTTTTCTTGCAGGAGACCAATGAAATTGTGGCCATTAAGAAATTCAAGGACAGCGAAGGTAAGAGGACAACAAGTCCTCATCGCCAGTGTTTTTTATTGCCACCATTCCACGTCTTTACGCCATCCCCGTCACTGCATGTGAGCCCAAACGTGCTTCTCCTCCTCTGTCTCCCCGTGCAGAAAATGAAGAGGTTAAAGAAACAACACTACGGGAGCTCAAGATGCTCCGCACCCTCAAGCAGGAGAATATTGTTGAGTTGAAAGAGGCCTTCCGCAGAAGAGGAAAGCTCTACCTTGTCTTTGAGTATGTGGAGAAGGTAAGTTTTCTTCAGTAGACCT